>JAXGGA010000657.1:0-202039 GCA_038373865.1 Uloborus plumipes
ACAATTCGTGTCGGACTGGTGATACCTACCTGTTTTCTTGTAGGACAATGGTTTATCTGGATAGATAATACACTAACCTATAATGTAATATTTTTGTCCTACAGTTAGTAACAAAAAAAGTGGTCTCGTGGTTCTAACAATTTCTGATCGTAGGACTGGGATAACGTACCACACAATTTGTAAGACAATGTGACTGTTAAATTATATACATATTAACTAAGCAGTAGAAAAAAACTTGGGTTGTTAGTAATTACTTTTGATGACCTCGTAATCGATACATGTTGGGAGGAGGGGGACTCTTTGTTTAAACCATACACCTTGTAGGACAAATATATTTTTCAACAATGTTAATAATTATCTTACGATTTAATTAAAAGGTCACAGTTAGTGATAAGCTTTTGAGACTCATAGAATCGACACATTTGATCCCTGCTACCCCTGTTAGCTACCACAATCGAGAATTGTTGTAAGAGGAAAAGTTGGACGTCTCTTTAAAATGAAGCTACTCACGAAAAATTAGCTTGATAGTAATAAACAGAAAAATCTCTATCAGGGATCCCTGACTATATGTGTTTCACTTATTTTATGCATTTCTATTTCATAAAAACCTTTACTTATGAGTTCACTTGGAAGCGGCGATTTGAAATCCGCTCTTGATTGTTTGGAGTGATGAGTTTCAAATCAAATCAATTAAAGTTTAATTACCTTTTAATGTTTGAAAGATGATGTTTGGTGTTTTCTTTCTTTTTTAAATGAAGGTTGAAGGCAATTCAGTAGAAGAAAAAATGCACCAGTTATCCATGAATGATTCTGAAGCAAATGTTGACATGATAAATGTTACAGAGAACAGTTTGGAAAACTCTGGTGCAGAAAATGTTATCTTAAATGGAGAAGTCGAAAATGATGGTTGGACAATTATAGGAAAGAAAGGCAAAAAAACGAAATAGCAAAATCCAACTCGTAGAAGCCAGAAAACGCTCATTGTAAATTTTATTTAAAGCATATTTATGTGTTAAAGTGTGAATAAAAATGATTTTTAACCTATCTTATACTTTATTTTTTTCGTACTCCATAATAAAATAGCGTCACTTCTCGACTTTTCCCCAACTTTTCAAAAGAAAAAAAAAATCCCTTTGCTTATGTGATTTGACCCTATTATTAAATCACTGTCAACATTTTCTTGTTTATTAAAACATATTTTCAGCTAACATGAGTTTTCAAGTCCTTTAAAAAAAAAAAAAATCCTCGATTTTTTTTCCTTATGCCTAGAAAAATATTTCCGAGACTCGAGCCGCTAAAAATAGAAATCGAGCTGTTAACCAAACCCAGATTTTATCATTTTACTGTAATGGGCTCAAGTAACCCCCTAGGGTCCAAGCAACCCTTATTCACGGTACAGTAAATTTTCAATAATGCGCCAAATAAATAAAAAATGGGCATTAGATTAAATTACATTAACAATACAGACCAAGAGCTGACTACAAAAATATGCGATCATAAGGTACATTAAAAACATTTTCATAAAGGGAAAGTACACACGACAAATATTTATCGCCCGAGCTGCTGAGGTGGGTAAGGAATTGGGCGGTCAAAGTTCGCAAGTTTTTTTAAGATAATCTGCATTTGTTTAAAAGATTAAGTTGATTGATGATGATGATGATGTCGTGTCTACAGATTGTGCTAAATATTGTCGAAGGTCCGAAGGACCGTAGCCGCTAACTTTGGTGCCTCAGGAATGTAGAGGGTCTCTCGCAGGAGATCTCCATCTGGTAGCAAACCGAGTTTCAAGATCGCTGCAGTAATGCTTGGGCATTCGAAGATGTGTTTTGGTGTGAGTTGGGTCTCTGGGCAGTTCCTGCAGCAAGGATAAGTCCTTGTTCCTTCAGGAAGCATTTTCATTCCTTTATAATGTTCTGTTCTGAGACGGGCGATTGTGGTCGTAATATTTCTAGGAACGTCGAAGATTATCAATGGTTTCTTTAAGGCCTGGTTTAAAATTCTGCATCTTGCCACTGCATTCGCATCTGCAAGTGTGATGGTGGAGAGAGGTTGGTCAAGACTATACGTGCCTCTGGCCAGGGCGTCCGCGCACTCATTTCCCTCGATACCCACATGTGCGGGTATCCACTGCAACACGCAAGATGGACCACGTGGAAGACCACTCTCTTGTTCCACTTTTTCATTGTTAGTTGAGGAGACGGCACCTATTATAATTTTTGAGGCTCTATATGTTGCACAGAATCTAATTGTTGTTTCGTAGTAGTTGAAGTAGGAGCCCAGATTGGAGTAGCATACTCGAGGATGGGTCTGATGATGGTGCAGTATGTGTTTCTCAGGGTCTGAGATCTAGAGCCCCAAGTGGTTCCACAAAGTTTCCTGGGGGTCTAGTTTCTGCCCATACGTAAATTTACGTACGTTAATCATGCCGTCAACGTACGCACGCATCGTAACGAACTCTAATAACGTATGCTGATAACCGTACGTGCTGTAACTGCGTAGTCTCTGCCCAGATATTCCGAACGTACGTTAACATTTGGCGTGTTTACGAACGTACTGAAAAATATTAAGCCACGCCTTTATTCCGATCCAAATCAGCCAATCGAAAATTAGTGTTTCAATCGGCACGTATCGTAATCGTTGACTTGGCAATGCTCGGCAGACAACGCTTTTACTTTTGTTTTCCATTGTTTGCATACACACAGACCTTATACTATTACTTATGAGAAAAGACAATGGGTGTCACTAAAAAAATCATTGACAAATATTGGAATTTAGATAAATAACAGCGGGAGTGTATTTTGAATAGTCAAAACAATTGATTTCATGATTTATAAATTATTGTTGTTAACATATATACAGATTAAAGCGTATTGACTGTATGACATTTCATAGAATATTGCATCTATCACCATTTATCTATATCATCATTTAAAGCATGATGGTCATTTGACAACAGCCGAATTGAGTTTTATAAACCGGGTCTTCTTATTTTCAAAGGCAACAAAATTTTGTAAAAACAGGAAGATATTGCAGCTTCACAAAAAAAGTAATACTGTTCCTGAATTTTCCGACTTGTCATTTCGAGCTTGCCGAATGAGGAAAACTCTCATGACCTCCCTTTGGGGCTCCTGAATATGTATAACACAATAATATTTTTCAGAATCTAATTAAAAATATTTTTGTGCTGGATATGGAATTAAAAACAAGTACTACAAGCCCTAATTAACACAATTGCTAGGACCTGATTATGGCACAGGCCATCTAGGCCTGGGACTGGGGCCTCATCTTCCTAAGGGGCCCCTAATTTTTTAAAAACTGATGCACAGCATTGAAGAATTATGTATTTTTAAGAAAAAAATAATGATTCATAAATTGAAAAATAAAAACAATCTCTTTTGATACTTAATTAGCACTTCTCTTATTTAGTTCATTTTATGGAAAGAAAAAAAAGATTTCTTTCTTGGGAATTAGCTTTAAAAATCTTGAGCTAAAATGGATATAAAAAACAGTATCAGGGCTAGACATAATGCATACAGGTCAACTACATAGGGCCTTGCAGAGCTCTATACAATGATCCCCAAAAATCACCCCCCCCCCTCAGGGGTGCCCACACGGAGGATTATGGCGCAAGTTGCGCCAACAAAATTATAGGGGGGAGATTTTTTAAAAATGATTTATTTCTTTAAATTATTTATTAATTTAGTTTTTTTATTTAAATTATTATTTTTTTTTTCGTGTGTGTGTGGGTGTGCTTGGAATGTGTGGAAGAGAAAAAAGAGATTATATTCTGTACATAATTAGCACTTTTAAAAAGTTAATACATGAAAAACTAAGGGGGACCTCAGGGTGTCAAATGTCAAATGAAAAACTAATAGTTATAATTTAAAAAATAAATAAATAATATTAGAAAAAAGAAATAAAAAAGAGGAAAAAAAATAAAAAGCACAAGAGGAATGTGAATTTTTTTTTTTTGGGGGGGGGGGATTCGCGCCATTGAGCTTGGGACGGGGGGATGGGTAAATACTTTCTTCATTATTTTGCAAACAAAACATTTTTAATGCTTTTCGTCCATTTATAGAGTATTATTTAATTATCCCCCCCCCTTGTATCGCAGTGGCGATACAAGGGGGGGGGGATAATTAAGGGCGGGGATACAAGGGGGCCAGGGGGCTGGCCCCCTTATATCGCCACTGCGATATAAGGGGGCCAGCCCTTATTTTTTTTTATAATAAATTTTAACTTACACTGAAGTGACCAAAGTCATGGGATAGCAATATGCAAATTTTCAGATGGCAGTAGCATCGCATAGAACAGGTATAAATGCGCAGTGCTTTTACAGAGCTTTCATTTCTGTTCAAGTTATTTATGTGAAGAGGTTTTAACGTGATGATGACCGCACGACGTGAATTAACAGACTTTGAACGCGGAATGTTAGTTGGAGCTAGACGCATGGGTCATGCCATTTCGGAAATCGTTAGAGAATTCAACATTCCCAGATCCACTGTGTCAAGAGTGTGCCGAGAGTATGAAATTTCAGGCATAACATCCCACCACGGACAGCGCAGTGGTCGACCGCCTGCACTTAAAGATCGAGACCGGCGACGTCTGCAAAGAGTCGTAAATTCTAACAGACAAGCAACACTGCGTCAAATCACCGTAGAAATCAATGTGGGACGTACAATGGACGTGTCAGCTAGAACTGTGCGGAGAAATTTGGATTTCTTGGGCTATTCCAGCAGAAGACCGACTCGAGTGCCTTTACTGACAGAACGACATCGCTTGCAGCGACTCTCGTGGGCACGTGAGCATATCGGTTGGTCCCTAGATGAATGGAAAACCGTGGCCTGGTCCGATGAGTCACGATTTCAGCTGGTAAGAGCCGATGGTAGGGTTCGAGTGTGGCGCAGACCCCACGAAGCCATGGACCCAAACTGTCAGCAAGGCACTGTTCAAGCTGGTGGTGGCTCCGTAATGGTGTGGGCTGTTTTTTCATGGCATGGACTTGGTCCTCTAGTGCGACTGGACCGAACATTGACTGGAAATGCTTATGTGCAGCTACTTGGAGATCACTTGCAGCCATTCATGGACTTCATGTACCCAAACAACGATGGGATTTTTATGGATGACAATGCGCCATGTCACCGGGCCACAACTGTTCGCAGTTGGTTTGAAAAAAATTCTGGACAATTCCAACGAATGATTTGGCCACCTAGATCGCCCGACATGAATCCCATTGAGCATTTATGGGACACCATCGAGAGGTCTGTTCGTGCCCAAAATCCTGCCCCGTCAACGCTTTCACAATTATGGACGTCTATCGAGACAGCATGGCTCAATATTCCTGCAGAAGACTTCCAACGACTTGTTGAGTCCATGCCACGTCGAGTTGTTGCACTTCGCCGGGCAAAAGGAGGGCCGACACGATATTAAGAGGTATCCCATGACTTTTGTCACTTCAGTGTATAATTAATTATAAATTTATAAATATTTTTAAAATTATAATTAATTATAAATTATTTTTAATTAATTATTTTTAAAATTATAATTAATAAAATTATAATATTTTAAAATTATAATATTTTAAAATTATAATTAATTATAAAAAAAAATTATTTATTTTTTTTTATAAAAAAAATAAAAAATAATTTTTTTTTTTTTGGTGACTTGAAAAGGCAGAGCACAGAAGGGGGCCTCTAAAGTATTGTCGGCCTTGGGCCTAAATTTTTAATTGACAGTGTCATTTATTTATTTATTTTGTGAGAAAATCTTTCCTCGAAATATTGTCGTTACATATCAAAAAATAAAAACGCATATAATTGTTATTAAAATGAGTTAATATGCAACTCTGTACCTCTCATAGAACTTGAGTTATAATATTTTACAACACTGCCAGCAAGAAAAAAAAATGTTTTTTAACGAATTTCAGAAATTAATTACTGATTAATTATGAATAATAGATTTTTCAATATAAAAAAATAGACGTGAGGCCGCCCTGGACTTTTAAAACTGCCCCTCCCCCTTGAGGTGTTGAATTTCAGAGTTGTAAAAAAAAAAAAAAAAACTTTATTTACTTGACATAAAACGTATTTTCAAGGTAAACCGTGCAAAGCCCGGCCACACAGCGTTATTAACAAAGAACAGTATTTAATTCAATTGATAGATGTAATTCTCGCGGCCGATCCACCCTGCTGTCTAAAAAAAAGAGTCTTCATTTTACATGAAAAAAGTGCCCCCCAATCATGCCGCCCATACGTAAATACAGCACTGTTCAAGGGTAGGATTCCCGAAAGTTACATGAAAATCCGAAACAGCCAGGTCGAGATTTCTTTCGTTTTTTGGTTGATTTAATATGGTTGAATAAAAGGAATCTGTGTGAAAAAAAAAAACAGCAGTTTTCGTAAGGCGCGAACAAGATTTGCTACTACTCTATAAATGGACGCAAAGCATTAAAAATGATGTTTTGTTTGCAAAATAATGAAGAAAGTACTTACCCGCAAATGAGCTGGTAGTCTTCCGGCGGGAAAACTATCTTTAACCCATTAATGCCTGACATTTTTTTTTCAACGATACTTTGTATACTGGTTACAAATAGTGTATAATGGACAGGAAAAATAGTTAAAAAATTATCGTGTAAAAATTAAATTTTTTATTTAAGAAAGAAAAATCGTCCCTAAAAAGGGACGCTAGGCACCAGAGGGTACATACTTTTTTACTAAAATTTTTTTTCTGCCTACGATGTAATATTGAAAATGACAATTTATAAGAAGAAATAAAAGCAGCAACTAACATAAACAGGGAAGTAGATTCAGAGAACAAGGAAAAATTGGTGTTGTTGAGTATGAAAGTCAGCAAAGCATTTGTTCTGCAAACCTATACGTATTGCATTTGCTGCATTCCGATAAGCTTTTTTACTTCAATGGGCACATCTTACCTGAGTCTTATTTAAAACAATATAACAACTAGCCCCATAATACCTAACTCAATCCGGTACTCTTGAGCTCAACGCATTTTGTACAGCAGCTTCTAAAATAAAAATGAAGAGCGGCTACCACCATTTTTTAGAGTGAATCAAAAACCGGTAGTTCCCGATATTTGATGCATGGGATCTTTTTCCCTATGCAACGATTGTACTGAGCAACCATATATATTTGGTTCATCAATTTCAATTACTTTCTATTGGACAATCGCTTAGCCTTTACAATAGGATGAACTCCATGAAGATTCAATGCAATAGTTATGACATTGCTATTATTCCACCGAACCAACGTAATATTATTTTACCTGTCATCGACAGTTATTCAAAACTTCCTCTCTTTTCTTTTTTGAACAACGTAACTTTAGTTCATGAGCATTTTTTAATCCGATTCTTGCACAAAACCTTTCTGCGATAAATAATCACGTAGGAACGCAAGAGAAGTAAATAAATTGTCACAGTAGAGATCAAAATTGGCATTCTCAGGGAATTCTGAAATTAAATCTGCAACCCCCCCCCCCTCTTTTCCAAACAACAGACACATATGCAATCCTTGAATTCTTCATCAAGGTGAAATGCTAAGCTTTTGAAACAGCTTAGGGCTTCTTCAACAGTCAGACTAAACAATAATAGACACCTAAATACATAATAGAAAGTAATTAAATACAACGAATAATTAGTGTTTTAAAGAACTACATTTTTGAAATAGCTTTCTTTCAAAATTTACCTTGAGTATTTTTGGTAATTAAAAGAAAAAGAGAGAAAATATTGAAGAACATTGTATAATTAAGTTTATATATTAATTAATTTAATTTAATTAGATTTTTAAAATAAAATAAGTTTTAAAAATGACAATTATTATCTGTTTTTCAGTCTAAAAACATTTACTAACTTCTTTTGATATAAATTATAGATTATAAGCAAGAAACCAGCAACGGTTAAACAATGCAGCCATTGGTGCCTAGCGTCCCTTTTTAGGGACGTTTTTAAATTGCTATAAAATCCTAAAAAAATTTAAAATTTACAAAATTGCAAAAAAAGGTAAACTAAAACATCGATCAAAGTAGCACATATATCAAACACAGATAGATTTACTTGTTAATAACTTTAAAAACTTAGCTTTTTGTTCTTGAGATTGTGAACGATGTAATTTTTAATAAAGATCATAATCAAATGGCTACAGATCACACTTTACAGCGGTTATGTGCTGAAATCTTTTAATACAGAATTGAAGCAATACCAAAGCAATAATTGAACACAATTATTGGTTGAAATGTTCTTTTTTGGAAAATTCAGACTCACTTTTTGCACCGTCCCTAAAAAGGGACGCTAGGCATTAATGGGTTAATATCTTCCGTGAGGTCAATCAATCGCTAATTTTTTTGTTAATCTGAAAAGTTTAACAAATCTGCGATCTGAAAGCTCGAAAGCATTGGTCTTTAAACACCATTTCTTTCTATCGTTTCCAATCTTTCAACGTCTTCTAGTTGCTAATCCAACGCAGCAAACGCGGCATCCATCTTGGATTTTAAGTACGCAAAATGGTTTTCCGCCTGAAAGAAGACGGCGTAAATTTTCCGTATGTTTACATTTTAGAGTACGTATTTTGCGTGCGGAAAAAAAGGGCAGAGACTAAAGGGTCTCGCTACATACGTTAAAATGACGTCACGGGTTGGTTTTGAATGCGGAGAATTTTTCCGTATTGGGCAGAGACTAGACCCCCTGAGGATGGTTAATCTTCCAAGAGCTCTATTTGCAGTAAGTTCTACGTGCTTTGTAAAGCGAAGTTCTGGGTCTAGGGTAATACCAAGGTAAGTAGGAGTATCAGCTTTTTCGATTTTTTGGCCTTTGAATCTGATATTTAAGCTGAAGTTGCCTCTGTGTCGTCTATCCGTAGAGAAGATACAATAAATTGTTTTATCAGTGTTGATAGTGAGTTTTAGTTCATCTGCCCATGAAGCTATACCTTCCAGCGGTGTGTTTAGGGTTTTCTCAGACTTATTAATGTCTTTGTGAGAGTGCCAGATTGCGATATCATCCGCATAGCATGCTATTTTTATGTCAGGATTTATAGTGGAGTGTATGGTGTTCATGTAGATCAAGAAGAGGAGAGGACTCAAGACTGAGCCCTGAGGGACTCCTGCCCTCATCGCATGTGCTTTAGAAACCACATCATGGAATCTTACAGAGAATTGTCTACCTCTTAGAGAGTCATTAATCCAAATTAGTGCATTGCCTGTGATCCCGGTGCTATGGATAATATGGATCAGTTTCTGTCGCCAAACCCGGTCGAAGGCTGCTGAAAGGTCCAGAAACACCGCTACAGTTTTCATGTGGGGTTTCTCTTGTAGGCCATCTATAACAGATTGGCACAGGTAAAAAAGTTGATCAACAGTGCTGTGATTTGATCGATAGGCAGTTTGAGAGAAGTGCAGCTTGTTGTGTTCTGTAAGCCAGCTCATTAATTTTCTGCCTCAATTTATTCTGCCTAATATTAGGTTGATTGTTAAAAGATTTTGCTGCTATTGGCGATGGATCCAAGCAATATTCGAATTAAATTTTTTGATTGGTTAATTTTTAAACTTAGAAATCAACCAATTGTTAATTTCTATGTCTCGAAGAACTCCGATAGATGGTAGTACGTCATGAACCAAGGGACAAATTTTGTTCTGTGGTAAAAGCCAGAAAGCAGTGGGCACTTAGTATTTAGGAGGCGTTGCTTAAGTTACGCCAATGTTTTAGAACATAGATATTAACATTTTACCAGCGGACAAAGCAAAAGCTGCAATGCCTTCGCTATATTTATTTTCAAATTGGAAGCTAAAGTGACAACAGTAAATTCAAAATTATAAAATTTAATACGTGCGAAGAGATTTGAAACTAGTTCAACTGTTGTCAATTTGAACAAATGTGTTGATACGCGTAAGAATTTCACGATATTTCTTTTGAACTCAACTGCTTAGCAAAATGCAAGTATAAGTTCAAATGGGGACGGAACTTGAAGAGTTTCGCCGTTTCGGACACGAAATAGTGCATTACATTTTGCCGATTATTTCGACTCGGTCTCTGAAAGAAAAGTTGTCCCTCAAATAGCTCCGGGTCTTTTGCAGAAAGTGCTCCCCACCAATGCACCGAAATATGGAGAACCATTTCAGGACATCCCGAGAGACTTCGACTCGAAAATCCTGCCTCACGTGATACACTGGCTACATCCACAATTCCACGGCTTCTTCCCGACCGGATACTCCTATCCGTCCGTGATGGCGGATCTGTTTTGCGACGCCATTAATCGTGTCGGCTTCACCTGGGTGTCGGATCCGGCCTGCACTGAAGTCGAGATGGTCATGATGGACTGGTTGGCGAAGATGATCGGACTGCCAAGTTCGTTCTTGGGAAGGAAAGCAAAGGCGGCGGTGTCATGCAAGGATCAACAACTGAATCGACGTTTATAAATTTGCTCACAGCCCGGTACCTTACCTTGCAGCGTTTGAAACACTTGGAGCCCAGTGAGGACAGCAAGATATTTTTGTCGAAATTTGTCGCGTATTGCTCTAGCGAGGCTCATTCTAGTTTTGATAAAGCAGCCAAAATGGCCATGATTCATATAAAAGTCATTAACACCAACAGTCGCTTTGCAATGGACGCCGAAAAATTAAAATCAACCATAAAAGGGACATGGCAGACGGACTTATTCCAATGTTCGTATTTTGCACACTGGGAACCGAATCTTGTTGTTCGCATGATTCATTAAGCGAGATCGGTCCTATATGTGAAAAATACAAAATATACCTCCACGTCGATGCAGCTTATGCGGGGAATGCTTGTATATGCCCCGAATTTAGACACATTTTGAAAGGCATCGAGTATGCCAACTCTTTCTCGATGGACCCTTCCAAGTGGCTACCAATAAATTTTGATTGCTGTTGCTTTTGGGTTAAAGATAAACATCATCTCACACAGTCGAGGGCAGTTGATCCTCTGTATCTGCAGCATGCCTTCTCTGACGAACTGATTGACTATCGCCATTGGAGTATAACCCTTTCTCGCCGCTTTCGATCTCTGAAACTGTGGTTCGTCATCAGGCATTATGGAATCGAAGGTCTGCAGAAGCACGTCAGAAACCACATTCGTTTGGCGAAGTTGTTTGAAA
The DNA here is from genome assembly GCA_038373865.1 of Uloborus plumipes. Taxonomy (NCBI): domain Eukaryota; kingdom Metazoa; phylum Arthropoda; class Arachnida; order Araneae; family Uloboridae; genus Uloborus; species Uloborus plumipes. Next base: position 11,124 of record JAXGGA010000657.1, read on the forward strand.
AATTTGTCAGAGAGGATAAAAGATTCACAGTTGAGAATGAGGTCACCGCAGGGCTGGTATGTTTCCGACTGAAAGCTTCGAATGAAGAGAACAAGAAATTGCTGTTCTCCATCAACGATTCTGGTAAACTCTACATGGTATCGGCAATGCTGAAGGGAAGATATGTCATTCGGTTCGTCGTTTGCTCCCCAGAAGCATCTGAAAGTGATATCGGTACTGCCTGGGAAGTAATTATGTCCTATACTGAGAAGCTGACTAAAGATGAGGTGGATGAGCAACTCACAAGATTTGCTTTGAAACATTGTCAAGAAATGTTTGCTAAGACATTGAGCACCAGACATGCGTCGGAAGAGGTATAAAACATTTCAGCAGAGTGGTACAATTCAAGTATTTTGATTTTTCCTCACATGTTTTTTTTACTTGCACTGTATTGAGGAGTTTTTCTCGTATATTTAACAAGTGTTGTTTTAAACATTTGCGGTACACATTTGTAAAATAAATTAAATATAAATGAAATGTATCCCTACTAACATTTATGTAGTGTAGATATACACTGCGATTCAAAAGTTTAGACAAAATGCAAATATGTGAGTAAAAATAAAACTATTCAACGAAATGCTTTCAAATTTCTACTGCAGGTACACAATATGGTCCCAAATACGTGTCTGGAGTTCTTAAAGCTATAACTGGAATCAAATGTTGGATGTTACAAAAGACATTTTTTTACATTGTTGCAAAAGTTTAGACAATAGTCAGATTCTATGCAAATATCCCTTGAAATGTGATTGGTGGAGGAAATGCGGGACTGTATTATTCATTTAGAAAGTGCAGAAATTGCTAAATAAATAATCAAAATCTCAAAAACTCTTTAGTTCTTATGTAAAGAAGATGAGAAAGTTTGGAAGCCGAAATTTGAAAATGAACCTACTTTACTAATTTTTTGTCTTTTAAATCGGCTCTAGTATGGTAGCACATTGTTTTTTACTTTGTGGAGGGCAAATTCAGACATGCGTATCGATGAAAAAGTCCAAGAACAATTATATTTATAAGGATGAAGGAATTGAAAAAACGGCTCCGACTGACGATTCGGCCCTTAATTCTACAAAACTTCAACTTGGGTCAAAAACAACACGTGATAGCATAAGTAGATGAACAACTGAATCGGAATGCATAAAAAAAACAAAGAATTGTGCCTGAGTCTTTTCGGACAGAGTGTCCCAAATAAGCCAGATTTTAATGTGAAAAGCAGCATATGTATCATCGTGACTAAAAAATGAATGGTACTTTCTTTGATACAAATTATTAAAATTGGGATGTCTTAGATAGATTAAAATTATTTTCGTGGGACTTGAGAAATATTCAATGATCATATGCTATGCTGCTTTTATCAATAAAATCTGGCTTATTTGGGACACTCTGTCCGAAAAGGCTTAAGCACAATTCTTTGTTTTTTTATGCATTACGATTCAGTTGCTCATCTACTTATGCTGTCACGTGCTGTTTTTGACCCAAGTTGAAGTTTTGTAGGATTAAGGGGAATATCGTCAGTTCGAGCCGTTTTTTCAATTCCTTGATCTTTAAGAAATATATTTTTTCTTGGTCTTTTGATCGATATGCATGTCTGAATTTGCTCTCCACAAAGTAAAAAACAACGTACTACCATACTAGAGCCGATTTAAAAGACAAAAAATTAATCAAGTAGGTTCATTTTCAAATTTCGGCTTTCAAACTTTTTCATCTTCTTTACACGAGAACTACAGAGCTTTTGAGATTTTGATTATTTATTCAGCAATCTCTGCACTTTATAAATGAATAATAAAGTCTCGCATTTCCTCCACCAATCACATTTCAAAGGATATTTGCATAAAATCTGACTTTTGTCTAAACTTTTGCAACAATGTAAAAAACTGTCTTTTGTAATATCCAAAATTTAGTTCCAGTTATACTTTTAAGAACTCTAGACACGTATTTGGGACCGTATTGTGTACCTGCAGTAGAAATTTGAAAGAATTTCGTTGAATAGTTTTCTATTTATTCACATATTTGCCATTTGTCTAAACTTTTGCACCGCAGTGTAGTTACAGAACAATATTAATAGCTCGTTTCAAACTAAACTTATAATCAAATATTGGTCACATCTGGTACATTATAGATCTAAGTCTAAAGGATAAACTGCGCTGTCTATAGTCTATCCGAACCAGAGGGCAATCCAACAACCTGCCACGGGTGTCAGCAATGATGATTTTAATTTTTTTTTTTGCGTAGAAAACCAAATTCAAATGTTTGAAAATGTAATTTATTGGCCACTGCAGTCTTAGCACTGCAGTCTTTGATCAGCTGCTTTGTGAATGCGAGAAAAATCCTCTGCGAAAAAACGCGAGGACTCTTGTCGCTACGGAAAGCTCCTCGCCAGATTAGCGCCCACGGTCGAAAAGCGAAAAATCCAACCAGCCATAGGATGTCACCGTCGCTTGTATTGTACTTTGATTAATCTCAAGGTATATTGATCTGTGGTTTGGGTCCCTTTCTCGCCAAATGGGCGATAGGCGCGCCAAGCGTGTCTTCTTGCGGAGTTAAAAAGCTCCGAGAGACCCTATGCAAAAACGCGCCAGTTGGTGACTCTTTGAAAATGCGCCAAGCAGGGTCCCAAAGCACATTTTCACCTGTACTTTCAAAAATATAATTCTGGTACTTACGTATTTTCTCCAGATTTAGTGATCAAAACAGATTTTGTGGTTCATTTGACGGTTGTTGTTCGTCCGCTCACGCAGTTATTTTAAACCCCCCAAAAACGCCAAATAAACCGCCAAATCGGTATGCGGTTGAGTTAATACGTAAGTAACCAAAACATTTCACCGATGATGTTCACGTATGTCATTTTTTCATATAAAAGTAAAATAAAAAAAAAAGAATCCTTCCGTACTGACACAAAAATAGCGAAGATGAGGTTTTGCTTGAATTTTCATTGAAATTTAGTAGTTCCTGTGTGAAAGAGGCATAAAAAAATATTCATATAAGCCAGGGGTGGCCAACCTTTTTGGGGAGAGTGTCTCTATCTGAAAAGAAAAAGCTCAGCGTGCTACATTGTATTTTGCCAGCAAACTGAAGATGTTTAAAAAGTTAAAAATAGATTATTTGTTGACTGACTATGTAATTCTTACTCAAATGAAACATTTTTTCTCGTAAATCTTAGCAATTGAAATCTAATTGATAATAAAGATAAAACGAGTCCGAACATAAGAGTTATCGTTAATAACATCAAACTTCTAAAAATTAAACAGTCTGTACTTGATGTGGTTTATGAGTCTGTATCTTTTTTAACCAAGTCTTTAGTTTTAGGATTAGTTCTTGAGAATCCTAAGATGTTTAAGTGTTTTAAGTGCTATCAATTCCTATTCAACGGTATTTAGATTTTTCTGCATTCATAACAAAAAAATAGTTGTTTAGAAGCGTATTTTGAACCAAATCTACAACAGCATCAGACGGCTAAAGCATGTAAATGTGAAAAAAAAATTTGTTAGTACAAATTTCCAAATTTCTATATAACGTAGATGAAGTAAACTCTTACATTTGATTACCGATGCAAAAGGTCAGTAATTCTGATTTGGATTTCGGAAGATCAGAAGGGTAACAAGTAGCGTCTTGCAGAGAAATAGACAAATAATTTGAAAAGATCAGCTTTTTTATTTTTTAATGATCCTGAAAATCATCGAACCTAACACTGAATGAATATTTAAAATAGGTGTAACATTTTCTCCATATATCATTGGAAAATTATTAAATTTGGGTTGATACTTTCGGTATTAAATTTAATGTTTTATTCTTTTTCTCTAAAGTACAGAGAAATAAACTGAAGTTTCATCATAAAAGAATGTAGATGGCCTGTACTAGTTTAGAAAACTTTTTCTGTACTATCTTAAACTTAAATTACTTAAACGCCGGATAATAAGAGATGACATAGCTAAATTAATTTGCTATTCTTCATTCCGAAGTAGCAAGTCCTCATTGCTTTCCTTCCAGACATTTTAAAAAACACACTCACTAAAATTCTAAAATCTCATGACGATTTTTAATTTGGACAGCAACTATTGAACATTTCGATGAAGGACTAACTTGCCATGCTCTCCTCTTTCTCCGGGAAAAAGTCTCCAAAACATTCAGAGCTCTAATTCGTAGTTTGTTAACACAGTGAAAAAATTCATCACCCGTAGCTGAAACTATTGCAGATCAAGAATCCATCGAAAGTTTCATTCGTGTCATATACTAATATGCTTTAAAAAACATTATCTGTAGCGTCAAAGCTTTCGTTGGATGTCCGAAGCTAAAGCTAATATTTTGCAATATTGTTGTTAAGACAATTTGTAAGCCAGCCCCCTAACACTTAACCGTCATAATATCATTATATTTATCAGTTCAAGGGTTTTAGTTTATATCAATATTTTTGAGATCGACATTTTTTCACCTCAATTTTGGAATTTTTTCAAAAAGTCTTCGCGTGCCACTGTTAACGCTCTACCGTGCCACATTGTGGCACGCGTGCCGCGGGTTGGCCACCCCTGATATAAGCGTACCAGGTAAGAGATGAAAACAATTATCGCAAGTCTACTGTCGGTTTAACGGTAAAATACCGTCAATTGATTCATTTCGTTTCGTTTGGGGCTATATGCCCAGGTTTTTGATAAGGACTACAATCTAGTGTCTTGCCTCCATTATACATGACTTTTAATACATATATCTTGTACAGACAATGTATGAATGAGTTACATCATTAAGGAAAGTACATCTGGAGCGAGGGTGGGAGTCGAACCCACTAGAGCCGCTATATAGACAGGCCGATCCCCCCGCATCAAGATTAAGTTTCACCACTTTGGATCCAACTTATATACTTTTACTTTCAATTTTTCATTGTGGCGAGCTATGGTTACCAGAAAAAAGTTTTGGCACATTGCTAAGCTTTGCCAAAACTACGTGATGCAAATAATCGCTCACAGTGAAAAATTACGAAAACGCGATACTTTGCCAGAAAAGACAAACACTCAAGCACTCAAATATGCTCCGGATCCAAAGTGGTCAAACTTAATCTTGATGCGTCGGCTCGTATATATAGGGGCCCTTAGAACACACCGTCTCAGAGTTACCGGCTACACGCCTTAGACAGCTCGGCCACTGAGACCCCAATTGATTCATTTGTAAAAGCAAGGCTTCACTAGATAGCGTTTTATACAGGCTGCTTCATTTGATCAAAATCCTTGGGATAAAAACGGTAGTCCTTGTCCAGCGACATCTGTCGAATTTTATGGCAACTAACATTAATAACAAATCAGATAATAAAAGACAAAATTAAAAGTTAATTGTTGGCGACCATTTTACAATTTGGCATTCAATTCTATTTTAGTATATTTTAACGTCATTTAATAGCTCGTTCGATTTATTGGTTTATTCTGCATTTTAACGGCTTGTTTTAATTAGTTAGCGAATTATTTTTCATTTTAATTGATTCTAATTATTAATTAACTATGAAATGACACTAGCACCGCAGAGCGATAAATGGCGATTTTGGAATGATAGTTCCATCAAAACTTTTGATGAGTTTAGATGGTCAAATTAATTTATTTGGCGATTTTTTTACATTTTAATGGACATTTTGGAATGACTATGGCACTAATATCTTGAAAAGCACATCAAGAATTAGTTCTCCGTAAAGCTTTTGAGAATATTTCAATAACCGAGATCTTTGGTAGTATGTACGTTTCAGTTATAGGTACGTTTTTTAATTTGGCGATGTATTTTCTTACCACCTAAGCAAAGATTAAAAATTTAAGCTTGCATCGTCTTCATGGTTGCTTCTTTTCTCTTATTTTGCATTTTAATTTAAATTTCAATGATAATAATGGCTCGATATATTTATTAAACTTATTATGTTACATGCTAATGGAGCTTCTAAAGTTGATTTGGCGAGTTTTTTAATAAGAATTCTCACATTATTTCGCAGCTTTTTTTCAGTTGGCCCATTATTTTACTTTCAAATATTAAACGTATGTGTGAAATTAGAAACAAAAAAAGGGAAGATTTCGGTGATTGGAAGTCTGGTTATCTTTCCCTATTGGCGTTAAATCTTTGTGGCCAATTTATGAGCGAGGGAAATACTTCCTTCGCAAACATAAACTAAAGAGCGACAAAATAAAGTAATTATCGCTAAAAATTTGGCAACCACAGCAGATTCCCAATTATCAAAATATTATCAATGTGTGAAATTTAACATAAAAAGAACATTACCTTTTAATGTTGTGTAAATGAAAACAAAATGTTACAGTTGGTCGTCGTAATATTGTAGTTTTGTTTATTTTTTTCGTACTTGTATTGCTCTTTAGTACCAAACGATTATATATGCTCATTTCGTTTTTACTAAAGAAATTAATATGTTTTGTTGTCAATCGTCTTTCCGTTGAACACCATCGCTTCATTACTGTACATTTCATTCTGGGGCATCAAAATGAAATGTCTCTACGAATAAATTCGCCATTTATCACTCTGATGGGTCAACGCTATCAAAATGAACATCTGAGCTTTTGCGTAGCAATTAAGATCGTGTGAGCAACAATAATGAAACAAAATAGTAAATAGAACAATATTATTTCATTGCTACATTTTTATTTATCGGCTGCGAAGAAAAACGTATATTTTATTAATGCAGAGATGTCAAAATTGAACGCCATTGCTATATGTTGCTAATTCGAAGAAAGTAAACAATGAATGAATGTCGTATGACTGAATCATGAGTTGCGACCAACTTTACCTGAAAAGGGAATTTATTTCCCCTAAAAAGCAGTACTAATAAGGCCTTCGGCATTAATTCACTCTGTACTCCACTTCAGGGGTGCCCACAGGGGGGGATTACGGCGCAAGTTGCGCCATCAAAATTTTTGGGGGGGATTTTTTAAACTTATTTATTTATTTATTTAAATTATTTATTAATTTATTTTTTCAATTTAAATTATTTAATAACTTTTTTTTATTTTTTTTTTTATTTACGTCTTTTTTTTTTTTTTTTGCGAAGTTAATATCGAAAAATATTAACTTCTCATAGAACGATTTGTATCAGAATTGTTGCTGAGTAGTTAGAATTAGACTGCTAAGCGGGGGAAATTAAGATACGCTATCAATTCAACTTCAGCATTACCACTGACACCATAACAAATCTCGGCTCAAATGCAAAATAGGAACTTCTAGCCTAAACATTATTTATTAGTGGCGCCTGGAACTCGTTATTTGCGCGAGTGTTTTAGCTGCTGTATTTCACCCTAATAGACAAATAACATCAACAAATTGACCATGTGTATATACCTTTTACAACTACAAAATTATGCAGTTTTTTTCTGCTCCGAAGTCATTAGCTACGGGTATTCCAACGTTTGATATTATTATTTTTATTACTTTATTATTATTTTTACACTTCAGTTCGGTTTAATCTTAACACTAGATGATAAAGATTTCTCAATGCGAGTGTCACAGTTTCTGCCTACCGTAATGTTGCCATATTAATGTGAGATGCGCTGTTATTGACTATTTTGTAGCAGTTTGTCGCGTTCATAGTAAATGGCGGTTCAAGTTTTGTGAAATTTTAAAAGAAATCCTTCGAAGATGCCTAGAGCTCTCAAAACTTCGTTCAAATATAAATGTTTAGAAGTACTTTGCAACACTGTGCACAGACAAGACAAATGGACTGAACATTGTCGCAAAAAACATGCATATAAATTTAGAAATAATATTAATATCAAGTACAAAGTTGTAGCTGTTAAGAAAGGCAGTAGTACTTGGGATAAAGTGGCTAGTAACACGGGTGCAGGCTCCATTGTTTCAACGGTGACAATGACAAATATACAAAATGCACCATCAACTTCAAGGTAAGATTTATATTAAACATTCCTTGTAACAGTATTTTAGAACTATCTTACTTTGTTAATTATTTGATTTCAAAAAGGTACACTTTATATGTATATATATATATATATATATATATATATATATATATATATATATATATATATATATATATACACTGAAGTGACAAAAGTCATGGGATAGCAATATGCAAATTTTCAGATGGCAGTAGCATCGCATAGAACAGGTATAAATGCGCAGTGCTTTTACAGAGCTTTCATTTCTGTTCAAGTTATTCATGTGAAGAGGTTTTAACGTGATGATGACCGCACGACGTGAATTAACAGACTTTGAACGCGGAATGTTAGTTGGAGCTAGACGCATGGGTCATGTCATTTCGGAAATCGTTAGAGAATTCAACATTCCCAGATCCACTGTGTCAAGAGTGTCCCGAGAGTATGAAATTTCAGGCATAACATCCCACCATGGACAGCGCAGTGGTCGACCGCCTGCACTTAAAGATCGAGACCGGCGACGTCTGCAAAGAGTCGTAAATTCTAACAGACAAGCAACACTGCGTCAAATCACCGTAGAAATCAATGTGGGACGTACAATGGACGTGTCTGCTAGAACTGTGCGGAGAAATTTGGATTTCTTGGGCTATTCCAGCAGAAGACCGACTCGAGTGCCTTTACTGACAGAACGACATCGCTTGCAGCGACTCTCGTGGGCACGTGAGCATATCGGTTGGTCCCTAGATGAATGGAAAACCGTGGCCTGGTCCGATGAGTCACGATTTCAGCTGGTAAGAGCCGATGGTAGGGTTCGAGTGTGGCGCAGACCCCACGAAGCCATGGACCCAAACTGTCAGCAAGGCACTGTTCAAGCTGGTGGTGGCTCCGTAATGGTGTGGGCTGTTTTTTCATGGCATGGACTTGGTCCTCTAGTGCGACTGGACCGAACATTGACTGGAAATGCTTATGTGCAGCTACTTGGAGATCACTTGCAGCCATTCATGGACTTCATGTACCCAAACAACGATGGGATTTTTATGGATGACAATGCGCCATGTCACCGGGCCACAACTGTTCGCAATTGGTTTGAAGAAAATTCTGGACAATTCCAACGAATGATTTGGCCACCTAGATCGCCCGACATGAATCCCATTGAGCATTTATGGGACACCATCGAGAGGTCTGTTCGTGCCCAAAATCCTGCCCCATCAACGCTTTCACAATTATGGACGTCTATCGAGACAGCATGGCTCAATATTCCTGCAGAAGACTTCCAACGACTTGGTGAGTCCATGCCACGTCGAGTTGTTGCACTTCGTCGGGCAAAAGGAGGGCCGACACGATATTAAGAGGTATCCCATGACTTTTGTCACTTCAGTGTATAACCACCAAACACCTGGTTTATTAAATAGTATTAATGACGGTTCATAGTTTTAAGTGGCTATATATGGGCATGGCTTGCATCTTAAAAATCTTGAACTATTTTTATGCATGCGTTGAAATAGGGAATTCATTGGTTCCATGATATCTATGGCACATAAATATTGGGCTAAAAGTTAAAAGGGAGAAAATGAATTTTTTAGTGTCTGCCTGAGAAGTTAATTTATTTGTTTCTAACGGGACTAAGATTCTTTCATGTTGCACAATTATTTCTTGATGGCTATTACCATTTGAGAGGCACCTGGACTCTTACGAAGTGGAGGGTAGGCCCGTCATTTAGGGGGTCAGAGAGTCAACCCCCCCTCGCTGCTTTGGGAAACCAATGTGTTTACCTGCAAGTGGGCGGGGTTTTTACTATTTTTTGGCAAATTTTACATTGAATACATACCTATTACCCCCGCTGGAAAAGTTTGAAATGACGGCCCAGGCAAAGAGGCATTATTGTCATTTGCTAAGTGTAAGTTATATCATTGATTTAATTTCTTGTTGCTATTGGGAATTACTAATCATTTTCATAGCTATTTTTATTATATTTATCCCACCCGAATTTATTATCTGATTTTATTAATTTATGCCTCATTATAAACTCCCAAATGAGAAAATTTTCGTGAAAATTTACGACTTCACGCTTTTGGCTGGTTAACACATATAAATATTACAATGGTATTTATCTACCTTTTTATGCGTCATATTTTTAAACATTTGAATTGTCTTTCAATGTTTGATTTTACTATCAAAGATCGAGTTGAAATGATTGTTTTATTGATATGACACTCATTAATCTACGAAAATGTTTGTTTGTACTATAATAGTTATTTTCATTTGCATAGCACAAGCAAGTTTATTTAGTTAATTTATTGCTGTTTATTGTAAATATTTTTAACTAATCTTATCCCTTCAGATTCTGTTTATTTCACCCAGCCTTATTTAAACAAATAGTGCGTAAAAATCATGTGATTAGAAGTATTGCATTCAGTTTATACCTTCAGTGTCTATTTTTAAGTCATAATAAAATGATAACTTTCAGTGGCGTAGCGCAGAATTTTTTTAATTAAATAATAATAATTGTAATAAAAAATAAATAAATAAATAAATAATATTAAAAAAATAAATAAATAAATAAATAATATTAAAAAAAAATAAATAAATAGAGAGCGCTAAAAATAAAAATAAATAAGTAAAAGAGGGTTGGCAAAATTTTTGGGGGGGGAATTTGCGCCATTGAGCTTGGGGGGGATGGGCACCCCTGCTCCACTTCAGTTAACTATATCAATATTTTTTAACCCTAAAAGATAGGATAAACATCACTTTTTACAGCAGAAACAACATGCTAATAAATGTAAACAAACATTTGGATGGTCCTTGTTCAGCGCTCTCTAGCGGGCAAATCTTTACCATTGATGTTTTGAGTAATGAAGCAGCCTGTATAAAACGCTATCTAGTGAAGCCTTGGTAAAAGCAATGCAAGAGAGAAAAATAAAACTATTGCAAAAGCTTCAATATGATTGAGTACTTTGTTATGCCTTATCTTTTGCCAAATCAACAATAACATGAGCACAAAATATTTAAATATATTTGTAGCAGTGGACGTTGTTTTGAATGAAACGAAGTGAAAATCGAAAGAGTATTTGAACACTAAACAATTTTTGGGTTTAGTCGATCAAAACATGTTTCAACTTATGGTCAAAGCTATTATTACTGTTATATCTTAAAACAGCGAAGAGCTATGAAGAAAAACTGATGTTGTTGGACGGTGAAATCAAATTAATGCATTTAAGTAAAATAACAGCGAAGTTAAAAAAGGAAAGAGTTAACTTTCTTGAATGACCGAAACTATGAATACCGAAGAATTTCGGAGGAAAGGCTGCGAATTGATAGACTACATTGTAGATCTTCAAAAATCGATTGCACTTCGAAGAGTGACTCCTAAAGTACAGCCAGGAGATGTACGAAAACTGCTGCCCCCAAATGCCCCTGAGAAGGGAGAAAAATGGGACGACATCATAAAAGACATAGAAGAGATCATAGTGCCTGGAAGTGTTCACTGGCAGCATCCACACTTTTTCGCCTATTTTCCTGGCGGCTGCTCTTTCCCGTCCGTTCTGGCCGGCATGTTGTCCAATCTAACAGGTGGCTCGGTATCTTCCTGGTCCTCCAATCCTGCTGCCACCGAGTTAGAAATGATCGTTATGGACTGGTATGCACAGTGGCTGGGACTTCCTCAGAAGTTTATGCGCTTTTCTAAAGAAAGCAAAGGAGGCGGCGTGATACAGAACTCAACCAGTGAGTGCACATTGGTCAACATGATGTCTGCACGGCATTTGGCCATTCAGAAGTTAAAGCAGATGAACCCCGACGAAACCGAAGGGGTCTTGCTATCTCGCCTCGTCGCTTTTTGCTCGGAAGAGTCCCACTCCAGCGTGGAGAAGGCAGGCATCATAGCGCTGGTAAAGATGCGTGTTCTCGAAACCGATGAAAGGTTCTGCTTGAGAAGCAAAATATTGGAATATGCCTTCGAAGAAGACAAAGAAAGGACTGATACCCTTCTTTGCCATCGCCAATTTCGGATCCACAAGCTGTTGCGCAGTTGATCCTTTGCACGAACTTGGTCCGCTTTGCGACAAATACGACGTTTGGCTCCACGTCGATGCTGCCTACGCCGGGAATAGCTTGATATGCCAAGAATTTAGGTACCTCATCAAAGGCATAAACTACGCAAAATCCATCACCGTGAATCCGGGCAAATGGCTCTTAATAAACATTGACTGCGCACTTATGTGGATCGAAGACCGCCGTTTACTCACGGACGCACTTGTTCCGGATTCGTTCCAAGTTTCGGATTTCAGCAAAGAGTTCGACTTCTGCCACTGGGGCATTCCGAACAGCAGGCGTTTCCGATCTCTGAAAATTTGGCTCGTCCTCCGATATTACGGGAAAGAAGGAATGCAGCGCTACATTCGCAATCACGTAAGACTTGCGAAAGAGTTCGAAAACCACAATAGACTTGATGGCCGATTTGACATTATAAATGAAGTGCATTTCGGATTCGTATGCTTTCGGTTAAAAGGCTCTAATATGTTGAATAAGGAGTTGTTGAGCAACTTAAACGCTTCTGGTAAGTTGCATATGACAGCTTCTTCGGGCGAAGGTAAATACTTCACAAGGTTTACCGTCTGCATGCAAAATGTCATATCTGCTGACGTAATGTATGCCGTAAGACTTGTAACAGATTTCGCAGACCGACTGTTATACTTGTACGAGAGAAGCAGTAACGAAAAATGAAACATGACTTACATTCTCACTATTGTCAGAAAAGCATTTTAAATTGAATTTATTAGCTAGGATTCTTTTGCTTAGTTCTTATAAAATATATGTTTCGATTGTGAAACTTTTTCTGTAAAAGCTTCTAAAATGAAAGAATAAACAGATAAATAATAATAAAAAAAAGATAAATATACTGTCTAATCTTTTATCGTAAAACCTTCCCCACATCTGCGCATGCCTGAGGTCTCTTTGTATTTCCTCAAAATAGGGGAGAAATGCGAAGTAACATTCAACAGGAAGTAAGAAGCGAAAGCACCGGCAAGTGCGCCTCTTTATCCTATCCCCCCTTTTCAAATGGAAGCGATCGTGACTGCCAGGCGCGCAATACGCAGCTAGACAGTACAATTGTACATTTTTCTTATTCAACATTCTTTGACAACGATTTTCAAATACTGATGTTTTTATTTATTGGTCGGTAACCAATACCGTTTTTATTACTGGTCGGTAATTGGACCCGCGAGTCATCATCTAATGATCAACTTCAAGCACTGATCCAAAGCGGGAGGGGGGGGGGATCATTACCCCCTCTCACTTAACCAGACCAAACTTTAACCAATAAGAACGTTTTTAGTATTTCGTGTTCCGAGTTTTTCGACGGAGAAGTTGAGATCCACCCAGTTTGTGTACAAACTTAAATTGTATCCAGGGTTGTAACAAGTGCAAAATTAATTTGGAGGGAGGGGTGTCTTGGGTATCCCCCCCCCTCAGCTTGAGCAAGAATGACGTAAACTAGTGATTTTTGTGGGATAGTTAAAGCGGTTTTTCGCTGAAAGCTCTCGCTCCAATCAGTTCGACTGCGCGAACATTTCAGACATGTCGCGAACTGCAATGTAGTCTTGAGAATGCGAATCTCAGCACAAAGTACCTGGCAATGAAATGAACCAAGAGTCCTTTTTTTTTTTCAATCAACCCACTAGCACATGACTTGTCCAATGGGACATCTGCCTTGTCCGTGCGAAATTGAAATGTTTTACCTCTTCCGGCTTATGTTTTAAATCGCTGCAAGATGGGGCATTCAAGCCGCAGAACTGCGAATAAGGTATTTAACAGGATATAATACCACACTAGAAACTCTTTCTATATGTTTCTGCACATTATCCCAGTTTTCCAGGACTTAGGAACTTGAAAAAAAAAAAAAAATCTAGTATGGACCCCACACTACTTCCTGTTACGTGTAAATTTCTTAGTAGATGTCTAAAGTGTTAATATAGTGCTTAGAATGAGCAAGATAAACAATTCGAACAATTGCACCCTTGGTTTTCTACGAAACAACCCAAAAAATGTTTTAAAATGATTATTTTTCTGAAGATCGCCGATTTTAACATCATTCAATGGATTTTTCGCAAAATATCGCCAACAGCGCCAAGTTGAACCCAAATTCCAAAAAATAATAATTTTTTTCGCCAAATTTGTCGCCAACTTGGCGATATGTCGCCAAGTTGGCGTCAAACACTTGGCGACCAAAAGCTTGGTGATATATGGCCAAGTGGTCGCGCCAATTCATATAATTTGTCTGCATTGAAATTAACACTAATTTACCCCAAAAAATGAGGTAAAACATCCTCTTTGGAACATTCGAATGCAACCACAAGGGGAGGTACACAACTAGACCCTCCTCAGAGCCAGCATGTGAAACTAGAAGCTTCTACGGCATATAGTTTTTGAGTTATGCGACATACATGCATACATGCATACATACATACGCACATACACACGTACATACAGACGTCACGAGAAAACTCGTCGTAACTAACTCGGGGGTGGTTGAAAAAGATTTTTCGGCTGGTTATATGTTGATGTTGGTGCATATGCACGTGCTGACAAATCGAAAAAACTACCCAACATTCATCCGGAGGCGAGCAAAATCAAAATTTAGACCCAATGTTTTTTTTTTTTCGCCATCACAATACTTCCTTTACTACGTAAAAGGAAGTAATAATTAAATTCAAGGACTTTCAAGGTTGGTTTTTCAAATCACGTACGCCCCCTATGATTGATTGATTGCTGTTGTCTTATGCCAGCCTGGCTGGCAAATTGGGGTGCACTGCTTCAATTTTGCAACTGAACTATGATTTGGTGTGAAATCCGACTTCCAAAGGTATCCGTTTATAGGATAGGCACCTTTTCACAGCACAACAACACATTCACACAAGGAAAGGACAAGGACAGGAGAGTGAAAGCACATCTTTGCTCCGGCCGGAATTCAAACCCGAGACCACACGATCCATGGCAGACTGCTCTGACCACTAGACAAGGTGGTCGGCCCCTATGATTGAAAGGCAACGATAATGGGCTCCTATTGAACCTTTAGAATTTGAAAAATTACCACCGGCAAAGTTGTGGCTTATAACTTGAGTAACTCTAGTAAACGAATTAATTTAAATGAAGCTTTGCCGTCTCCTTCATGAAATTAAAACAAAATAAAATAAATTAATTTCAATAAATGTTTGTGGCAGCGCACTTTGTTTTTGAATAAAGCGAAATGAATAACTGAATGAGTATACATTTTATGATCTGCGTTTTGTCTGTAATCAAAAGACTTTAATGTGTCATAAATTCATATTATTGTTAGATTTTGAAAATTTTACGAAGTATAAGAAAAAATGAGTGCATTAGGGCAGTCAAATAGAACAGTGAAATTTAAATGATTAAGAATAAATTGAACTAAAATTGGAAAAAAATACCAAATTGCAAATCAACGATGAATACAAAAGAATTTCGAAGAAAAGGCTGCGAATTGATAGATTACATCGTAGATTATAAAAAATCCATTTCACTTCGAAGAGTAAGTCCTGCAGCTAAGCCCGGATTTATACGAGATTTGCTGCCAGAGTCAGCTCCTGAGAAGGGAGAGAAGTGGGACGACATCATGCAAGACATAGAAGACATAATAGTACCTGGAAGTGTCCACTGGCAGCATCCAGACTTTTTCGCCTATTTTCCTGGCGGCTGCGCTTTCCCATCCGTTCTGGCCGGCATGTTGTCCAACTTAACAGGTGGCTCAGTATCTTCCTGGTCCTCCAACCCCGCCGCTACCGATTTAGAGATGATCGTCTTGGAGTGGTATGCAAAACTGCTTGGACTGCCTCAAAAGTTTTTGCGTTTTCCTGAAGAAAGCAACGGCGGAGGGGTGATTCAAAGCTCAGTGAGTGAATGCACACTTCTCGCCATGATATGTGCACGACATTTGGCTATGAAGAAATTGAAGCAGATGAACCCCGACGACAGCGAAGGGGTGTTGCTGTCTCGCCTCGTTGCTTATTGCTCGGAAGAGTCCCACTCCAGCGTGGAGAAGGCAGGCATCATAGCACTGGTGAAAATGCGAATTTTAGAAACAGACGAAAGGTTCTGCTTGCGGAGCAAAATACTGGAAGACGCCATCGAAGAAGACAGAAAGAAAGGACTGGTGCCCTTCTTTGCTATTGGTAATTTTGGATCCACAGGTTGTTGCGCAGTTGATCCTCTGAACGAACTCGGTCCCATTTGCGAGAAATATGACATGTGGCTCCACGTTGACGCCGCATATGCTGGAAACAGTTTGGTATGCCCGGAAGTCAGGTATTTAATTAAAGGTATAGACCACGCCAAGTCCATCGGCGTGAATCCTAGCAAATGGATGTTAATCAACACTGACTGCGCTATTCTGTGGGTCGAGGATCGCCGTTTACTCACAGATACAATTATTCCTGATTCGACAGAAGTTTCAGACTACAGCAAAGAATATGACTACTGCCACTGGGGCATGCCGAACAGCAGACGCTTCAGGGCTCTGAAAGTTTGGTTCGTCCTTCGATACTATGGACAAGAAGGTCTTCAGCAATACATTCGCAATCACACCGGACTTGCGAAAGAGTTTGAGCATAACATGCGATTAGACGGTCGATTTGACATAGTAAATGAGGTCAATTTCGGACTGGTATGCTTTCGCTTAAAAGGCTCTAATATGTTGAATAAGAGGTTGCTGACAAGTTTAAACGCAATCTGGTAGGTTGCATTTGATAGCTTCTCAAGGCAAGGGTAAATATTTTTCTCGATTTTGCGTGTGCATGAAAGATGCTGAATCTGCTGATATACTGTTCGCTGTCAAAATAATAACAGGTTTTGCAGATGAACTGTTACATTTAGAGAGTAAAAACAAAAAAATAATATAAATAAATTAATAAAACTCATTTATTTTTCACAGTAGCTACAAGGTATATAAAAGAAAAGTTTTTGTGGAGAGAGACCCAAAATCAACGCATTTTGTATTACCAATAAATAATTTCGTATATAGTAACCAAACAGTAATTTTTAATACTTTCTTGTATAACACATCCCAGAAATAAATTGACATTTGTTTCACGACTTTATGATATTCTGCATAATGTTGTCTAAACTAACCCTTTAAACTTCCCCGCTGGAAGCTTAAATTCACCAATCGAAAGGGGTTAATCGCGAAATATTTGTCTGTTGAACAGGGAAATAGTTCGACAATTGGGATTTTGGAGCGATCTCGATAAAGTTTAGGCAATAATCGGGGGAATCATCATAACGTGGTATTTGCCAAATTAAATAGAGGTTGACATTTTTGCTCTCATGCTTTGGAAAAAAAATTTCAAATCATAAATTCACTTTTTTAAAAAATATTATTTGCTGGATTTTTTTTACACTTCAAACACTTATTTTTATTATTTGGCATAATTTATGTCATTTTAATGTAATTTTTCGTCTTCTTTTCTGGTTTGTTTTGTGTACAAATTAAACATTTAGCAACTTTTAAACTTCTACGATATTTATTTTAGCAATGATTGGCAAGCAGACTAGCGCCTTGTTTCAACTACACTGCTCAAAACAATTAGAGGAGCACATGGTTTTAACAAAATCACGCAAAGATGAATACCAATAAGTAACATAAAATGAATCGTCCGTAATTTAAAGCCTACCAGGAAACAGAAGAAGAATATTTTATGCGCAAATTAAAGTTAATGACGTCAAAAACCAGAAAAAGGAGAGAGGTGCAGAAATCGGGATGTTGCAGAGACGTCCGTTTTATTGCCGCAACTGCGAAATTCGATAGCGCAGTAGTTTTTTAAATATTTTTTTAGGAGACAAGGTTACTTGAGAATGTCTAAACAACGTGAGTTACCGGAATTAAAGCCCTGAATCCGTCTCTCAAGTAGCGCCACTGTTTGAGCCATGCACTTCATGCCGCTTTCGACTGTAATTGGAGGGTGGCTGTCACGTGGGTCTTGGGCGACATTTTGGGTCGGTCGTTCATGGTTTTATTGTGCTAGAACACTAGCTTTCTTTCTTATCGCGCTCGCAATACAAATTGTTTATCTACATTTTTTGACTTTGTGAAATGCCTTGGTGCAGTGCATTCGGATGCTCGAATAGCACAAAATCGGGCCACAAATTGTATCGTTTACCTTCGGTAAAGAAGTGATATGTACAAGGAACTTAGAATCAGGGCCGTCGCGACCGGGGGGGTGAGAGGGGTGTTTCACCCCCCCAGCGATTTCTTCCAGTCGGCAAAATCAGTTTGAGTCGGATTTTTTCAGTTTTCAGATCTCTCTCTCTCTCTTTTTTTTTTTTTTTTTTTTTTTAATGCTTACACTATGGCTGGCAAACGCTTGTTTTGCCTCGTTTTCCGACACAATAAGTGTTTACTCCAGGCTAGAGTCGGCATTTTTGGTTTTCAAAATATATGAATAAAGTAATGAGCACTTTAGTTTGAGAGCAATGTACACATTTTACATTTTAATAAAAGAGGAATAAATAAAAACGTGCCGTTTGTGTGGGCGTACCATGTTTGGAAATTTTTCATGTTCATTATGATGATTTCCTATTTCACAGCGATTTTTTTTTTTTTTTTTAAATGCTCATTATGCCAAACGCTTGTTTTGCCGACTGCTCATTTTCCGACTTAATAAGTGTTCACTCAGACTAGAGTCGGCATTTTTGCTTTTCAATTTATTCTGAATTTAAAATATATGAATGAAGTAATGAGTACTTTTTTGAAAGCTATGCACACATTTTAATTTTTTAAAAAAAGGGAAAAATGAAAACATGTGCCGTTTGTGTGGGCATACCATGTTTGGCAATTTTTAATGTTCATTTTGATGATTTCCTATTTCACAGCGAACATTTTTTTTTTTAACGCTCACTATTGCAAAAGCTTGTTCTGCCGACTGCTCAACTCATTTTCCGACACAATAAGTGTTCACTTATTCTAGAGTCGGCATTTTTGATTTTCAGTTTATTCTGAATTCAAAATATATAAATAAATTAATGAGTACTTTATTTTGAGAGCTATGTACACATTTTAATTTTTAATAAAAGGGAAAAAATAAAAACATATGCCGTTTGTGTGGGCAAACCATGTTTGGCAATTTTTAATATTCATTCTGATGATTTCCTATTTCACAGCGAATTATTGGCAAAAGCTTGTTCTGCCGACTGCTCAGCTCATTTTCCGACATAATAAGTGTTCACTCAGGCTAGAGTCGGCAATTTTTGATTTTCAATTCATTCTGAATTCAAATATATGAATAAAGTAATGAGTACTTTATTTTGAGAGCTATGTACACATTTTAATTTTTAATAAAAGGGAAAAAATGAAAACATATGCCGTTTGTGTGGGCAAACCATGTTTGGCAATTTTAAATATTCATTCTTATTTCCTATTTCACAGCGAACATTTTTTTTAATGCTCACCAGGGCCGTCGCGACCGGGGGGGTGAGAGGGGTGTTTCACCCCCCCAGCGATTTCTTCCAGTCGGCAAAATCAGTTTGAGTCGGATTTTTTCAGTTTTCAGATCTCTCTCTCTCTCTTTTTTTTTTTTTTTTTTTTTTAATGCTTACACTATGGCTGGCAAACGCTTGTTTTGCCTCGTTTTCCGACACAATAAGTGTTTACTCCAGGCTAGAGTCGGCATTTTTGGTTTTCAAAATATATGAATAAAGTAATGAGCACTTTAGTTTGAGAGCAATGTACACATTTTACATTTTAATAAAAGAGGAATAAATAAAAACGTGCCGTTTGTGTGGGCGTACCATGTTTGGAAATTTTTCATGTTCATTATGATGATTTCCTATTTCACAGCGATTTTTTTTTTTTTTTTTAAATGCTCATTATGCCAAACGCTTGTTTTGCCGACTGCTCATTTTCCGACTTAATAAGTGTTCACTCAGACTAGAGTCGGCATTTTTGCTTTTCAATTTATTCTGAATTTAAAATATATGAATGAAGTAATGAGTACTTTTTTGAAAGCTATGCACACATTTTAATTTTTTAAAAAAAGGGAAAAATGAAAACATGTGCCGTTTGTGTGGGCATACCATGTTTGGCAATTTTTAATGTTCATTTTGATGATTTCCTATTTCACAGCGAACATTTTTTTTTTTAACGCTCACTATTGCAAAAGCTTGTTCTGCCGACTGCTCAACTCATTTTCCGACACAATAAGTGTTCACTTATTCTAGAGTCGGCATTTTTGATTTTCAGTTTATTCTGAATTCAAAATATATAAATAAATTAATGAGTACTTTATTTTGAGAGCTATGTACACATTTTAATTTTTAATAAAAGGGAAAAAATAAAAACATATGCCGTTTGTGTGGGCAAACCATGTTTGGCAATTTTTAATATTCATTCTGATGATTTCCTATTTCACAGCGAATTATTGGCAAAAGCTTGTTCTGCCGACTGCTCAGCTCATTTTCCGACATAATAAGTGTTCACTCAGGCTAGAGTCGGCAATTTTTGATTTTCAATTCATTCTGAATTCAAAATATATGAATAAAGTAATGAGTACTTTATTTTGAGAGCTATGTACACATTTTAATTTTTAATAAAAGGGAAAAAATGAAAACATATGCCGTTTGTGTGGGCAAACCATGTTTGGCAATTTTAAATATTCATTCTTATTTCCTATTTCACAGCGAACATTTTTTTTAATGCTCACCAGGGCCGTCGCGACCGGGGGGGGGTGAGAGGGGTGTTTCACCCCCCCAGCGATTTCTTCCAGTCGGCAAAATCAGTTTGAGTCGGATTTTTTCAGTTTTCAGATCTCTCTCTCTCTCTCTCTCTCTCTTTTTTTTTTTTTTAATGCTTACACTATGGCTGGCAAACGCTTGTTTTGCCTCGTTTTCCGACACAATAAGTGTTTACTCCAGGCTAGAGTCGGCATTTTTGGTTTTCAAAATATATGAATAAAGTAATGAGCACTTTAGTTTGAGAGCAATGTACACATTTTACATTTTAATAAAAGAGGAATAAATAAAAACGTGCCGTTTGTGTGGGCGTACCATGTTTGGAAATTTTTCATGTTCATTATGATGATTTCCTATTTCACAGCGATTTTTTTTTTTTTTTTAAATGCTCATTATGCCAAACGCTTGTTTTGCCGACTGCTCATTTTCCGACTTAATAAGTGTTCACTCAGACTAGAGTCGGCATTTTTGCTTTTCAATTTATTCTGAATTTAAAATATATGAATGAAGTAATGAGTACTTTTTTGAAAGCTATGCACACATTTTAATTTTTTAAAAAAAGGGAAAAATGAAAACATGTGCCGTTTGTGTGGGCATACCATGTTTGGCAATTTTTAATGTTCATTTTGATGATTTCCTATTTCACAGCGAACATTTTTTTTTTTAACGCTCACTATTGCAAAAGCTTGTTCTGCCGACTGCTCAACTCATTTTCCGACACAATAAGTGTTCACTTATTCTAGAGTCGGCATTTTTGATTTTCAGTTTATTCTGAATTCAAAATATATAAATAAATTAATGAGTACTTTATTTTGAGAGCTATGTACACATTTTAATTTTTAATAAAAGGGAAAAAATAAAAACATATGCCGTTTGTGTGGGCAAACCATGTTTGGCAATTTTTAATATTCATTCTGATGATTTCCTATTTCACAGCGAATTATTGGCAAAAGCTTGTTCTGCCGACTGCTCAGCTCATTTTCCGACATAATAAGTGTTCACTCAGGCTAGAGTCGGCAATTTTTGATTTTCAATTCATTCTGAATTCAAAATATATGAATAAAGTAATGAGTACTTTATTTTGAGAGCTATGTACACATTTTAATTTTTAATAAAAGGGAAAAAATGAAAACATATGCCGTTTGTGTGGGCAAACCATGTTTGGCAATTTTAAATATTCATTCTTATTTCCTATTTCACAGCGAACATTTTTTTTAATACTCAGCTTAGAATTAATTTTAATGCATCTAAATACTCTATGTATGCATTATTTACTCTTTCTACATCGCTTTTTGTATCATTGTTTAACTTGAAAAGTAGTTTGTGTGCAAAGAAGTCGTTAACTTTTATTTTCAAAAAGATGACAGCTTTGAAGTTCTAGAAAATACAAGTCTTCTTACTCGAGTAATTTTTCAGCTTAATATTGGAATCCCCAGACTTATATTGTTAGCTTAAATAATTTTTATAACTTAATACGTTGACAGATTATTTATGTTATTTAAATGTTTTCATCAATACTCAAGTGTAATTTTATCTACTAAATGAAAATCCTTTTAAAATGATAATATTTCTTACTTCTTATGGAGTTAGCTGATATATTGTTAACTTTCATAGGATCATTAGAATATTTACGATAGTCATCATGTATACTCAAATATTGTAAAGCAAAACTAGGCAATGGTCGCTAATGAATTGCTAACAGTAGTAAAATATTTGCTATATTTTAAAACCGATTGTTCTAATTTTAAGATGATGATAAAGCAGTCAAAAATTTAGTGTACTCATTATTTTATTTCTAAAGCAAATATTTTCTACTGTTTATTAAGTTTAAAACTATCTTAATAACTTTTATTGAAACTCTTCCCAGAACGTGTTGTTTTGCTTTTTATTGTGTCAAAGGCATGAGACAACTTCTCTTCGATTCACTTTGAGCATAAAAATTAAGATTTAGGCAAGTGTTTGAGCTTAAAAATATGAAGTGATTAATTAAAAAAAAAGTTTCTTTGAGATTAGATTAACATGTTTCTCACGCTAAGTTATGCAATGTATCTGAAGGAGTTTTGTTTTCTTTTTTTTATTATTATTTTTTGTCCAGAAAAAAAATTTCTTTCCTTTGATCGGTAATTTGATTTGAAAACAACTGAAAAAAATTGTGTGAAAAATTTCTCCCGGTCTTTGTTGCTTTATTAAAACTCATTATTTCAATTTATAACTGTTAATTACAGATGTAATCTGTTCCGATTCTTATGAAGAGATTTTTATTTATTTCTTCTTCTTCTTATTATTTCGTATTCATTTAAAACACTTAATCATCATTTTTTTGAAATTTTAAGAATTAGTATGTTTATAAAATCTGTCATAAATAAAAGACATTATTTTAACTATAAAATTTTTGCAATTTTTAAGAAGTGAATAACTTTAATAAGAAACTAGTGGAACAACTCAACATGGCGCGCGGCTGAGGATGTCGCTACTTAAAAGACGGATCCAGGGCTTTAACCGGAATCAATGCCATGGCATGTTATAGGCACGCTGAAATCTGGGCAAACACAACGTAGTGTTGCGGATGATGTTGGAGTCGTCAGAAGTGTTGCAAGGCTGTGGAATCGGTTCCAAGAAACAGGAAATGTCAGACGTCGATCAGGGTAATGTCGGCCACGCGTCACTACAGCAACTGATGACCGGTATCTAATATCTTTAAACGAGCAATTCTCGTATATCTAATATCTTTAAACGAGCAATTTTTGTATATATATTTAGTGGGACCGAGCCCACTCGGTTAAAAAAAAAAAAAGAAGTTTGTAAACTCGTATTTTTTTCTAAAATGCGAAGTACTTATTTAGATAAACTTGAAAAGCATTTTTAAGCCTTTGATTGCAATTATGCTTTTAAAACAGCCGTAATTTGTTTTAAAAAACACAACCTTATTTAATCCATACTCACCGTAAAATCACACCCAGTTTCATTTCATTTGGCGCCTAAAGCGCGGGAGGGGTTGATGAGAATGGATGCAGAGTCCATGTTCTCCAGTACGCATTTGGTTCCAGTTGGTTTTGAACTTCACTTGACTTCACACTCCAAGGTTTCCCCTGTACATACCACAACTCGTAGTTTATCCGGGATGGGGCCTTGAAGAGCGCTCTGTTTATTTTTGAACCAGGCCCAAGGGCCGAGCAAACCCTTGGCCCAGCATCCCCCAGAGGCATCGTTTCACTTGGAGGATTTTATGACCACGAACATTTTAAACGTCCCCCAGCCACCATTAACGAAGACGGTGGATCTTTGATCGGCTCGGCTCCCTCTATATGATCGGCTCGGGACCCTCCGGTTACAAGTTCGACGACTTACCGATCGGACTACCGCGGCCCACACCCAATTCTAACTTTCTTTTGATTGATCTCTTTTAAATTTCAAAAACAATAAAATTCTAACGTGTTGCCAAAACTCGTTTGCCAAATACCATAAAAATTTAAATTTACGCTGATGTGATTAAATATGAAATCCATTGTTATAATAAAACGTGGTTGCTATGAAACAGTAATAATAAGAGTAATAAAGAAAATAGCGAAAGAAAGCTCGTCAAACTTCTAATGAAGGCACAAAAAACGGGGTTTTTTGTGAAAACTTGCATTTTTACAGAAAAAACGCCGATGTAGATGAACTCAAAAACCAAAACTTTATCAAAACACAAAATTTTATCAAAATCGTTCGAGCCGTTTTCGAGATCCGAAATATATATATATACAAGAATTGCTCGTCTAAAAATATTAGATAGATGTAATTTTGTTTTGAAACTTAATATTTTAAGAAAATTGAGTTTCGTATTTATTGATTTTTTACCTGAAATATCTTACTAAACACCCTTGCGGAGGAAAAAAAGTGTTTGAAAACTAACTGTAACACTTTTATACTCAATTTTTAAATCGTACTTGAAGAGTAAAATAATCCGATTTTTATGTCGTGTAAGTTACCATAAAATTGAATAAATGTCGCTGGACAATCACCACTGCTTTTATCCTCCCATGGCTTTTGAATAAATGAAACAGCCTGCATAAGACACTATCTAGTGAAGCTTTGCTTTAACATTTCAAAAAACAATAACAATTTAACGTTGCCAAATACCATAAAATTTAAACTCGCGCTGATGTGATTAACTATGAAATCCATTGTTAAATTAAAACGTGGTTGCTATGAAACAGTAACAATTGATAATAATCATAAAGAAAATGGCGATAAAGAAAGCGTCTCAAACTTACTTAATGAAGGCACAAAAAACGGGGTTTTTTGTGAAAACTTGCGTTTTTACAGAAAAAACGCCGACGTAGATGAACTCAGAAACCAAAACTTTATCAAAATACAAAATTTTATCAAAATCGTTCGAGTCGTTTTCGAGATCCGAAATATATATATACAAGAATTGCTCGTCTAAAAATATTAGTTAGATGTAATTTTGTTTTGAAACTTAATATTTTAAGAAAATTGAGTTTCGTATTTATTGATTTTTTACCTGAAATATCTTACTAAACACCCTTGCGGAGGAAAAAAAGTGTTTGAAAACTAACTGTAACACTTTTATACTCAATTTTTAAATCGTACTTGAAGAGTAAAATAATCCGATTTTTATGTCGTGTAAGTTACCATAAAATTGAATAAATGTCGCTGGACAATCACCACTGCTTTTATCCTCCCATGGCTTTTGAATAAATGAAACAGCCTGCATAAGACACTATCTAGTGAAGCTTTGCTTTAACATTTCAAAAAACAATAACAATTTAACGTTGCCAAATACCATAAAATTTAAACTCGCGCTGATGTGATTAACTATGAAATCCATTGTTAAATTAAAACGTGGTTGCTATGAAACAGTAACAATTGATAATAATCATAAAGAAAATGGCGATAAAGAAAGCGTCTCAAACTTACTTAATGAAGGCACAAAAAACGGGTTTTTTTGTGAAAACTTGCGTTTTTACAGAAAAAACGCCGACGTAGATGAACTCAGAAACCAAAACTCCATCTAAATGCCAAGTTTTATCGAAATCGTTTAGAGCCGTTTTCGAGATCCGAAATATATATATATATATATATATATATATATATATATATATATATATATATATATATATATATATATATATATATATATATATATATATATATAGTACCAGGGGACCGACCCCGCTCGATTAAAAAAAAAAAAGAGGTTTGTAAACTCGTGTTTTTTTCTAAAATGCGAAGTACTTATTTAGATAAACTTGAAAAGCATTTTTAAGCCTTTGGTTGCAATTATGCTTTTAAAACAGCCGTAATTTGTTTTAAAAAACGCAACCATATTTAATCCATGCTCACCGTAAAGTCACACCCAATTTCATTTCATTTGGCGCCTAAAGCGCGGGAGGGGTTGATGAGAATGGATGCAGAGTCCATGTTCTCCAGTACGCATTTGGTTCCAGTTGGTTTTAAACTTCACTTGACTTCACACTCCAAGGTTCCCCCCGTACATACCACAACTCGTAGTTTAACCGGGATGGGGCCTTGAAGAGCGCTCTGTTTATTTTTGAACCAGGCCCAAGGGCCGAGCAAACCCTTGGCCCAGCATCCCCCAGAGGCATCGTTTCACTTGGAGGATTTTATGACCACGAACATTTTAAATGTCCCCCAGCCACCATTAATGAAGACGGTGGATCTTTGATCGGCTCGGCTCCCTCTATATGATCGGCCCGGGACCCTCCGGTTACAAGTTCGACGACTTACCGATCGGACTACCGCGGCCCACACCCAATTCTAACTTTCTTTTGATCGATCTCTTTTAAATTTCAAAAACAATAAAATTCTAACGTGTTGCCAAAACTCGTTTGACAAATACCATAAAAATTTAAATTTACGCTGATGTGATTAAATATGAAATCCATTGTTATAATAAAACGTTGTTGCTATGAAACAGTAACAATTAATAATAATCATAAAGAAAATGGCGATAAAGAAAGTGTCTCAAACTTACTTATTGAAGGCACAAAAAACGTTGTTTTTTGTAAAAAATTGCGTTTTTACAGAAAAAACGCCGACGTAGATGAACTCAGAAACCAAAACTCCATCTAAATGCCAAGTTTTATCGAAATCGTTAGAGCCGTTTTCGAGATCCGAAATATATATATATATATATATATATATATATATATATATATATATATATATATATATATATATATATATTAGTACCAGGGGACCGACCCCGCTCGGTTAAAAAAAAAAAGAGGTTTGTAAACTCGTGTTTTTTTCTAAAATGCGAAGTACTTATTTAGATAAACTTGAAAAGCATTTTTAAGCCTTTGGTTGCAATTATGCTTTTAAAACAGCCGTAATTTGTTTTAAAAAACGCAACCATATTTAATCCATGCTCACCGTAAAATCACACCCAATTTCATTTCATTTGGTGCCTAAAGCGCGGGAGGGGTTGATGAGAATGGATGCAGAGTCCAGTACGCATTTGGTTCCAGTTGGTTTTGACTTTCACTTTACTTCACACTCCAAGGTTCCCCCCGTACATACCACAACTCGTGGTTTAACCGGGATGGGACCCTGAAGAGCGCTCTGTTCATTTTTGAACCAGACCTAAGGGCCGAGCAAATCCATGGCCCAGCATCCCCCCGAGGTATTGTTTCACTTGGAGGATTTTATGACCACGAACATTTTAAACGTCCCTCAGCCACCATTAATGAAGACGGTGGATCTTTGATAGGCTCGGCTCCGTCTATATGATCGGCCCGGTACCCTCCGGTTACAAGTCCGACGACTTACCGATCAGACTACAAAATCCAAAACTTTATCAATATCGTTTGAGCCGTTTTCGAGATCCGAAATATATGTATATACAACAATTGCTCGTCTAAAGATATTAGATGTAATTTTGTTTCGAAACTTAATATTTTAAGAATGAGTTTCATATTTATTGATTTTTTACCTGAAATATCTTACTAAACACTCTTGAGGAGGAAAAAAATTATTTTAAAACTAACTATAACACTTTTATACTCAATTTTAAAATAGCATTTGAAAAGTAATCTGATTTTTATATACTGTAAGTTACCATAAAATTCAATAGATGTCGGTGGACAATTACCACTGCTTTTATCTCATGGCTTTTGAATAAATGAAACAGCTTGTTATCTAGTGAAGCCTTGCTTTAACATTTCAAAAACAATAACAATTTAACGTTGCCAAATACCATAATTTGAACTTGCGCTGATGTGATTAAATATGAAATCCAATTGTTATAACAAAACGTGGTCGCCACGGAAACAGTAACAATGAAAGTAATCATAAAGAAAATGGCGAAATAAAAGCTTCTCAAACTTTCAATGAAGGCACAAAAAAAAACGGGTTTTTTTGTGAAAACTCGCGTTTTTACAGAAAAAACGCCGACGTAGATGAACTCAGAAACCAAAACTCTATCTAAATACAAAATTTTATCGAAATCGTTAGAGCCGTTTTCGAGATCCGAAAAATAAATAAATAAATATATAAATAAATATATATACAAGAATTGCTCGTTTAAAGATATTAGATATATTTATTTTTCGGATCTCGAAAACGGCTCTAACGATTTCGATAAAATTTTGTATTTAGATAGAGTTTTGGTTTCTGAGTTCATCTACGTCGGCGTTTTTTCTGTAAAAACGCAAGTTTTCACAAAAAACCCTGTTTTTTGTGCCTTCATTAGAAGTTTGACGAGCTTTCTTTCGCCATTTTCTTTATGATTACTCTTATTGTTACTGTTTCATAGCAACTTCGTTTTATTATAACAATGGATTTCATATTTAATCACATCAGCGTAAATTTAAATTTTTATGGTATTTGGCAAACGAGTTTTGGCAACACGTTAGAATTTTATTGTTCTTGAAATTTAAAAGAGATCGATCAAAAGAAAGTTAGAATTGGGTGGAAGCCCAGGCGATTAAAGATCCACCGTCTTCATTAATGGTGGCTGGGGGACGTTAAAAATGTTCGTGGTCATAAAATCCTCCAAGTGAAACAATACCTCACGGGGGATGCTGGGCCAAGGGTTTGCTCGGCACTTGGGCCTGGTTCAAAAATGAACAGAGTGCTCTTCAAGGCCCCATCCCGGTTAAACTACGAGTTGTGGTATGTACGGGAGGAACCTTGGAGTGTGAAGTCAAGTGAAAGTCAAAACCAACTGGAACCAAATGCGTACTGGAGAACATGAACTCTGCATCCATTCTCATCAACCCCTCCTGGCGCCAATGAAATGAAATTGGGTGTGATTTTACGTGAGCATGGATTAAATAAGGTTGTGTTTTTTAAAACAAATTACGGCTGTTTTAAAAGCATAATTGCAACCATAGGCTTAAAAATGCTTTTCAAGTTTATCTAAGTAAGTACTTCTCATTTTAGAAAAAAACACGAGTTTATAAACCTCTTTTTTTTTTACCTAGCGGGCTCGGTCTCCTGGTACTATACAGTTAACAGCCCATCGAAACAGAATAGAGAATGTTACGCATCTGCAAAGACAGTTATTCTTGTCAATAGGACGAAGGGTGTCCAGCCGAACAGTACGTAATCGACTTCATGAGGGAAGGTTCTATGCACGTAGGCCAATGGTGTGTATTTTCTTGATCCCACGCCACCTTGGGGCCCGAAGAAGATGGGCTGCTGAACATCGAAATTGGGAGCAACATGATTGGAGCCAAGTGCTGCTTACAGACGAGTCTCTATTCAAGTCTGAAGAATGACAGAGGACGTGTTTTGGTATGGAGGGCAGGGGCAATCGAAATAACCCTGCATTCGTTCATGAAAGGTCACATCAATACAGACGAGCTGGTTGGATGGTATGGGATGGAATCAGCATAGGCGGACGTACGGACCTGCATATCATTTGGAATGGCACTTTGACGGGCCGATGGTATGCAGACGAAATATTGAGACCTCATGTCATCCCTTACGCTGGAGCTATTGGAGATTCCTTTGTTTTGCAGGACGATAATGCTCGATCGAAGAGAGCTCGTCTGGTGGAGAACATGCTTGCAGCTGAAAAAATACAACGTATGGAATGGCCAGCGTGCTCTAACTGACCTGAATCCAACCAATCATATTTGGGCTATGCTTGGACGATGCAATGCTACTCGACCAAGGTCGTCTGTTTCTGTCAGAGACTTGGAGATTGCCCTTCTTGAGGAGTGAAACAGTAATCTCCAAATTCAGATCAATATCCTTATCGCATACATGCCAAACAGGTATGCAGCAGTCTTAGCAGTTCAAGGAGAACACAAGCCTTATTAAAACTCATGCATCATGTCTAAACAGTACCTTTTTAAAATCTTTTACATGTAACTAAATTGTTGCCCTAAATCACCTTAACATGTTTTTTCCACATTTTCAAAGAATTAAAGATTAATTCCACAGTTTTTAGGTCTTTTTTTCTGTATTGTGCACTCTGATACGCGTGTACTATTCATTGTATGCCAATCTGTGGCTGTCTTGCATGGTTTTCTTCACTTTTTTGCTTGCTCCCCTAATTGTTTTGAGCAGTGTGTATTTGGGCAAAACCTAACCAAGCAGCATTGTGAAGGTTCAGGAAGATCCAAATCACGTCATTACGACGCTGCCAGGTTTCATTTTCCCCAACCATAGTTTTAATGGAACATTCTGAAACCATGCTAGGTTATGATAATTCCTACAATCATATTTTAAATTCCAACAGTATTGTCAGCAAGGCCGTACTACATTAGCTCTTAGTCTTTGCCACCAAAAAAATTGGCACAATCCAAAAATTTGTCAAGAGTCGCAGTTGTCGAAAATTTTCCTAAACTAAAATATATTTTGACTCCCATTCATTTGTGGCGCCGTTAGCTAAACTAATGCATTGGAAAGCAACCTTGGCTTCCGCGATGGGATCCCGAAATGTGATGTCAAAGCGCGATGATAGACACCTTACCCACATGGTGGTGACGGACCTTACAGCTTCTAGACAACTGGCAGCACAGCGGTCAACAGCTACAGGTGTTTCATTGTGTGCTTCATCAATTCGTAGACGTCTGCTGCAGCGTGGACTCGCGCAAGGACTCCTTTATACATCTCAATTGCTACGAATTGTGGGTAACCTGAACAGCAACCGGTACATCAGTGAAGTTCTACAGCCCTAAGCTGTCCCCTAACTTAAAGACTTGTCTGGTGCTGTATTTCAGCAGGATAACACCCGCCCTAATGTCGCTAGGACTGTTCAATCCTTCCTTGCATCGCAGTAGGTACAGCTTCCTCCCTGGCCAGCGTATTCCCTGGATATGTTGTCGAACGAACATGTCGGAGATTTCGTTGGTCGGCGCCTCGTTCGTGATCCTCGTCCTGTTACTTCTACAGGCAAACTGTGGGTACGCATACAAACAGTATTGAATGCTCTTGATCAGGCAGTCATTAAAAATTTGTTTCACTCCATGCCACGTCGCGTAGCAGCACTTATTGTAGCGCGTGGTGGCTACACAAAATACTAATTTCAATATTTTTTTATTGTTTGTTTGCTCTCTTTCTAAGTTTAATCATTTATTTGTACCACTATCACTCAGCTGTGTATTCAATTTCATTCAATTATGACGATTTCTTCATGGTGTTGCAATTTTCACAAACATGAGTTTAGTAATAAATTAAAAATACAAATTTTTCAGTCCTAAACTGTAAATTGCTAATTTTACAGTTTATTACCGTGCATTTTACAGCTTTAACCCGTTTATGCCCAGTAGCCTAAAAACGGGACGCTTGTTAGTTACTGCATACAAAAACCTGTAATGAGTATATCATCTTACTAAAGCTGTTTTTCACAAGCTGAATAGTCCTTCTTGAGAAAACCAGTTAGAGTCACTAGTTGGACATCAGAGTTTATTTACTGACGGCTATTTTCAGACAAATCAGTCAAGCAACGATCCAGCATGGGTAGCCACAGAAAGTAAGTTTTTTTTCTTTTTTTGCGAACTTATTTTTCATAAAATAAACTATCTTAAAATGATTGTGTTACTTTGCAAAAGTAAAGTCAAGTAAGGTCGTATTAAGCTCACATATCTGCAAAATATCCCATAAACAGGACGTTAAATAACTTAATAAATATGGCAACGGCGAACTATTTTAAGCCTAAAATGTATGTAAACCATTCCAAGCAAGAGTTTTAAGCAGATAAAAATTGAAAACAATTGTTAAGAACAACTTGGGCATAAATGGGTTAAACTAACTTTACAGTAAGAAACTGTAAAATTGCTAGTTTTACTGTTTATTACTGTGCATTTCAGTTTTAAATTGGAACCTCGGCTGCCAGTATTATACTGTAAAATCAACAGTTCATTTTTTGCAGTGTAGTAAGGGTAACAATGGAAAAAGTTAAACTGCGTACGCTGAACCAAATTTGTGTAATGTTACCACCAGTGGCGGCTCGAGGTTAGCGGGGCAATAAAATAATAATGGTTATATTAATCGCACGTTGTCCATTACAAGCACGATGTCACCCTTCTCCCCAGATAGATATTTCGGGTAGTAAGAACGATTTTTGAGTCTTTAAATTGAATTAATATTCCAACTTTTTTTCATTATACAATAAACTTTCAGGTAATTTTTTTGCCCTGGTTCCCTTTCAGTTTCTTACCTGTTTAAGTATACAAACAAATTCTACTCTTTACTCTACAAACACTCAGTGTAGACGTACTGAACCTAACTCGAACAAAAATAAATGACATTTCGCTTTTCTTCGGTGCATTCTACAACTGATATTGTTTACCCGAAAAATAAATGTCACAATACCTTTCCTCAATAATTGAAAAGCTCCCTTGCTATTTTCAAGAATTAAATATTTTCCAGTTGTGTGAAAAAAATTCCTGACCCTTTCAGAATATCCAGGTGGCTAGATACTCTGTCTAGGTTGCAAGAGAAAGAGAGGGGAATGGATAGGAAAAGAAGAAAAATGCAGATTAGTTATATTTTTATTAAGGCACAAGAAATTCTTCTCCTCATGTTAAAAACAGATGAAATTCGAATCCTAAATCAAACAAAGAGACGAACAAGTTGAAAAACTGTTCCACATTTCTATAAGATTAGAAATAGATGTACAAATATAAAAAAAAATTTGAAATCCAATAATTTAAAACCCTCATAACTAAAAGAAATAGCTAAAATTTAATGTTATTGGCAAATCACATTTATACGGTATGTTTCTTCATTCTTTTCAAATACATCATTCAGGTACAAAAATATAGTTTCGGAAAATACAAATTGCTGAGGTACGAAATGCAGTCCGATGACGTAGCTCTTTCCGGCAGGGACGGTGAATTCCCACTCCATCGGGTAGAGCAAATGAGGATGACTACAGTGAAGGACGAAACTTCGACTTCTGTGGTAGGGGTTGGTATATGTGATTCTCTGGAGAAGGAAAACAGGGTTAGTATGCTTGGAAGAGAGGAAATGAAGAGATATCTGTAGGGAATATGATGAAGAAATGTTCATATTCCTTATTGCAGAGTGGTAGTTGCAGATGGTCATTTTTTTTTTTTTTTTGAAGTCAAGACAGTGGCGGCTTGTGCCTTAATATAGTGGGTGGGCCTGCAATTATATGTTTGCCCAGTAATGCTTACACAGATTCTCCAAGCATTTATATTGTCACACCCGGCAGGATGAAAGTTCCTAGAGTTCATACAATACTTACAACCCTTTTAAATTCTTTAGCACAATACTGGGACAAATGAGATTAATGTCAAACTAATACCAAGAAAATGGAAAAAGGCTCTGCAAGTCAAAAATAAAGTCTTCACACAAAACATTCGAGAAAAAATTTTCCAGTTCCCAAAATACAAATTAATAATTAAAAATTGCATGCATTGTATTACAAACAGGTGAGGGTGTGGTAATATGAAACTGGCAATCTCTATGCCCGTTAGTAATAGGTGTTGAAAATGAAAAAAGAAACACACACCAAAAAAAAAAGATAAAATAATAAAAATCAATCAAAAAAAGAAAAGAAAAATGAGGACCGTGGAGTGAAAAGAGGCAAGAATTTTCTCCCTGACACAGGGATAAGACATTCTCTGCTTATGTACAGTAACGAAACACTTCCCTCTCCACCACTTTGGTGGGGGACAAAGGGAAATCTTGGGCACGATCAGAAAGTGCCCCCTCGGCCGAAATTACAACGGGTGTGATCACTTAGCGCTCTTCTTAATCCAGCCATTGCGATCGGTTTAAAGCGGAGGTGTGCCTTGGGCAGGCGTGGGCCAAGGCGAGTTGGCCCATTTTCATTCTCAAAGCTGTGCGAAGCACTAAAATTGATGAATTTTGAAAGATTTCTTTCGCTTTTTTCGCGATGCTCAGAAGGGGGGGAGGGGGGTGAAGGTTGAAAATAAGTTTTGTGCCCTGTGTTTTTTTTTGAACTGATATAAAAAGCGATAAATTTTAACTATGTATTTTTCTTCTTCCAATTTTTCTGGGTGGGCCCAGCCCACCCGGCCCATAGTGAGGAGCCGCCCGAGTCAAGAAGCAGGAATAATTAATGGAAAAAGTTTTCTCAAGTGAAAATATCCATTTTATTTTAACTTTGAAGTTTACTTAAGACAATCATCTCATTGTCGTCCGGGTTTTAAAAATTAATGGAAAACATTTAACAACGTGAATTACAGGTGCAAAAGAAAGGAACATTTTTACGTCAACAGTTCCAAAGATAAAAAAGGCTTAGACCTTTTGGAACATGCACCACACACGTAAAATACAGCTAAATTGCATCATAGACGACACGGAACAACACACACATAGGGAAACGGAAAGAGAAGAGGAGAGAGCAAAAACAGCTTTGCTGGAGCTTTTTATGGTCCCGCGTGCGTTCCAAAACAACCTAACATGTAAATTAGCTTTCAGTTGCCAAGCACAAGAAACTTTCTAAAAAATCTCGCAACTGCGATTTAATAGGAACGGAATGACACGATTCAAAATAAAAAGTTTCTATGGCACAAAAACGCTCGAGTGGCGTCATAACCTTGATGCAATGTTTACATTCATTTCAAACTATTGTAGAATCAATCTGCAGGGGGCAAAAACGCTTTTTAGCCTTAAAAGATAATATTTCATCCTCTATTTGAGGAAAATAAAAACTAAAAAGTTAACAATATCAAGCAAAGCTCGATCATGACATCCCGAGATGGCGGTTTTGTCCTTATTGTGGACCCCTAAGTCAGGAATAGCCAATAATCGAGCTGATATCCTCTTATTGTAGCCAAGATTGCCTTCAAACTGGTAGGTAAAATGAATTTTATCTACCAATTTGAAGGCAATCGAGCTGTGGGTGTATTTGCGTCAGTTCTGCCTAAGCCCTGGCTTATGGGCGGTAACTTATTGCAGCATAATGGTAAGAGATATACCAAACCGGAACATTGTAGTTAAAGTCTAATTGTTTGGTAGGCTGGATTAATGGAAATGAAAAGTGGAATTAACTTTAATATTCTTTTTTTTTTACCATTAAATTTCAAGGATTTCCAATTTTTTACTTCCATCTCCTCATAGCTAACAGTAGCTGCTTGGTCTGGTGTTGCACGGGATACCTCTGAACAAAAAATCAACAAAGCTTGAATATTTTATAAGACTGGGCTTCTTAGTAATTTTTTTCCAAAGGTTCTTTTATTTTTGCGTTTCCCCGTGTTATTTTTTACTACATATTTATCATATACTTATCATAGCGTGATGTAATTAAAATAGTTTTTTTTTAAATAGATTGTTCTCTTATTAACGCTGGTGAAACTGCAGGGCACAGCTATGCCCTAATAAATGTTTTTGAAGTAACAACTCATATCCATTATAATGTAAAGGATGTCTCCTTTTTGTTCAAGTTTTATTAATTTTTATTTCAGAGGTAGCACGGGCCAATCAGCTATTAAATATAATCTAATAAGCATAACAGTATACATACGCCAGATTAAGAACAAATAAAAGAGAACATTCTGATCAGTTTTCTCCATGGCAACAACTGTTTATGAAACCAATCAACAAAATAATACTGGACGGTATAATTTTACGATACGATACATGTAGACGATATGGATTCTGATAAGATGAAGCCAGACATTGTCAACGCCTAGTAAATTATAACTGGGGAGGACGCGCGGGGTCATTTTATGACCCCAAAGCAATTTTCTAACTCCAATTCCAAGAAAACTATGCACCAGTTCACTCCTTTCTTCTCAGTAGCTGAGTTTCTACCCCCCATTCACCTTTTGTTACTGATTCGGAGGCATTTCTGGCATTTGCATTCAGCCAAGACACGTTTGGTCAGTTACTGAGGGATCATTCTAAGACCCCGAATGTCTTTCCGTTTGCTTGACAGATCAACTATTTCGCCTGCCTGATACGGTCAGTTCGTCATTTTTTTTTTCAATTAAAAGAATTTTGAACTTTGAAACAACCATATAGGAAGTATTCTTTATGCTGATTAGTAAATACATTTCTTAAATCCTTTTTGGAGGGAAAAATGATACCAAAATAATACTTATTTAGAAATTGAGCAAATAAAATGAATGGGACACTTATTCAATTAAATTATCATCTCCCTTTCATTCAACCAGTGTAAAAAGTACTTAAATTATGATAACTACAATCAAAGTAATATTTTGTTTATCTTCATACATGCAGTATAAAAATACAGGAGGAGACAAAATGAAATCAAGTAAATAAATTATTTTCGATTAAAGGTTGAAACATTTTACATATAAATCAATCAGTTTTCTTAGAAACATCAAGTCTAGAATGATAGTTGTTATAACATTGTAAATGATATAAAATGTAATAACCCGCAAAATTTATATGAGCTTTGTGTAAAAATTATACCTTTCATACCTTTAAACAGAATTGCAGAAGAAAGTTTGCGTAGCACATTTTTGTCTAAATGATAGGTTTAAATGTCTAATTATACTGCAATATGGTTTTAAGAAAGAAATATTAAAACATAAAAGTTTTCAACTGCATAGGAAGGGATTTTGGGTTCATTCAAAGGTTTGAGGTCATTTTATGACCCCGCGCCGCGCGTCCCAACGTTTGCCTTGGAGACGCGCATTCTTCCGGGTTAAGGAATTTGCTGAAAATAGGGAAAGGTTATTGCTGCTATAAGTTGGATTGATTATCTTCGTAGTATTTTAAACCAAATTCGTACCTGTTACACTTCCTTTTTTCAAACACCTCAAAAAGAATTGAACGATAATAAGACTGGACATCATCTTATCAGAACTGCACTGAACTGAAACTAACTTTCACTTACTTTCGATCCAATTTAATAGCACTAAATCGCAAAAGAATTTCCAAAAATTATTCATCAATAAAATACCAATGTGACGACCAGCATTGGCTATGTGAAGACCAATGGCCCTTGTAAAGCTATCAACTTCCTTGCTCCTTACCTTCCCTTCCGGTAAACTGTTCCAAGTTCCCACTGCCCTGCTAAAATAGTAATTTTTCAGCCTAATTTTCAGGTTAGCCTGAACTTTAAGTAACTTAGAACAGTGACCCATTGTTCAAGCAAAAATTTAACCCGTAACATTTTATTTTGATAAATTTAAACAACTGAATCATGTTCCCTATGATTCTCCTTTGCTCAAGGCTATACATACCAATCATTCTAAACTTGGAATCATATCTAAATTAGAAAGCCCATTTACCAACCTTTGAAACTTTTCCAAAAAATTAATATCTCTCTTAAGATAAGGAGACCAAAACTGATCAGCATATTTAAGTTTTAAAAAAAAAGTGCATTTATTTTTCTCCACAAACCTTCCTTGCTTCTTCTCCAACCGAAAGATGAACTCGAAATGCTTTGGAAACAGAAGGCTTTTGGCAGGAAAGAACAAGGAGCCAAGACTGCAGAGCTTTCTCAAGAGCTTGATTTACCATTGTAATTTGAAAGTACCTGCAAGAAAGGCAGATTCATACATTAAAAAAAAAGCATACTTTCAAAAAAGAAAAGAAAAATCCAATGCAAGCAAGTAATTTTTAACTCTATACACACAACAAACTAAAACAAAACAAAGATTATGTTTCTTCACAATGAAATACTGTCGTCCCCGCTTAATCGGGTAACAGATAAACAAATACCCCTTTTATATGAATAAAATATCTCGGAACTGATGCCATAGATGTAATGTTAAAGATCCCCGCTTAATCCAATCGAATAATTCTTCTTGGAACCGACAGTATTCGTTTAAGCGGGGCCGACAGTATTTCATTTTGTACTACTTTGAACTAGTTAGTCTTGATATCTATGGCACATTGGCGGCTGGTACACCAAAAGAGTGGAGGGTCAAGAAAAATATAAGAGGAGGGGGGTCTAAAGAAATGGGAATTGGGATGCAGCACCTTTAAATGGCATTAAAAAAAAGCATACTTGCAAAAAAGAAAAAAAATCCAGTGCAAGCAAGTAATTTTCAACTCTATGCACACAACAAACTAAAACAAAAAAAAAAAAGTATTATGTTTCTTCACAATGAAATATTTTATTTTGTACTACTTAGAACCAGTTAGTCGTGGTATCTATGGCACATTGGCGGCTTTAGAAAGGGAAGCTTTGGAAGGGAAGGGAAGGCGGCTTTAGAATTGGTGGGTAAAGAAAAATACAAAAGAAAGGGGGGGGATTAGGATGCAGCACCTTTAAATGTCTTTTTCCTGTTACAATTTAGCTATAATATTGGATTTTAACATTGCTGATTAATTGATCTCTGTGAAATGCAAAATATGGCCTCAAAAATCAACCTGGCTGGTTGATTTTCATCTACATGAAAAATTCCGATTTTTGGAATTTTTAGTTTTTATTTTGGTGTAGGGGCATTTCACGGTATTTGTGACATAGGGGTGTCCGTAACAAAACTTTTTAAAAGTTCAAAATTTTTATACATATTGAAAAAGTACATTCTAAAGTATATGAATATCATATTGTTTTCATAGTTCACTTTATATTATGTTTGTAATTGCACTCGGAACATTGAAAATGCCATTTTCACCGTTACGGACTCTACATTGAATTTTTCTTTAAATCTGGCTTAAACTGATTTTCAAGCCAAAACTGGTACTTGCGACAGATAAAGTAAAGGCTCACCTCTAAAATAGCTAACAATTTTAATCAAAAAGTGCGTTCTATGAAAAATGATGGATTGTGAAAATGATGACTGCAGAGTCCATAACAATAATTGGAGTAAAAGTTTAGTTTTTAAAGAAAAATTCAATGTAGAGTCTGTAACGGTGAAAATTGCATTTTCAATGTTTTGAGTGCAATTACAAACATAATATAAAGTGAACTATGAAAACAATATGATATTCATATACTTTAGAATGTACTTTTTCAATATATATAAAAATTTTAAACTTTTAAAAAGTTTTGTTATGGACAGCCCTATGTCACAAATACCGTGAAATGCCCCTGTAATTAATCAATCGATTGAGTAAAAAAT
The DNA here is from genome assembly GCA_038373865.1 of Uloborus plumipes. Lineage (NCBI taxonomy): Eukaryota > Metazoa > Arthropoda > Arachnida > Araneae > Uloboridae > Uloborus > Uloborus plumipes. Next base: position 50,218 of record JAXGGA010000657.1, read on the forward strand.
AATTTTCCACTCCAGCATTATTTCTAACCGTGAAAAGTGAGGGGCAAAGCCCCTTTACCGCTGGAAGTGAGTGGGCAGTCGCCCCCTGTACGAGCCGCCTGTGCTATGGCATTTCTTTTCTTTACAGAAGCAAAGCATAAAGTTTTGAGGAAATGTTTGATTTAGAGAAACATTACAATTCCAGCACAAGAAACGCAAACAAAAACTTGAGCAAAATATCATGCTTCAAAATGAGGAGTTTGACTTACAGGGTTGCACAGGAAAAATTCATTAAAAAAGTAGCAAAAGTAGCCAAAATTGTATAAAAAAGTTGCAAAAAAGTAGTCCAAAAATTAAAAAAGTTGCAAAAAAAGTAGTCCTCAAAATTGAAAAAGTTTCAAGAAAACAGTATTCGTGATAAGATAAATGAAGTAAGAAATAAATAGTACAGCTGAAAATTTAACAATTGTAAAAAGTCCCCATCTGTTTTGCTGAGGATTTTAAACTGAATGTGCAATTACAAAAAAAAAAAAAAAAAAAAAACTCTTGCCAAAATTTATTAAATAAAGCAACATTATTAGTGTACAAAATACTTGGTTTTTTGTTGCAAGAACTAGTTAAATATTTACTAGGACCTTGAAAGTACAGCAGTACTTTTGCCAGAAACTTGATACTAATTTGATTATTTCCTCTGATTGCTTGACTACCCTTCTCAGTTCCACTTTTTCTTTTTTTTTTTTTGCTTCTTCTTTGTTTTAATATTTCTTTTGTTTTAATATTTTTTAATTTTCTTCCCTAACCTTAGCTACTTTTTTTTACTTCATTCTGGCGTCAAACTGATATCAGCACTTTATGTGCTGATATGATTCGCAATCTGGATGACTATAATGTAATGCTCCACACGGGCCCTAACCAGAACTTAATTTCAGGGAGGGTTTTACCAAACTTAATTCCCATGAAATCTATAAAGTCAATAAAATTTGATTTCATGTTCTATATTCTGTTGATTTTTCTTACAGCAGAGGTTAAAAGGGTATTAACTTGAAAAATGGAATAAAAAATGACTCATATTTTCAATGAAAGAAAAAAAAAATCTGGACTTTCTAATATACACGCATTTGAAGGAGTACTTTGAAAATTTCTATTTCACGACACTTATAAGATGTGTTAAAAATAGAGTTTAGTACTTCCTAATTTGAAGAATTTTGGAGTTCTTTTAGTGGTATTAAAAACTTGCAAAGAAAGGTGTACGGTTAAGGTATGTTTGCAATATCTACAATAAAAATAATTACTGCAGAAAAAACACTTAATTTGTATAATATTCAATGGTAATTTCATTTTTTAATTGCAGTTTCAAAGTAAATAAGAAAATTAAAACAAAACAGCAATAATTTTTTCAGTGAGAAACTATAAAAAGCATTTTTTTAATAGTTTTGAAAAATTTCGGAAGGGGTTTGAACCCTAAAAACCCATCCCTTCAATACGGCCCTAACTTCACATATTGGTTCTGCAACATAAGATGGTGTGAGGGAGGACTTGTGATGGAAGTATAAAGTGGAGAAATAGAGCTCTTAATCATAATGTTAACTAGTACTTTGTTCCTTGAAAAAAATCAGAAATATAATGCTAATATCACAAAACATGACAACATTGAAACAAAATCAGCGATTCAGTACTTTTTGTGGCAAGTGAATAATCATGCTTAAAATGATTGCGGGGTTTTTTTATTATTATTTTTAAATGAAAGTTTCAGTAAAAATGAGAATAAATTTTATGTACTTGTCTTCTAACAAAGCTTTGACGCATACTCAAAAAAAAAAAAGAAAAAAAAACTCCCAAAAATTGTGCAAAAGGATTCTTATTTTTTGCAAGGTAGAAGATCACACAAACTTGAAAATTGCACATAAATGAGCTCTTTAAAATAAAGAAAAACTTTAACAATACACCTTTTATACCTCTGTTTAACTTACATCACTTTGTATAATTTTCCTCTATTTAATCATAAACTCTAAAAATGTTAATCAATGAGTTACTTCAACTTTCAAATTTCAACTGTTCAACTGGAAGCTTATGCAAAAACTACCCCTTAAAAAATTAATAAAATAAAATAAAAAAGAAGCTGATAAAGGTTTAAGTGAAAAAATACTTATTGCAAGAAAAAATTTAGCAATTAAAAGCTCATTTGCTAAATATTTAGTACACTTCCCACCAAAAAAGTAATTACAACCGATAAAAAATAGAAGTCAAGGTTGAAAAAAAAAAAAGAACTATGAATATAATATGCTTCAGTTAGCTTATGTTAGAATAGCTGTCCAATTCTAAAATAATTGAAATTACAAGATGTGCACAATTATTGAAATCTCTAACAGTGTAGAGTTTTGGGCGAAGCTCGTGCCTGATGTCTGTAAGTTTCTAAAAATAAATTTTTACTTAATCAGATGAATATTATTAAAATTCAGTAAAAGGAAAGTCTTAAATATGTCAGTTCCTTCAATCTACTAAATTTTGAGCCGATTTTCCTCAATATATAACAAATAAATAGATCCACCCCAATTCCTCAGTAGCTAAGGCTATTAGGCAAATCACTTTTTACCTAAAAGCTAAAGTAGCAAAGAGTTTATTCCAAAATCTAAGCCCCTTTCTGATTGCCATTTAAAAAAATAATAGTGGATCTATCCATAATAAAAGGCAAAGGAATGTTCCGTTTTTAGGTGAAAAAGAAATAAGAATAAAAAATAATGGGTTTTAAATTAATAAATAAATCAAGATTTTTGAATGAAAACTTGCTTTGGAAAAAAAAAAGTCTCCAAAAACGTAGCTCCAGTTGCTTTTTAGCCTGTTTGTGCTCAAAAAAAAGTCTCCAAAGTCGCCTAGAGCCAAAAAAAGCAGCAAAAAGTAGCATTTAAGTAGCCTGTGGCAACCCTGGACTTACTTTGTCCCGGGCAAAAGAGATCTGACATGCATCGAGAGCTCCTGCACGGCAAAGGGGGATAGAACAAAGGGCTCTGAGGGATGCAGTTGCAAGTCTTTGGAACTTGTGAAGCATTTGACAAGATTTTTTGCATGGGTTCCTCTAAAAAAGAACATTAATGGGCTTATTATTTCAAGCTTCAAAGGATTTTTTAAAACAAATAATCAATTATAAATACACTGCGATGCAAAAGTTTAGACAAAATGCAAATATGTGAATAAAAAGAAAACTATTCAGCGAAATGTTTTTTAATTTCTACTGCAGGTACACAATATGGTCCCAAATACGTGTCTGGAGTTCTTAAAACAATAACTGGAATCAAATTTTGGATATTACAAAAGACATTTTTTTACATTGTTGCAAAAGTTTAGACAATAGTCGGTTTTTATGCAAATATCCCTTGAAATGTGATTGGTGGAGGAAATGCGAGACTGTATTATTCATTTATAAAGTGCAGAGATTGCTGAATAAATAATCAAAATCTCAAAAGCTCTTTAGTTCTCGTGTAAAGAAGATGAGAAAGTTTGGAAGCCGAAATTTGAAAATAAACCTACTTTATTAATTTTTTGTCTTTTAAATCGGCTCTAGTATGGTATTACATTGTTTTTTTCTTTGTGGAGAGCAAATTCAGACATGCGTATTGATCAAAAAGTCCAAGAAAAATTATATTTCTTAAGGATGAAGGAATTGAAAAAACGGCTCAGACTGACGATTCGCCCCTTAATCCTACAAAACTTCAACTTGAGTCAAAAACAGCACGTGATAACATAAGTAGATGAGCAATTGAATCGGAATGCAGCAAAAAAACAAAGAATTGTGCCTGATCCTTTTCGGACAGAGTGTCCCAAATTAGCCAGATTTTAATGTGAAAAGCAGCATATGTATCATCGTGACTAAAAAATGAATGGTACTTTCTTTGATAAAAATTATTAAAATTGGGATGGCCTAGATGAATTATAATTCTTTTCGCGGGACTTGAGAAATATCCAATGATTATATGCTGTGCTGCTTTTACCAATTAAATCTGGCTTATTTGGGAGACTCTGTTCAAACAGGCTCAAGCACAATTCTTTGCTTTTTTTTATGCATTCCGATTCAGTTGTTCATCTACTTATGCTGTCACGTGCTGTTTTTGACCCAAGTTGAAGTTTTGTAGGATTAAGGGGCAAATCGTCAATTCGAGCCGTTTTTCCAATTCCGTCATATTTAAAAAATATATTTTTTCTTGGTCTTTTGATCGATACGCATGTCTGAATTTGCTCTCTACAAAGTAAAAAACAACGTACTACCATACTAGAGCCGACTTAAAAGACAAAAAATTAATAAAGTAGGTTCATTTTCAAATTTCGGCTTCCAAACTTTCTCATCTTCTTAACATGAGAACTATAGAGCTTTTGATTATTTATTCAACAATCTCTGCACTTTATGAATGAATAACAAAGTTCCGAATTTCCTCCACCAATCACATTTCAAGGGATATTTGCATAAAATCTGACTATTGTCTAAACTTTTGCAACAATGTAAAAAAATGTCTTTTGTAATATCCAAAATTTGATTCCAGTTCTAGTTTTAAGAACACCAGACACGTATTTGGGACCATATTGTGTACCTGCAGTAGAAATTTGAAAGCATTTCGTTGAATAGTTTTCTTTTTATTCACATATTTGCCATTTGTCTAAACTTTTGCATCGCAGTGTAATAACAGAAGATGGAACTGAGTACAGGAATGTGAGGCAAAGTGAAATTGTAAAGATAACTTACTTGTTTCAAAATGCGAAAATTGGACAGTTATTCTGAAAATTATTGCACATATAGAATGATTAATTTATTTTGTAATGCATCTTGTGTTGAAACGTTTTTTCTCGTTTTTGGCAGTTATTTTGTACCTTCAAACAAAAAAGTGAGCATTTTTCATCTCAATTCCATGGGGCAAAGTGAAAAGGAAGATGTTTTTTGAAACGAAACATTTTCTATTTGATTATTTAAAACATTCTTCATCGGATGAATGTGTAAATAAATAAAATAAAATTATCATGAAACAATAAACAAATAAATTATTTGGTCAATATATGAACCAAATTAATGAGGCAATGAAACAGTGAATGAATAGGAAAATAAGTGAATGAATGAATAAATAAGATAATTAATAAGTATAGGAATGTAAATGAATGAATCAATAAATGAAGAAATACGTAATGGATTTAATAAATGATTGAATAAGTAAACAAAATGAACTAAGTTCAATTTGCCTAATCCACTTTGCACTGTGTGAAGTTGGCAAATTGCATTGAACATTTTTAATCAAAACATGCCAAATACGAACCAAATAAGTACCACGCTGGACATTAGTAGACCCTAATTAATATTTAATACAGTAATTGCAGGAACTCTATTTTTTATAACAATGAAACATGTTTTTTGATAAACAATGAAATATTATAACATGTGTATGTATTTCTTTTTTTTATTGATCTGTGAAGCTATTCCTTTTTAGACTGAATTAACTATAGGTTTAGAACCTCAGTTAAAATATTGACAGATAAGTGGTGCTGAAAACTAAAAATATTTCACCATTTCACTTTGCCCCACATTCCTCCACTACAAATCTTTACATCATAACAGTAATATTCTGCTGCTTTATCTTAAATTGAAACTAAGCGTGCTTTTAAACCAACAAAGAAATTTGGTGAAAATAAAATAATTTTAGAAATAAGTATATTTAATATTTTGTATTTACACGCTACAAGAGCAGATACATGTCAAAGGTATCGTCTCCTTCCTTTTCAAATCTAAGGCCCGAACTCCACATAAGCGGAAAATCGACGGAAACAGAAAGCAGAAACTGAAAAAACAGGTTTTTCCCCTTTCTGCTGGGCAGAATCGCGGCAGACTCGGAAGTAGAAAATTTTCAACTTTTCTGCCGCTGCTTGCGGATTCCGCTTTTTAACAGCCAATAAGAACTCGTCTTCAAGGAGCTCCTCTCATCGGATCTGCACTTCTCTTCTGATCTGAAAACTACCTGTTCGGCGGAAACTCAACTGAAGCAGAAATTCTGTTTCTGTGTACGCTTTCGGGTTTCTGCTCATGTGGATTCCGGGCTTAAGGTTAAAAACTGCAAATTAAACCTTAAAACTGAAGAAAAGGAAATCACAGTCGTGGTTCAAAAATATGGGGTCCTTTTGGGAATGAATAGTTGTTTTGTAGGAGGCATTATCTTCGAATTTCAACTCGTCACATTTTGTCATCTTTAAAGATGTGGTTTGAAGAGAAATTCAATGTGTAAAGATAATTTTGAGGGTGTAATATTGTTGACAAAGCACTTTTGCTGAAATCTCTAATCTAATGATAATACTTTATGATCAGAACTAAGAAAAAATATGCGTAATATTTCATTGACAGAAACAGTTTTTTCTTCAGTTGGCAGAAAAATAACTATGTAATGTATTTAAGGTATAAAATGATTTAAAGCTGCTGTAGTTTAAAGACATAATAAAGAGTTTCAACAGGGGTGCCCATGAGAGAGAGAGAGTCTTGGTGCAGACTGTCCCACTGAAAGAATTAAAGAACTGAAACTTTCTGTGCAAATTTCCCTTTTTGGGGAGGTGGGGGTTGCCCTGCAGCATTTGTGGAGATTGTGCCATACTGCCGTGCTAAGCACAAAAGTCGTATCTGCACTTTTTAACAAAATTGAGTTGTCGCCACAAGGTGGCTCTTTGTGACGTATTTTACTTAAATACAAACTTATATGGTCATTTGAGAATGGGAAATATTTTTTAAAAAAATTTGAAAAAGTTTCATCTGAATCAAATACATGGTGGCGCAAAACTTGAAAGGGTGATATCTCAGTTTGAGTTCGACTGTAGATACCACTTTTGCGCTTAGCATGGCAGCATAGCTATTGTAGGTGGTGGGCAACCCTAGTTTTGGTACCAATTTTTCACACATAGCTTAAAGTCAAAACATTTCTTCAGTGAAATATTTAAATACAATCCTGAATAAATATTTTTACCTGATTGATAGCGAGGACTGCATAAGCTGCCCAGCGATACAAGGTAGATCTATTCTCTGAAGTGGACAAATCGATAACAGCCACGTCTGTTGGGATGTGATTTGATGGGCATCTTTGTAAATGAATAAATAAAATTCTTTGCATTTCCCAGCTGATCTTGTTGGAGCCTTCAAAAAATAAAAATCTTTTTAAAAGCGCATTTAAAATGTTTACTAATAAAAGTAACCTTTTACTATACGTTAATAAATAAGGGAACAGATAGAGTTTATGCCAACTTGGTGGCGTGGTGGTAGAGCGTCGGCTTTCTGCACCGATAACCCGAGTTCGATCCTAGAGTTGGCCAGTCGGCGGATTTTCGAGACGCGGAAAATCCTCGGCGCCCATGTCGTATGCTTATGCGGCATATAAAAGATCCCTTAGGCAAAATTAAATCCTGTTGGAAATAGGGTCCCCAATTTCCTATTTTGTTCTTGGAGCAATTTCCCAATGAGCTGAAATGTTGTGAATATAATATAAATTGTAAATTATCCCATTTAATCCCGTTTTCCCTGCGTGCGATGATTTGTTTACTTTTTCCAACTGATTCATGTGTCTATTTGCCCGTCCATGTATTTACGAAGTGATGACGTCACAATGCAAGAGTTGAGTAACTTGTGGCTGATTTGCATTAAAAACAATTTGGGGGAAAACCCTTTTAGAACTTGTTGAGCTGTTTTTCTTAGCCACAATATTTAAATCAGGTTATTCTAATTAGATTACGTCATGTCACTACGTATGTTCGACTTTAACTATAAATAAGAACTCAAAACCCCACCTCTTTCTCTTGGTGTTCATTTTTCCACAACTGTGGCCGTTGTTGGGTTGTAGGAGCTGGTCGTGCTCCATGTAATGTTTTGATTTTTCCCCACATTAGGATGTGGTGGTATTTTCAATATAATGATGTAATGTCCTTTTAAATTTGACCAGCGTGAAGGGCAGGTGTGTTCCTGGATCTTTCAAGGTGCTTTTAAGATGATAGACCATGTGCTCTAATGAAATTGAGAGTACTGCTTTGAATGGTTTGCGGTTCGTGATTGCTCCGTCATCATGTTGAACTTTATCATTTGCGAATGGCCATTTGGCGGCCAGGGGTATGCCTTTGAATTCAGTTGTTCTGAAGGATGTGTTTGAATTCACCGGGTGGCTTGCTAAGCCTGATGTCGCTACTTGTGTGTTTGACTGGAGCCGCTGTCGCCTTCTGAATTGTTCCTGCTTGTTGACAGACGTCTACTAAAAGAGTGGTCAATGATGTGTAGTGTTTCTGCAGGATTGAAAAGCTCTTCATTTGTAGTGACCGCCTATAAAATGTGAATCGACAGACTAATGGTTTGAGTATTACCTTTAAGTGACTGTCTTCTATTGGGCGTGTCTTTTCAGTTGAGAACTTTTAATGAAATGTAAAGTATTTTTCCAGGAACTGTTTATCATGTTTCATAGGACTCTATAATTTGTTAAGGGGGTTTGTTTGATTTTAGTAAACTATTTAGGGTGTATTATGTGACACAGTTTTACATGCTTATTTACACGTTTTTATACATGTTGAAAATAAATTGGTGTTTATTTGTTAAAAATGATTCCTCTCAATTCTTTTCTCCCGAGCAGATACCAATGCCACGGTTTTTCTGTTGGTCGGTTGGTACCGCGGAGTATTCCGCGGGATCGAACGGCTAACAAATCCTAGTGCTCTTTTGCATCAAAAAGAGCCCAGGTGCCTCCATCTGGCGGCAACTGGGTGTCAAAATTCTCGTGGTAATGGCATTTTGCCGATTCTGGTGCTACGTGAAAGAATGGATGCTTAATTGGGGGATCGCACTTGGTCTGCAAAAGGTTGTGCCTCTACTGCAGCCCCATTTGAAAGAAAAAAAAAAGATAGTTTATATTTGTTTAACAACAAAATTAAAAACTTTCATTTAATACAGTAGAGTGTTAGAAATAAAAATTTAATCTTGAATAAATTATGATGTCTTAACTAAGCGTGCCAGAAAAAATAAAATCAAAATCATTCAGAATAAAAATTGAGGTGCCACACACACCACATGTTTTAATCAGTTAAACATGTATAAGATTCCAAAAAATAAAGAATAAAAAATACAACTTGTATTTTAAAATGTCACAATTAAGACAAGTTTGTTTTTATTTCTTTACCTCATTTGTATGTTGTGATTGTAATAAGTCATTTCATTTCATTTCACACTTCAGGGTCCAACCGTACCTACCACAGCTTCGTGGTTTAACCGGGATAGGGCCCTGAAGAGCGCTCTGATCTTAATTTTGAACCAGAACCTAGGGTCGAGCAAACGCTAGGCCCAGCACCCCTAGAGGTATAGTTCAATTGGAGGACTTTGTGACCACGACACTTTTTATGCCTCCCTGCCACCATTGATCAAGACAGTGGATCTTTGATTGGCTGGGATCGAACCCGGGTCCTTCCGGACACGAGTCCAATGCCTTACCAATCAAGCCACCATGACCCCTGTAATAAGTCATGGGAGGAAAAGGTTATCCAAAATTTTAGGGGGTTGAAATAAGCACCTAGGATTTGGTGTGCAAATGAAAACTTCACTCATAAATAGGCCTATTTGCTTACTTCTAACACTGAATTGAACCCTGGGTCATTCCACATCAGTTCACCCGGTCATGTAACCCATGTCCTCGGATTTTGATAAAATTTGGTGTATTTAATATTTTTATGGTGGTAAGTAACCATATGAATTCTTTTGCCCATATGTGATCTGGTTTTTGTTTTACAGGTCGTCAAACTTTTCAAAAAATTGCATTTTCTCTCAACCGCTAAGCCTAATCTGCATGTATACGTATCTCTTCAGTAAATTGTGACGGGTGCAGAAATCTTTCAATATTTCCAAAAATTCTCAGATATGTTGCTGAAAGTATGAGGATTTAATAAAAAAATACTTGAAATTTATATAATATAATTTTGTTTGAATAAAATTTGAATAAACTACGACAAGCATTTTTTTTCTTGTGCAAAACATGAGTTTACTGAAGTGGCATTTCACGAAAAGGCGGAGGTCCTATTCAATAATGGAAGCATTCGAAATGAGCCTGAAGGTGTGTTCTATCATTGCAAAGAATAAAATTAGTGGTTTTTTTCGTTTCCTTGTTGCTGTTGCACAATATACACATTTTAGTGTCAAAATTTTTGAAAAAAAGTTCTAGTCATTTTCCTAACCTAAATTTCAGTGAAAAGCAAACATACCTTAATTTTAAAGTGTATTTACAGCCCTATTATGCTACTTAAAAATCATCTTAATCCCTTATTAAGCAGAAAGAAAAGTGAGAAATAATTTATGACTTTCAAATTCAGTTGTTAAGTTCAGCAAAATATCAGATGTAGAAAAAAGATGTGCAAAACATGAATTTACTTTAGTAGCTTTTTATGAATAGGCGGAGGTCATATTCAATAATAGAAGCATTCGAAATAAACCTAAAGGTGTGTTCTATCATTGCAAAGAATAAAATTAGTGGCTTTTTTTCGTTTTCTTGTTGCTATTGCACAATATACACATTTCAGTACCAACATTTTTGAAAAAAGTTCTAGTCATTTTCCTAACTTAATTTTCAATATTTTTTGCGTAAAAGAAGCATTGTTCATGCTTTTGTAGCATAAAAACGTATTATATTCAGTTTTAATGAATTATAATTGTATTGAATGTGCGAAGAAGAGATAGGATAGCACAATCTTTAAAGTAAAAATAATAATTGAAAATGTGAGTTTCTGAATACCCAGCAAGCAAAATTTCTTGCATCAACCTTGACAGATCTTGACATTGAACTGACAGCGTCAATATTGCACAATTTTGTACTGCATATAGATTGCATACAGATTTAAAAATTGTTAGGGGAGTCGAAGAGATCGTTACATCCCCCAAACATTTAAATTTAGCAGAGTGTTTGAGATGCTAAATTGATGACAAACTTTAAGTAACAAATAACATTTATTAAAATAACCAACAACTGTAAATAATAAAAACAAAGATAATTACAAAAACAACTTATCACTTTCTGAGAAACTAAATCCTTTCCCTACCAGCCTGCATTATTCCACCCACATTAATGCCTGTTCAAGGCTAAGTGTAATTTACTACCGGGGGAAACATGCCATCAGGCGAAAAGGACCGCGAGCCAAAAGCCTAAGGCCCCTCTCTTACTTGAGAGCCTAGCGATGAAATGAAATAATCCAGCCTCGATCTAAGTCCTGACATCGCTTATATATCTACCAGATTTGCATACGCATCCTATCGGTAGCGATCCAGGCAGCCAATCACAGATGACACGTGCCGTACAAAGCTTCTGGAACTTTCGATTTGTTGACGTCAGAGGCATGACGTTCCAGAGCATGACGTCACACTTCCGGGAACGAACTCCGGAACAGCAATGTTTACTTTCTATTAGTCTGAAACATGACACGGCCGTTCGGCTGAAGGGAAACGTAAGTAGAAACATGATATGCATTAAACTTAGACTTGTTGTAAGATGATGAGACTCTACTATCTAGGGGAGAGGCAGATATGCCTATCAAGGCCCCCCCTCTCATTATCTTGCAACTTACAAAAACATGATACACCATCAAAAAGTCCCCCCAAGTAAAAATAATGTCTTTAAACTTTTAAATTTCTCAAAACTTCAAAAATATTAGTTTCTCAAAAATTACAATGAACAATGTTAATTTTTCAAAACAACAATACAAACATTTAATTCCACCAATACCACGCAAAACATTCACATCCCCGTTTTGTCGTTATAGGCTACATTCCAATCATTTTTGCCTTTGGAGTTAACATATGCATTGCTAACACTAATGGTACTTCTTTATCTGAAAAAAATTTCGCAGTGACACTTTAATCGTGAGTCCTCAGTTCATTTTCAAAGTCCACAGTTCAAGTCCTATGACGAAAAAGTGTTCTTGAAAAAACATCAATATGACGAACAATGAGTCCTGAATGCAAAAACAAGTCCACGTCGATGTCACAAACAGTCAATCTGCAATACAATAAACAAACCCAGAGTAACTGTTCCAATATCAGCAATACACTGTAACATACAATCTTTTAAAATTCGAGTATAAACATGTGGTGACCAAATAAAGAAATTTATATATAGTACGTTGTATAAACATATTTGCTAACTATTAATTTTTCATGTAAGATTTTTTTCCAATTTTTAAATACAATTTTCAAAAATTTGTAAAAGGTATTAAATTTTAAAATTTCGTAATTTCAAAAAAATTTAAGTTTCAAAACATTTTTTTTCAAATACAGTGTTTTCTCAATTATACAACATTAGTACAAAAATATTTTTCAATAAAAATTTGAATTTGAGATTTGGTGAGAGGTTTAGTGAATATATCTGACATATTTAGCTTACTCTGGACGTATTTTAAATTAAATAGACTTTCATTTAACCAATCGCGAATGAAAAATAATTTTACATCTACATATTTATTGCGATGATTTTGTATAGGAGATTTTACGAAGTCTATCGCTGCTTGATTGTCAGCATACATGATAGCTTTACTTTTAGAATTCTTGATTAGCTTATTTTCTAAACATTCATCTACAATGCGATCAAAATAAACAAGTTCTTTAACACCTTCGGCCATGGCGATGAATTCAGCCTCCATAGTGGACAAACTTACATTACGTTCTTTGAACGTTCGCCACTCAATTGGAGCATTATCTAGTAATAACAATTGACCACCGACCGAAGTTCTGTCATCTTTGTTTGTAGCAAAATCAGCATCAGTAAAAATTTGAACTTGCAAATTACTACATTTCAAACTTAATTTCAAATATTTAGTATGATAAACATAACCAAGTAATCTTAATAAACCTTCCCAGTGTGATAATCCTGGGTTGCTTTGAAATTGGCTAAAGATATTAACAGCATAAGAAATATCAGGACGCGTTCTGCTAGCAATAAACGATAAACATCCTAACAAACTTTTATATGGATATTTCGACATTTCTTCAATTTCATTTTCAGTTGAAGGACAATCTGACTTTGAATAAACACTACCTTTGCTAATAGGTAAAGAAGAAATAGGAACTTTAAATTTACTAAATCTTTCATGAACTTCGCGAATATAATCCGCTTGATGTAAATTTAAGACACTTTCTTCATTTTCAAATTGCACACCTAAAAGCTTTCTAGTTTTTCCTAATACTTTAATTTCTACATATTGCTGTAGTAAATTCAAAGCACTGTTAATATCCTTATCCTTTTTACTGAATAAAACAATGTCATCAACATATAACAGTAAAATTACTTTAGAATTATAATAAACACAGTTACATGATAAAAATTTGTGAAAACCAATTTTAAGCAATATTCTATCAATTTCATAGAACCAAAGACGACCGCTCTGATGCAGTCCATATATAGCTTTGTTTAATTTACACACATAATTCTCTTTACCTTTTTCAATAAAACCTACAGGTTGTTTCATATAAACATTATCAAAAATGGGCGCGTATAAGTATGCACTTTTAACATCACATTGTGTGTGCAACCAATTTTCCCGTGATACAAGTAAAGAAAAGAAAAATCTAATAGTACTAAAACAAACAACAGGGTTAAAGGTTAAATCAAAATCCAAACCTTTAATTTGATTCTGACCCTGAGCTACTAGTCTGCTTTTAAATACAGTACCATTATCACTATTCTTTACAGTATACACCCATCTACATCCGATAGGATTTACATTTTCGGGTAGTTTCACTAAATCCCACACATTTCTTTCGTGCATCATACTTAATTCGTCTTCCATAGATTTTTGCCATTCCCCCCTTTGATCTGATTTTAATGATTGTTTATAAGTTCTAGGTACTTTTATATCACTTTCTAGTCATGACACATGTGTCAAAATTGGTGTTTGATTTGGAATTTCCCCCTGAAAATCATCATTTCCTTTAAAATTAAATGTAGTTGGATTAAAAGCAATATTTTCCCGTTCACAATATTTTGTTACATCATTTAATGATCTTAATCTTTGCTTTTTACCTTTTTCAAAATAATACACATCAGTTCTAGATCCATCCTGTCTAGGAACTACTTTGCGAATCCAAACTGCATCACGAATAGGTTTCAAAGGAAAATCCAATTTTTCACTATCTGAGCTTTCAGCCCCCCCATCTGATTGACTTTCAGAATCAGATTCAGAAAAATGAGTTATATTTTCTTCATCTCCAGAAGATTCATTGCTTGGCATGGGCGAAATCGGCCAAAAATTGACATTTTTCTCTTTGAGTGAATTTTTATCACCACTGAATTCGTCTTTGAAAAATTTGTTTTCTTTGAAAGATACATTTATAGATTCTACTACCTTGTCTTTTTCAGGAAGATATATGCGAAAAGCTTTACGATTAAATGAATATCCAATAAAAATGCCTATTTCGGCTTTTAAATCTAACTTTCTTCGTTTTTGGGGTGGAATACGAACAAATAAGACATTTCCAAATGGTTTCAAATGATTGACACTAGGGACTTTTCCACAATACAACTCAAAAGGAGTTTTCACCTGTTTGGAATGACACACCCTATTCCATGTGTAAACAAAATACAACATGGCCTCCGGCCAAAATGAAAATGGGAGTCCGCTTTCAGCTAATAATACTCTAGCGGCATTCCCTACCGTTCTATTGAAATTCTCAATCAAGCCATTCTGTTGAGGAGTATAGGTGTCAGTCAATTCATGGTGAATCCCTAATTCATTCAAAAAACCATCGAGTTCTTTGTTTACGAATTCTTTCCCGTTATCTGTCTTAATTGCGACGACTTTCCTTCCGAGTAATCTCTCAGATCGAAGGATATGCTGTTTTACTATACCAGGAACTAGATCTTTAGTTTTAATTGGGTACAATGAGCATCTTTTAGAATAGTCATCTATTATTGAAAGAAAATACTTTTCCCCATTTCTTCCGATAGTCGGACTTGGTCCCCAAGTGTCCATATGCAACAATTGAAGTGGTTCTGTACTTCTGACTTTACCTATTGGTTTGAAACTTACACTTTTTAATTTGCCTAGTTTACATGTATCACAACTAAATTTACCCGCTTTAAATTTTGGTAAACCCCGGGCTGCAGATAATTCACCCGTTTTTCTAATACTTTCTGCATTAGCATGCCCGAATCTTTTATGCCATTTGTCCATATTTACTTCAACATTTTGTACAAATGGTTGATTATCAGAATTTACAGGTAATTGCTTAGACTTTTTACAAAACACATTATATACACCATTTTTAAGTCTAGCTTTAAAAATTAAACCTTCTTTGTCAGATACCTCCACAAAACCTCCCCCACCTTTAAATTTAGCACCACCCTGGTCAAATTTAGTACCAGATAAAATGTTACGTCTTAGCTGGGGAGAGTACATTACGTCTTGCAGGACAACTGATCTTTTTCCAAATCTAACTTTGACTTCCCCTTTTCCCTCAATCGGGAATGTTTGGCTTTTAACTGCTACTGCCATGTTAACATCTGAAAGGGGTTGAAAAGTCCTAAACCAGTTCTTATGTGCACAAAAGTGATTTGATGCGGCGGTATCAAAAATAAAATTATTTCGTTTTTCCTGCACGTGGCTTAAATTAGCTTCAGACAAGAAAAACAATTGATACTCACACCGGGTATTTGAAGGTGATCTCCGTCTATCTCGGGAATTCCGCTGCCATCTCCTATTCCGATTCTTTGGGCTCGAACCTCCGTGCCTGAATCTGGACGGATGTCTTCCTCGGTCATTCCCTCCTCGAGATGAACTGCTGGGTTCCTTGGCATCTTGATTTCTTGGACACATTCTCCTGATATGACCTTCTTCCCCGCATCCATAACATCGGATCTTCGTTGTCGTCCTTGTTGTCGTCTGGTAGACTTGGACCGGGTCATTCTCTTCTTTCAAGAACTGTCGATTTTCTTCGATGATGAGGTCAACAAGGATCTTCTCAAAAGTAAAATCCGCGTCACTTCTAGTCAGGATTTGTTGCACCACGTTGTCGTAGCTTTCTGGAAGGTTCCTCAATAACTGAAATGTCAGGCAGTCTTCAGGATAATCTTTGTAGAAAACCTTGATGTTGTCGTATATTCGTTGAAGTTTTGCTGCAAAAAGGTTGAGCTTCTCACCAGGCTCCCATTTGCACTTATTAAATTCCACGAACAGCTGCATTTTGGAACATCTGTTTTGAGGAAAGAAATGGGACTTCAATTTCTCCCACGACAAACACGGGTCTTCTATCGTCTCAATTATCTTCTTTAAGTCTTGCTGAATGTTCAGGAAAATCAAAGACAGGGCTGTCCTCCTCCTCACAATAAAATCAGTCACGTCTTTTTCGGTGACTCCGGATCCTTCTTTCACGACCGGCATCTTCTCCTGACCAGTTACGATATGCCAGGTGTTCCGTTCCATGAGCAAAAACTTCATGTCTGTTGACCACTCCACATAATTTTTGCTGTGGAGCATGGGAATTTGGAACTGATGACCTGCCATGGTAGTATTGGTAACTTTCTTCAAAAATTTCATAAACTTTGCAATTTCTTAGCAAACATTTGCACTTTGCACAAACAAAAATTTTTAAAAATTACTCATTCGGCTCGCTTTCACCATTTGATACTTGGCAGCCCCCCCATCTAAAGCACTTATTACTTTGGGGTTCATTTGCAGGGGAAAAAAAAATTTTCAAAATTTCTCAAAATTTCCATCAAAAATTTTTATCAAAATTTCAAATTTTCCAAAAATATTTAATTTATTTCTTCAAAAAATTTCAATCTCTGCACAGGAAGGGCTACTGGGCCCATAACCCTTGTTAGGGGAGTCGAAGAGATCGTTACATCCCCCAAACATTTAAATTTAGCAGAGTGTTTGAGATGCTAAATTGATGACAAACTTTAAGTAACGAATAACATTTATTAAAATAACCAACAACTGTAAATAATAAAATCAAAGATAATTACAAAAACAACTTATCACTTTCTGAGAAACTAAATCCTTTCATTACCAGCCTGCAATTATTCTACCCATATTATGCCTGTTCAAGGCTAAGTGTAATTTACTACCGGGGGAAACATGCCATCAGGCGAAAAGGACCGCGAGCCAAAAGCCTAAGGCCCCTCTCTTACTTGAGAGCCTAGCGATGAAATGAATAAACCAGCCTCGATCTAAGTCCTGACATCGCTTATATATCTACCAGATTTGCATACGCATCCTATCGGTAGCGATCCAGGCAGCCAATCACAGATGACACGTGCCGTACGAAGCTTCTGGAACTTTCGATTGTTGACGTCAGAGGCATGACGTTCCAGAGCATGACGTCACACTTCCGGGAACGAACTCCGGAACAGCAATGTTTACTTTCTATTAGTCTGAAACATGACACGGCCGTTCGGCTGAAGGGAAACGTAAGTAGAAACATGAAATGCATTTAAACTTAGACTGTTGTAAGATGATGAGATTCTACTACCTAGGGGAGAGGCAGATATGCCTATCAAAAATCAATAATGCTATAACAACACGTGTGTAATATTACATACATCTTAACATATCAACACTGAAACGTGCTGTAAAATCAACATTGCACACATGTTGTCAGCATCAGGATTTTATAGAATTTGTTGAACTGGAGCACTGATTTCACGCTGCCGCCAGCAGCAATTTATTGATGCTTCAAAGGCAGAGCCCACCCTGACATTCGACTGACATAATAAGGCTGCATTCACCTTGACAGTCAACATTGAGGCAAGGAGAGTAACATAACATTCGCGCACAATAGGAGAGAAGCGCATGCGCGGATTTTACACCCGGCATTCCGATTTTTTCCTTCAATGCGAAGCGAGCGCTGCACGTGGGGACGTGGATACGATTTAGGCTTCGTTAAAATTCGGTTGCTTCATTGTTGTGTGCAATATTATTGCTTTTTATTTGTGATCCTATTACTGCATTTATTCAATGACGCGGCAATACAATCCATATCGCGATCGATTAGCGATCAATTGCAGAAATGGGTGACAATAAAGATTTTTGTTTCTAAACGTGGCTGACAACAAGGGATTACACGCAAAGATTTTATCATAATTACTCTTCAAGCTCACGAGTAAGCAAAATTTTATTCATTAACTATTGATGTTATTCTTTAAGATAAATTGATTTTTTGTCTAAACAGTATTTTTAAAGCTGACATCAATCTATAGAATGTAACTTGAATTTTATGTTGATTATCTCGGTGCAATTAATGCTCCTCAATTAATTCTAATTAGGCATTTTATGTCTTTGTAGTAAATAAAAGAATCATAAATTTAAGAATAAATCAATATATAAGAAGTCTATGAATTTTAAGATGTTTAGTTAATCCAAAATCAATGAAGTAATTCTCATTATACTCAATTAAATTGTAAATTGTACAAAAAAATTACTTTATGTGACTCTCCATGTCAGCTTTAGAAACGTCCTTAAGCTAAAAAAAATAATAATTCATCTTGAAGAATAAAAGGAATAGTTAAAGAATGGAATTTACTTCCTGAATTTGAAGTGAAAATAACAAAGAAATAATAAGAATAAATAAAAAAGAAACACCCTGCAAACGTACTGATTTTGCACTGCATAACAATACGTGTGCAGGGTGACAAAAGCTGCATACAGACTAATTTCACACTGTCATATCAGTGTATCCTGCCATTTCAATGTTAAGATAATGTGTATGCAGGATTACAATAGCAACCACTTCTTGCATGCAGATTGATTTCACACTGCTATGGCAGCAATTTGATGCTCCAAAGGCAGAGCCCACCCTGCCATTCGACTGACATAAGGCTGCATACACCTTGACAGTCAACATTGGGGCAAGGCGCTGACAGCTCTTAGAGAGTAACATAATATTATTCAGGCAGTATTTAGGCAAGTTTAGATTGGCTGACGCGTTAACCTGTATGCAATCCTGAGGCAAGATATTTTGCTTGCTGGGTATTATCGGATTGTTTGTCTTTGAAGTGTTTGTGTGATCCTGTTTTCAGCAAATTTAAGGAATATACTGTTTGATATTTTAACGCTCAACCTTCCTTGCATTTGCGCATGTATCAGGTATTTTCTTATTTTATCAAAATATGGGTCATAGTGATAAGAGGGATAAAGAATGTGAGTGGGTTTTCTATTTTGGTTTGTTTGTTTTTCATTGGATTCGCTTATCAGGAAGGTTGGTTTGCGCTGATAAATAATAATAGGAGATAATTAAAAAGCTAGAGCCCCAGACAGACATAATTCAATAAACTAGAAATTTCAGCATCCAGTTAAGAGCAGCTTTCGACACTTGGTATTGGAGTTTAAAAGAACAAAATTGAAAATTTTCAAGTAAGTGACTATGCTGGATTTGAAGCAAGACTATCTTTTACCTAAGAAAGGACTTATCTTTACTATAACCAAGAAATGGTAAGATGTTAGAAGAAATAACTACGTCAAACGGTCCGTAACATAAGATTCTGGAAGATGTTACTATTCTCTTCAAAAGGAGATTGAATATGTACAAAATACGTATTCCGAATATTTCATGATAACGTGACTTCAACAAGTACTGTCCGACGTCGGAAATGCAAGGAAGGTCGAGAGTTAAAATATCAAACAGAATATTCCTTAAATTTGCTGAAAACAAGATCACACAAACACTTCAAAGACAAACAATCCGATAATATTCGAAAACTCATATTTTTCATTGTTATTTTTTCTTCAGAGATTGTGCTATCCTATCTCTTCTTCGCACATTGAATACAGTTATAAATCATTAAAAATAAATATAATACGTTTTTATGCTACAAAAGCATGAGCTATGCTTCTTTTACACAAAAAATACTGAAAAATAAGTTAAGAAATGACTAGAACTTTTTTCAAAAATGTTGGTACCGAAATGTATATATTGTGCAATTGCAAAAAAAAAAAAAAAAACGAAAAAAGCCACTAATTCTGTTCTTTGCAATGACAGAACACACCTTTAGGTTTATTTCGAATGCTTCTAATATTGAATATGACCTCCGCCTCTTCATAAAAAGCTACTAAAGTGAATTCATGTTTTGCAAATCTTTTTTCTACATCTGATATTTTTCTGAACTTAACAACTGAATTTGGGAGTCATAAATTATTTCTCACTTTTCTTTCTGCTTAATAAGGGATTAAGATGATTTTTAAGTAGCATAATAGGGCTGTAAATACACTTTAAAATAAAGGTATGTTTGCTTTTCAGTGAAATTTAGGTTAGGAAAATGACAAGAACTTTTTTTCAAAAATTTCGATACTGAAATGTGTATATTGTGCAACAGCAACAAGAAAACGAAAAAAACCACTAATTTTATTCTTTGCAATGATAGAACACACCTTCAGGCTCATTTCGAATGCTTCCATTATTGAATAGGACCCCCGCCTTTTCGTGAAATGCCACTTAAGTAAACTCATGTTTTGCACAAGAAAAAAAATGCTTGTCGTAGTTTATTCAAATTTTATTCAAACAAAATTATATTATATAAATTTCAAGTATTTTTTTATTAAATCCTCATACTTTCAGCAACATACCTAAGAATTTTTGGAAATATTGAAAGATTTTTGCACCCGTCACAATTTACTGAAGAGATACGTATACATGCAGATTAGGCTTAGCGGTTGACAGAAAATGAAATTTTTTGAAAAGTTTGACGGCCTGTAAAACAAAAACCAGATCACATATGGGTAAAAGAATTCATATGGTTACTTACCACCATAAAAATATTAAATACACCAAGTTTTATCAAAATCCGAGGACATGGGTTACAAAATCCCGTTTTCCTGGGTGATTTGACATGGATTGACCCCCCTCTGGCTTAGAGATCTGTTAACTTAATCTCTAAATACCAGCAACAGGTAAATATGAAGAACTTCACTTCTATTACCAGCTGGATAGGAAATTACCTTTACAAATTTACATTTCATGAAAGTTGGTTCAGACTTGACGTTTTTCTAAGTAAATTGTGAAGAAAATGTGTTTTCAAATTAAAATTATTCCAGAGGTTAATTATTTCAGTTCATAAAAGTTAATATAGTAACTGCCATTTTGTGCAGATCTACTAACCTGCAACTATTAAGCAAATGTTAAGAGTTTCATTTAGTTCCTTTTAAAATGCAGCTTCCTGAATTTTTCACAAAAATATTCTATTAGAACTTCAACTGAAGTCTGATTTAAAAAGTGTAGAAGGAGTTGTGAAGGTCTTAATTATGTTACTGCTTTAAGGTATGAAAAACAACCTAGCGTTTAAAAAAAAATGTAAGGCAGTTTATTCTATTGCTTTGAGCATACTTTTACTGTTTATTATCAGGAGGAAAGAAATAAAAAGTTTAGTTTAACTGAAAAAATATAAATTAGGCACCTTTAATCTTGCTTTAAGAGTTCTCTCACCTTCTAGGGCTTGAGTAAAGCAGAGTCCTGTAGGTCCTGGGCATCCTAATTTTACCCCACCAAACCCGAGAAAATTTCTTTCTTCCCTGCCTTTTGAAAACTACAACTTTAAAAATGTATGGATTTTTTTGTGAGAGGGGCACTACATTTTACAGGGATTTAGGCTTCATGTCAGCTTGATCCGGTGCTGCCCCTCCTCTCATTCTTGTTACAGGAAAAGAACATAGCTTCCCCTTTCTTAAATTTCTCTTTAATTTTGATATCATAAATTTTGCTGTTCTCTCTCAAATGTGGAGCAAGTCGAAATTAAAAAATGATATTCATTCATGAAGAATGATAGGGGATTTGGCCCAAAATAAAACCCTAATTGCTCAGATTCATAAACTCATAATACATGACATTAT
Organism: Uloborus plumipes; assembly: GCA_038373865.1. NCBI lineage: Eukaryota > Metazoa > Arthropoda > Arachnida > Araneae > Uloboridae > Uloborus > Uloborus plumipes. The sequence continues at coordinate 72,034 of JAXGGA010000657.1, forward strand.
ATACAGTCAAACCCCGCTATAACGAATCCTCAACGGACCGACTTAAGTGATCGTTATAACCGGGGGTTCGCTATATCCGAATTTCCAAAAAATAGTTGGAATTCGGTAATATGCTATAATGATGAACACCATAATTGCATATGTCTTCATTTTGTCAATGCTTTCAGTCACAAAAAAACTGTCCACAGTTTCTCTTTCTGCTTTTTGCAATTTCTTAGAACCGTTCATGTTTTTTCATTAGCAGAAACGCTGGTGACAATAGATTTTGAGAGGGAAAATTTCTTGCAAAGGGAGGATTGGGTTTCGCTACTTTTTTAGGATCGTTATAGCCGATATTTCAGGCTTTGTGGATCGTTATAAGCGTACAAAGTTACATTACTGACACAGAGTTTTAGATCGGAACAATGAAAAGGTTCGCTATAACCAGGGGTTCGCTATAGCTCGCGTTCGCTATAGAAGGGTTCGACTGTACATTAGGGTGGCCCTTATTTTTCAACTTTTACAAAAGTTAGCTCACACCCCCCTATTTTGTTCCAATGAACAATAAAATGATGTGTGCAAAATATTAGCTCAGTCGGAAAAGTTTAAGGGGTGCCGCAACGAGCATGAAATTGTCAAATTTTCGCCGAAAATATGAATTTTTCACTTTTTTTCAAGTTAATTTTTTTTCTAGAAGATTTACATTTCTGATGGTCGTATGTCTTATTAAAAGTGTTATTCTACTTAAACTATCTTTCTGTGGACTTCCATGCCTCAAATGCCGTTTCCTCTGAGATATTAATATAGATTACGAAGCTGCTTGGTCAAGACGTTTTCCGCGACGCATGGCGTTTTCCTGGTGATGCAAGAATTTTGACAACAAACTTGCGAAAGTTTTTTTGTATGTCCTGTCCACACACATACTTGGTCATTTTGAAATTTACATGCCCAGAACATCTATTTTAGAAGAATTTAATGTGTTGTGCAAATTTTAAAAAAAAGAAAAAACTCCAATCTAAAACTTTTCTCCCCTGTCTTATCTGTTTAGTTCCTATATGTCTCCCATTTCCTTCTCCGATTTCCATTTCTACCGCCCCCACTCGAAGAAGACCCCACATCCGGTCAGAGGTCAAGAGTCAAGGGGGGTGATAGACGCGACCAGACCATGCATTAGCGTGAGAGCAGCTGTCCACGCCAGTGCTGCTTGTTATTTGTGCCTGACTTTAAAATGGCATCAACGTCTTCCGGTAGCTCATCACATAACCTAAGAAAAGATTTTTATATTGATCTTGTTAGTTACATTTCCAATCAAATTGTTGGAGCGAAATTACCATCGAATAGGCAAGTTTTAAGCGTCTTTTTTTACAATCTGAAAGTTGTAAATTTGACCATAAAAGCTAGTGCTGCATTAGTAATTCAAGAAGTTTCAGTTTTCTGGCAAAAAGCTCGAATTCCTACTAGAAGAACGGACCATTGTACTGAAAGACTAATAGAACTGCACGATAAATGGAAGCATTTACAGAAAAGTTTCTCGAGAACCTCAAGCAAAGAAAAGGAGAGGAGAGATTCTTTTGTGGAAATTATGGACGATCTTTTTGACATAGCACATGCAAATGCTTTGGAAGATATAAAAAATGAAGAGGATAGAAAATTCTTAATTCTTCAGCGCCAGAAAGGGCGACCGGGCTCCATGGTTGGTGTTGACCAAAAACTAATACAAAAAGAAGAATGAACATTAATGAAAAAAACTATGGAAGTTGCTCGAAAGAAAAGAACTTATAAAGAAATGGAACTACAATTAGCAACCACAACAAGTTGTGATATAGCCCTCCAGCAACCCAAGCAGTGATAGTTTTGATTACAGTGACATGTGACAGTCCTTCTTCTGTCATTGATACGCAATTACCAGCAACTGACACATTTACGAGTACAGACATTACTCGCACAGAAACACGAGGTACATTGCAGTTTTTTACTCCTCGTCTTTCGGAAGTTTTTGACAGGTGTAAAATCACTGACCGAAATGGTGTTTACATTTTGATAGCTGCTGCCGAAGCATTGGGTCACGATACAAAGGGCCTGATAATAAACCGAACTTCCCTGCAACGGTTACGAAAAAAATTTAGAGAAGAGAGACATGCGGAAATTCGGGAAAAATTCAACTTGATTTAAGTGTCAAGAATTAGTACTGTACTGGGATGGAAAATTGCTCCCAGATCTCGCTGGAGTTGAGAAGGTTGATCGACTAGCAATTATAGTAACTTTCCAAGGCAAGGAGCAACTGTTGGGAGTCCCTGAAATAACCACATCATCAGGAGAAGACCAAGCCATGGCTGTTTATCAAGTAGTTGAAAAGTGGGGAATATCTGATAAAATTCAAGCACTATGCTGTGATACCACTCGTAGCAACTTAGGAAGGATAAATGGTGCCTGTACCAATCTGGAAAACATGTTTAATCGCAATCTGCTGTATCTCCCTTGTCGTCACCATATCTTTGAGCTAATTTTGAAGGGATGTTTTGACTCTCTAATGAGTGCAACTTCTGGCCCAGAGATGACTTTTCAAAAGGTTTAGAGAAACCTGGACAAAGCTCGATAAAGCAATGTATAAAATTGGTGACAATGAAATACCCGATGATGTACGCTTAACCGTGCTTGACTTTCTTGAACAACAACTTTCTTCTCATAGACAACAGCGGGATGATTACCGAGAACTGTTAGAACTATGCATGATCTTTCTTGGCGGGATTCCTAAGAACGGGATATCATTTCGTAAGCCAGGAGCTGTGGGTCACGCTAGGTGGATGTCAAAATCTATTTATGCGCTCAAGATTTACTTATTTCAGAATCAATTTGAGTTATCCGAAAAGAAGAAGAGCTCTTTACTAAGATTATGTATTTTTCTTGTTAGAATTTACGTTCAGGCTTGGTTTCTCTCTCCGGAGGCAGTTAAAGCTCCGTATCATGATTTTCAATTCATTCAGAAGTTGATCAATTATTGGGAAATTGATAAAGAAATAAGTGAAATTGCTCTAAAAAAATTTTCAAATCATCTCTGGTATTTGGCTCTCGAACCTAAGGCTCTATCCTTATTTGATGATACTGTTCCACTCACAGTGAAGAGAAATATGGTAGAAATTTTGTTGGAAGCAGATACAGATGAAGAACAGGAGCAAGAAGAAAACCAACAAAAAAAGATATATTCCACATCAAAATAATTTTTCTTTATTTGTAAACAACGAGTTTTTGTCATTTGCAACACCTGTAATAAAATATTTCTTCACCCGATTTTCTATTAATTTTCGATTTTATCAGCAAAAATCCTTCAATATGGAAAGATGACCCTAGTTATATAAGAGGAAAAGAAAAAAATTGAGAAATTAAGTGTTGTGAATGATGCTGCAGAAAGAGGTATCAAATTAATTCAGGAATATAATAATATTCTCACAAAAGATGAAAGTGAAAAACAATTCGTTTTGCATATCGTAGCTGAAGACCGCAAAAGATTCCCTACTGCTAAGAAATCCTCACTTAGGAAACAATAAGGTAAAATATTTATTTGTTTATACTATGTTTTGACTCTGCAGAAACTGTTTGTCAAAAAATGTTTTTTTTTCTCTAATAATTTTTGTGTTATTACACTGCGATGCAAAAGTTTAGACAAAATGCAAATATGTGAATAAAAAGAAAACTATTCAACGAAATGCTTTCAAATTTCTACTGCAGGTACACGATATGGTCCCAAATACGTGTCTGGAGTTCTTATAACTATAACTGGAATGAAATTTTGGATATTACAAAAGATATTTTTTTACATTGTTGCAAAAGTTTAGACAATAGTCAGATTTTATGCAAATATCCCTTGAAATGTGATTGGTAAAGGAAATGGGGGACTGTATTATTATTCATTTATAAAGTGCAGAGATTGCTGAATAAATAATCAAAATCTCAAAAGATCTTTAGTTCTCGTGTAAAGAAGATGAGAAAGTTTGGAAGCCGAAATTTGAAAATGAACCTACTTTATTAATTTTTTGTCTTTTAAATCGGCTCTAGTGTGGTAGTACATTGTTTTTTACTTTGTGGAGAGCAAATTCAGACATGCGTATCGATCAAAAAGTTCAAGAAAAATGATATTTCTTAAGGATGAAGGAATCGAAAAATGGCTCAGTCTGACGATTCGCCCCTTAATCCTACAAAACTTCAACTTGGGTCAAAAACAGCACGTGACAGCATAAGGGCAATTCCACGGTAACTTACGTTACATTTCGACCAACTCTTATGCATTTAGTACCTCAGTACAGCCAAATTTTGTTGTACAAATCTTGTATGAAAGCATTTTTTGAAAATGACAGTTGAAAGCAAAATTAAAATGCAAAAATATTCGATGCATTTAAATTTTACAAAATCTAGCAGTCAAAGAAAAGGCAGTAACTTGCGTTACACAAAAAGGGAATGACATAATATGAAAATTGGTTCTGAGGCAAATTTCTGCTCTATTACAGCTGTTTTATTGTTTGAAGCATAATTTATCAGTTCCTTATAATGCTTAGGAATATATTTTCATTAATTTAAAAATTTATTTCAAAAATTGAAAATTATGGGAATTTTTAACTGGGTAACTTATGTAACAATAACTTACGTTACAAAATTTACTTATAAGCATATCTTTATTACAAAAATTAATGAATGAAAATTACAGCTTAGTTTAGATCGAAACATTGAAAATTAACAATTATGAATTAAATTTACAGAAATTTAATATCAAATTCAATGAAAAATCAAAAATATTACATAACATAAGGCTTAAATCTATACTGGCTGCTGCTATTAACAAGTTCAGGTAATTCAATTTTTCAAATCATTCTTTCTTTCTTATTATAAATTTCATCTGTCGTTACTGGCCATTTCTAATTGGTTCCAACAGCAGCCATTACTTATATTTTAAACTCGTTTTCTTCAATAATCGTCACAACTCAAGGATACAATGTATTTTCATACTTTACCACACACCATTCACCAGCTTTTATCTCTGTTTTTTCTTCTTGCTCCATAAAATACTTAACTAAACGAAACCCCGTAGTTTGTTAATTTCTAGTTCTTAAATGGTCATTGTCAATGTGCGGATCTTCAGAAAGTATTTTTGATAAATTTTGCTTTTTCTAACACATTTCAATACCATAAAGAAGGACTTATATTTAAAAATCTGTAATATTCACATGACTTTTCTCATACCCCTTCTACAGCGCATCTTTTCTGCAGAGTTTAGTGGCATTTTAATGCAGAATAAAATGTATTTCACCTGTAAGAGATAAAATATTTTTGTATTTGTTACTTCTAAAACATATTTGATAACTTTAAATCATAACAGAAGTCATTTTTGAATAATTTATAGTACATTACTCCTAAATATTCTGAATGCAGTGATATTGTTTAGAGAGAATTAATATCTCAAAGACCAAAAAGAAGCATATAATTTATAATAGAGATGTATTGTAATCTTATTAACAAATAGAGACATTTTAAGAAATATGATTAATTTAAATTAAGTAAATACAGTACAAATTCAAAAGAATTCTTGCATAAATTACTCCTACTTACCTCATAGGTTTATTTCACAATTTACTTTCTTTATAAATACAAGTATTTAAGTTCTACTTGGGTAACTTACATTAATTGCATATGTTGGTAACTTAAGTTACACGTTTTGATTGTAGCACAAAAAATTAAATAGACAATATTTTAAAAAAAACTTTAACTATTTGCTTAACACACACTTATAAGATAGAAAATATAGCATTGTTAACATTGCATTGCCCTTTGTTTATGCACATCATGAACTTTAACATGTTTTTGGTAACTTATGTTACATAGAACAGTGCATTTTTGAAGTTAACATAAATCACTTAATTTGTGTGAAAACACTCGTTTTAGCAATTTACAATATTGAATTAAAGTGTAATAATCAATATTCTTCCTTTAAAACAGTTATCTAAAGAAAAAAATTGAAACTTACCAACGTTGAAAGATTGCCCATTTGCTTTGCCAAAAGTTAAATATTCCATTTCCAACTTCAAAGTGCTGCCAAAACTAAAAATACTACATTCTTGACAAAAAATTAGTATAAATAATAAACTTCTAACATTTTTTAACCGAAAAATATGTAAAACAGACACATTGCTGTAATTTGATTTTTCCAACGCTTTTCCACACTTGCATGGAATTGCCCATAAGTATATGAGCAACTGAATCGGGATGCATAAAAAAAACAAAGAATTGTGACTGAACCTTTTCGGACAGAGTGTCCCAAATAAGCCAGATTTTATTGGTAAAAGCAGCACAGCATATTATGATCATTGGATATTTCTCAAGTCCCGCGAAAAGAATTATAATCCATCTAGGCCATCCCAATTTTAATAATTTTTATCAAAGAAAGTACCATTCATTTTTTAGTCACGATGATACATATGCTGCTTTTCACATTAAAATCTGGCTTTTTTGGGACACTCTGTCCGAAAAGGCTCAGGCACAATTCTTTGTTTTTTTTATGCATCCCGATTCAGTTGTTCATCTACTTATGCTGTCACGTGTTGTTTTTGACCCAAGTTGAAGTTTTGTAGGATTAAGGGGCGAATCGTCAGTCTGAGCCGTTTTTTCAATTCCTTCATCCTTAAGAAATATCATTTTTCTTGGACTTTTTGATCGATACGCATGTCTGAATTTGCTCTCCACAAAGTAAAAAACAATGTACTTCCATACTAGAGCCGATTTAAAAGACAAAAAATTAATAAAGTAGGCTCATTTTCAAATTTCGGCTTCCAAACTTTCTCATCTTCTTTACACGAGAACTAAAGAGCTTTTGAGATTTTGATTAGTTATTCAGCAATCTCTGCCCTTTGTAAATGAATAATAAGTCCCGTATTTCCTCCACCAATCACATTTCAAGGGATATTTGCATAAAATCTGACTATTGTCTAAACTTTTGCAACAATGTAAAAAACTATCTTTCGTAATATCCAAAATTTGATTCCAGTTATAGTTCTAAGAACTCCAGACACGTATTTGGGACCATATTGTGTAACTGCAGTAGAAATTTGAAAGCATTTCGTTGAATAGTTCTCTTTTTATTCACATATTTGCATTTTGTCTAAACTTTTGCATCGCAGTGTATTAAAAACTGCAATCTTTTAAAAAAATTCACGAAATTTCAGATACTGACTAAACTTTTAGTCATTTGCAGCACTCCTAGAAACTGTTCAAATGAATTGAAATTTGGTACAGAGTGTTTTTTTGCTCATTGGAACAAGATAGGGGGGTGGGAGCAAGGAAATTTTAACTTTGAAAAAATGCCATATATTTAAGGGCCACCCTACTGTACATATATATATGTATACATATATATATATATATATATATTTATTTATTGACATGTAGAGAGAATTACAACGTTAAGGATGGCACAAATAAGCAGGGATACTGCAGATACGTGTTTCGGCAATACAAGAAACGCCTTTTTCAATGCAAAAAAAAAATTTTTTAGCTTATGGATGCACAGACATCCAGCTTTTGTCGGATGTCAGTGCATCCATAAGCTCAAAATTTTTTTTTGCATTGAAAAAGGCGTTCCTTGTAACGCCGAAACATGTGTCTGCAGTATCCCTGCTTATTTGTGCCTCCTTAACGTTGTAATTTTCTCTACATCAATAGCACAAAGGTATTTGTAAACTTTATTTATTGACATGTTCAGTTGATAATTATTGGATATTGACCAGAAAAGGGGAGTTTAAAGTAAAACATAGCACTCCGGTAAAAGAAGATAACAAGTAAATTTTTTCAAAAATAAAAAAGAAGATTTGAGTGTACCTTAATTTGCACGCTTACATCTTCTTCCCAACCTTGTACTTCTTGTACAGAGCACACAACTTCTAAATCGGAACACTTGGCGTTCAATTTATGTTTGCTGTCGCTTTCTAAAATACAAATCAAGCTTTGCTCTTCATCACAATTAAAAAATCATCATTGTTTCATCATAATAAAGAATGAGTCAGAAGTAAGATTGAAGAAGAAGAAGTAAAGAAAGATTGTCAGAAAGGAATGCAAAAATCATCATCAAATATTGTATAATTATTTTTTGCAACAATAATTCAGAAGAATGATTTTTTTACCATTATTAATTCTGATACTTTTCTCAAACATTGAATGCTCCATTGATAGGAACTTAAAGACATGAGTAACTGATGGCAGAATAGGATGGATTTTTAAGATTAAAATTGCTAGCAATGTTTGTTCCTCTGTCATAAAACGCACCTAAAAAAAGAGAAAAGTAAGCAATAAAAAAATAAATAAATAAAAGCACACACACATAGTTAAAAATTAAAAAGATAATTATATGAAAGAATCTTTTTAAAACATTTCCTGAGTAGCTTCTAAAGTATTTCACTTGGCATACACACCATTTCTCAAATTTAGTATGAAAATATTACTCATTTAGTGCAATGAATGCACACATGTACTTTTACAGTACAGTGACTAAATTGTTTCATTTGTATTACATTGGTAAAAAAGCAGAATACCGTAAAACCCATACCTTAATAAATGAAATAGGAGCAGCTGAAAGTAGCTCTGTAGCAAAATGATGACCAGAAGATGTCTGCAAAACAGTTTTAAAAGAGCCTTTTAACTGCTTGAAGAAAATGCTTCAAATAAAATGATGTGACTACAATTTTTTAAATTATTAAAAACCTTTCAATAGATTTGTTTATTTGTTTTCCTTAAATTTACAAAGGATGATTTGGAGCAAAACAAAATTTTAAAACTTTGATTTTGTTGGTTTGCAGATGTACTTTAAAAAATCTGGTATGCACCCCACACTACTTCCTTTTACGCGTAAATTTCTTAGTGGATGCCCTGTTAAAATAGAGCTTGGAGTGAGCAAGATAACGATTCAAACATTTACACCCCTAGCTTACCACAAAAAAATGCAAAAAAATGCTTTACAATGATTAATTTTCTAAATATCGCCGATTTTAACATCATTCAGAGGATTCTTCGCAAAATATCGCCTATAGCGCCAAATTGAACCCAAATTCAAAAAATATTTTTTTTTGCCAAATTTGTCGCCAATTTGGCAATATGTCGCCAAGTGGTTGCGCTGATTCATATCACTTTAGTCTGTATTGAAATTAACATTAAAATACCCCAAAAAAGAGGTAAAATACCCCCTTGGAAACATTCGAATGCAACCACAAGAGGAGGTGCACAACTAGACACCCCTCAGAGCCTACATACCAAACAAGAAGCTTCTACGGCATATAGTTTTTGAGTTATGTGACATACATAAGCACATACATACATATGTACATACAGACGTCATGAGAAAACTCGTCGTAATTAACTTGGGGGTGGTTAAAAGGGATTTTTTGGCTGCTTATATGTTGGTAAGTACATATGCAAGTGCTGACAGGTCGAAAAAACTACCCAACATTCATTCGGGGGTGAGCAAAATCAAAATTTAGACCCAAATTTGAGTGAATTGTTTTTCACTATCACAATACTTCCTTTACTACGTAAAAAGAAGTAAAAAGAGAAGGCTGAATCTCCTTAATTATTTTATTCTCCAGATAAAATTGTGGGAGGCAAATAGAAGATTTTGTTCATCTTGAAAATCATTTGCTTCTTTACACATGTGATTTTTGTACTTTTTTCCTTATGAAGCTATCTTTATTTATTTTTGAGTTTCTGTATATTGAAAGAACTATTAATAAGGAAAGAAAAAATATATGTTTCCCATAATTTGCCTTTCCTCAATATACTGTCAGTAATGAATGAATATTTGGTTTATACTTTCAACATCATATATTATTCCGTTGTTCTTTAGATTTATTCAAAACACATTACAGTCATTTTGCCAAAATAATTTACTATACTTGAACCTCTACTCTACTTGATTCATGAATTCATAAAGGCACAATCTCAAGATTAAACTAATACTGAAATAAATAAATAGGAATACCAAATGGGAGCTGAAACAGCAGCAGGAAAAACTTGGAACTTGAAACTACTACTCTGATTGAAAGTACAACTCTTTATTTTCAATTGTTTCGCAAAATTTTCCAATTTAATAAAAATATATAAAAAGTAATATAATTTACTTCAAGTTAAGTGCATTTCAACTGCAGACATTTGAAAACACTACCCTACAAAGTTTATTTTAAAATATTAAAAAGAAAAAAATGAATAAGGTTTTAAAGGTAAAAATACAAAATATTCCAAAGAAATATGTGAAAAAGGAAGAGCTCATTTGTTTGAAATTTAATGTGTTTCAACCAAAAGAAGAAAAAATCTAACTTAAGACTAAACTAAGTTATAAAGTAAACTGTAAAAAGAAAAAACATAAATAAGCAGATTTTAGCTAGCTAACAGCACATGTTAAAATAGCTTTTAACTCTTTCAAAATAGTTCAAAAAATATTGAAACCTCAAACTTTACTTGTAGTACTTCAGAACACATTTAGTTTGAGGCAAACAGGATTTACCTGATATTTTTTTTTAGGTAGTTAGAAAATGATTGTGGGACAGAACTTAATCTGGATTAGTTCTCTCATATTTGACTGACAGTTAATACAAATACAAATGCGACGACCAGCAGCAGGCTCTGGGCCCAACTAGAGTGCCTTGAATTGTATCAGAGTGACGACAAGCAGACCACCCACTGATAAGCGGGGAAGTGCCTTAGTCCGCCGGAGGGCATCTTGACGAAAGTCTCGTAGACTTAACATGGGAGGATTGGATGGATCGCAGAAAAACCCTTTTTATTTGAATAACCAGGTGTTTACTGACGTTTCATCTTATGGGCAATTCCACGGTAACTTACGTTACTTTTCGACCAACTCTTATGCATTTAGTACCTCAGTACAGACAAACTTTGTTGTACAAATCTTGTATGAAAGCATTTTTTGAAAATGACAGTTGAAAGCAAATTTAAAATGCAAAAATATTCGATGCATATAAATTTTACAAAATCTAGCAGTCAAAGATAAGGCAGTAACTTGCGTTACACAAAAAGGGAATTACATAATATGAAAATTGGTTCTGAGGCAAATTTCTGCTCTATTACAGCTGTTTTATTGTTTGAAGCATAATTTATCAGTTCCTTATAATACTTAGGAATATATTTTCATTAATTTAAAAATTTATTTCAAAAATTGAAAATTATGGGAATTTTTAACTGGGTAACTTATGTTACAATAACTTACGTTACAAAATTTACTTACAAGCATATCTTTATTACAAAAATTAATGAATGAAAATTACAGCTTAGTTTAGATCGAAACATTGAAAATTAACAATTATGAATTAAATTTACAGAAATTTAATATCAAACTCAATGAAAAATCAAAAATATTACATAACATAAGACTTAAATCTATACTGGCTGCTGCTATTAACAAGTTCAGGTAATTCAATTTTTCAAATCATTCTTTCTTTCTTATTATAAATTTCATCTGTCGTTACTGGCCATTTCTAATTGGTTCCAACAGCAGCCATTACTTATATTTTAAACTCGTTTTCTTCAATAATCGTCACAACTCAAGGATACAATGTATTTTCGTACTTTACCACACACCATTCACCAGCTTTTATCTCTGTTTTTTCTTCTTGTTCCTTAAAATACTTAACTAAACGAAACCCCGTAGTTTGTTAATTTCTAGTTCTTAAATGGTCATTGTCAATGTGCGGATCTTCAGAAAGTATTTTTGATAAATTTTGCTTTTTCTAACATATTTCAATACCATAAAGAGGGACTTATATTTAAAAATCTGTAATATCCACATGACTTTTCTCATACCCCTTCTACAGCGCATCTTTTCTGCAGAGTTTAGTGGCATTTTAATGCAGAATAAAATGTATTTCACCTGTAAGAGATAAAATATTTTTGTATTTGTTACTTCTAAAACATATTTGATAACTTTAAATCATAACAGAAGTCATTTTTGAATAATTTATAGTACATTACTCCTAAATATTCTGAATGCAGTGATATTGTTTAGAGAGAATTAATATCTCAAAAGCCAAAAAGAAACATATAATTTATAATAGAGGTGTATTGTAATCTTATTAACAAATAGAGACATTTTAAGAAATATGATTAATTTAAATTAAGTAAATACAGTACAAATTCAAAAGAATTCTTGCATAAATTACTCCTACTTACCACATAGGTTTATTTCACAATTTACTTTCTTTATAAATACAAGTATTTAAGTTCTACTTGGGTAACTTACATTACCTGCATATGTTGGTAACTTAAGTTACACGTTTTGATTGTAGCACAAAAAATTAAATAGACAATATTTTAAAAAAAACTTTAACTATTTGCTTAACACACACTTATAAGATAGAAAATATAGCATTGTTAACATTGCATTGCCCTTTGTTTATGCACATCATGAACTTTAACATGTTTTTGGTAACTTATGTTACATAGAACAGTGCATTTTTGAAGTTAACATAAATCACTTAATTTACGTGAAAACACTCGTTTTAGCAATTTACAATATTGAATTAAAGTGTAATAATCAATATTCTTCCTTTAAAACAGTTATCTAAAGAAAAAAATTGAAACTTACCAACGTTGAAAGATTGACCATTTGCTTTGCCAAAAGTTAAATATTCCATTTCCAACTTCAAAGTGCTGCCAAAACTAAAAATACTACATTCTTGACAAAAAATTAGTATAAATAATAAACTTTTAACATTTTTAAACCGAAAAATATGTAAAACAGACGCATTGCTATAATTTGATTTTTCCAACGCTTTTCCACACTTGCATGGAATTGCCCTTATGTTTCAAGTTCATAAATGTATACTCTACCTAAATTATAAATTTTATGCCAAATATTGAATAATGGAGTTAGTTATGAGGCATTGATCCTAGGATATTGAATTCGGATAGTGTTGGCGAACTGTTTGGCTTCATTGCCGTTTCGGCAACCATGCTGCGCTCCATCAGAAGCGTTTGATTTTCGGTCGTTTATGGATTAGTTTCGTATTTCAATTTCAGCACTTCATGTAAATCAGTGTCAACCTGTAATATTTGTACTCTAATAAAATAATTATCAGAGAATAATCTACATCTTGATTGTAAAAAAATGTATTGTTTGTTATGCAACCTATTTAAAAGTTTATTCTCTGGAACTGCTTCCTATTCATGTTTCTAAATAGAAAAAAAAAGTGAAACTACTGTACATTTTTATTGTTCATATGTAGCATAAAAAAGCTGGAAAAACAAGATGAGAAACTCAATTGCAGTAAATATTTCTCATGATGTGAACTTCTAGAACTAATAAATATGCTGGGGGCTCTTGTTTAAAAGTTTCAAATAATAAATGGTGCTTTTCTTCAACATTACTTCTCTACTAATGATAAAGCTGAAGGTGGGTCTGTCTTTCTTTCTGTCTGTCACGCGCGTAGCACCAAAACCGTTCGGTCGATTTTCATAAAATTTGCCACAAAATTAGTTTGTAGCATGGGGTTGTGCACTATGAACCGTTTTTTCGAAAATTCTATTTCGTTCTCTTTGTATTTTAATTCTTAGCTCATTTTTCATACAAATTCAATAAAATGGGGAAGAAATATTTTATACACATTTTCAAGTCTTATCTCATCCGAAAGCTTGAACTTTTCTGCTCAAAATGATGTCAGTTTGAAGTTTCTACGAGCATTAGTAGAGCTGTAATAATTGATTTTAGAATCCCAGAAACTCGAGGCTTGCCTTGAGCAAAGCAAGCCAAACGAGTCTGAAATGGCTTGAGACTAAATTTTGAAAATAGAGATGAAATGAATTATTTTATAAACGGAAATCAAATTTTCATGTTGTTACCATGGTTACGTTTTTATTTCCTTTATTTGTTTCGTTCTTTTTCCCTTAATAATTTTTAAAATGTATTTATTTTTGTATTAATCCAAAGTCCAAGCCTTATTAAAATTAGTTAAATGAACTATTTTAACTGTTGTGAAATAAATCGTCTGCTTTTCTTTTTTCAGTTTTTAACGAATCAAAACTCGGTAAATTATAAATATATTGTATAAATTGCGGTATTGCAACGTTCTTTCTAAAATGTTTCATTTCGAAAAATGCACTATTTTGTTTTTAAAGCTAGGAAAAAAATTTCCTTCTTCTTTTAAACTTTGGTAAGATTTCTGTTGGTTTCAGTAAACAACGAAATTGTTCTTATTTTCTCTTTTGGCTTATTTTTATATCATACTTTTAAGCAATTACAGTTGAACTTCAATTCAATTCAATTTCAATTTCAATTCAATTTAATTTTAATCCAGGCAATACAAACCATAAACAAAAAATAGACGTAGCATAAGACGAATACAACAATATATAGAGCACAAATACAGAAAAAAAAACGTCAAGTATATACATCATAACCAAAAGCCCTGATTAAGTAAATGGGAGTAAAGGCTGTAAAAAAACAGCCTGACGAGCTCCCATCACTCAAAAAGGGACAACATTTAAAGCAAATTAAATAATAGGGAAATACAAAGTACTCATCTGAATTCATAAGAACATATACACTGAAGACAACTAAAATTGAGTATTTTTTCTGCGATATTAATTTATTACCAAATGATCTTTCAATTTTGTACTACGGGCAAACCGCTAGTATTCTATAATTTATGTTTTACTTCAAAGTCACTGAAATGCTTTTAGTGCAATGCCAAAAAAATGAGGTAAATTTCAATTAGATTATTTTTATGAATTGATAGCACAACTGTTTTATTTATTTTAAAACACATTCTTCATTTTATATCCCCCTCACCCCACCCCCTTTTTTTTTCAAGAAAAGCCATCGTACGTCCTCTCTATGTCAGGTCACATAATTATTATGTTTGCTTTGTACTGTGCGGATATTTTCAACTTATTTCTTACTTAACCAAAATCTTAAAGCAAATAAGTGAAAATAAAGAATGGAGAGAAGCCTGTGGTAAATACTTTTGTAGAAAGTGCTTTTTTGTTTGAATCTCGTACATAATCTCAAAAACTGAAGTTAATTTATTGCCAAAACCGCGATAACGATTCCCACTTGGTCTCCAAACCAACCTAATTCAGCCAAACTGTGAAAATGTTCCTCCCGCGTTTGGACGAAAGTTGGAAGCCCGCGCTTGCCCAGCGGGGAAAATCGCAGCCGTTGTCGTCACTCTGTTTTCCAGGCACTCTAGGCCCAACTGGGCTGGTCCTAGTCAAATTAAAGACCCCAATGAAGATCAATGGCCCTCTTAAAGCTATCTACTCCATTGCTCCTTACCACCTTTTCCGGTAAACTGTTCCAAGTTCCCACTACCCTGCTAAAATAGTAATTTTTTCGAATTTCCAGATTAGCTTGAGATTTGAACAGCTTAAAACAATGACCCCTTGTCCTGCTTTCTGTGCAAAAATCCAACCCTGCAACATCATTCATTTTAATAAATTTAAATAACTGAATCATATCCCCTCTGGTCCTGCTTTGCTCAAGACTATACATATTAAAAATACTAAGTCTGGAATCATAGTCTAAATTAGAAAATCCGTTTACTAACCTTGTAGCCCTTCTTTGTACCCTTTTCAATAAATTAATATCTTTCTTCAGATAAGGAGATCAAAACTGAACAGCATACTCCAAATGAGGTCTTACCAAACTTCTATATAGAGGCAGAAGAACCTTCTTAGACTTGTTTGAAATAGATCTATTTATAAACCCAAGCATCCTATTGGCTTTGTTACTAGCTACACTGCACTGTTGGCTAAATTTGAAGTCCTGATTCATTAAGACACCTAGATCCATAACATTATCTGCCTTACTAATGACTGAATCCTGTAAATAATAGTTTGTATGCTTATTTGCATGACCTAAATGCAGCACTTGACATTTCCCAACATTTACTGCCATACCCCACTTGTCTGCCCATTTAGTAATATGATCCAAATCCTGTTGCAGCTGATTTACTTGTTCATCATTTTCTACAACCCTCATAATTTTTACATCATCAGCAAAACAATTCATGTTTCCAGAAACATTTTCATGGATATAATTCATAAAAATACACTGCTCGACATTGAAAATGCAACACCAAGAAGAAGTGGTCAGAAATTGATAAAATTTGGTAAGAAGACAGAGACAGCATGGAACAATAAGTGATATATATTTCAAAATAAATAAGCAAAATTTAGAGCGAGGACGGCGTCGGCTCAGTAAGAAGTAGGACCACCGCGGACAGCGATGCACGAAGAAACACGTCTAGGCATGGAGTCAATAAGCCTGAGGATGGTGTCCTGAGGGATGGCACTCCATTCCCTTTCAACCATTTGCCACAGTTCGTCCTCTGAACGAGGCAGTGACAGGTTCTGCAAACGGCGTCCAATCACGTCCCACACATGTTCGATTGGTGACAAGTCAGGAGAGAATGGTGGCCAGGAAAGCATTTGTACACCTCGTAGAGCATGTTGGCTGATTCGAGCACTGTGAGGCCGGGCGTTATCCTGTTGAAAAATTGCATTTGGCAGACCCTGAAGGTAGGGGATTGCCACCGGCCGCAGTACATTATCTACATATCGTTGGGCCGTCATAGTGCCCCAAATACGAACTAGAGGTGATACGGAATTGTATGCAATAGCACCCCAAACCATTATGCCACGTTGTAGCGCTGTGGGGCGTTCCACAGTTACTGCCAGATTCGATCTTTCTCCACGTCGACGCCACACACGTATGCGATGACTATCGCTGGACAAACAGAAGCGGGATTCATCTGAGAACACTACGGTTTGCCATTCTGCCATCCACGTCGCTCTGGTCCGACACCATTCCAAACGTTGGAGTCTGTGCTGTGAGGTCAATGGCAGTCTTCTTAGCGGGCGCCGTGATTGCAGGCCACGTGCAACCAGTCGACGGGAAATGGTTCTGGTCAACACAGGAACATCCAGGGTACCTTGCACGTGCTGCAGAATCGACGTACAAGTGACTTGCGGGTCCGCCACAGCTTGTCGGTGAATCCGTCGATCCAAGCGGTCTGACGTCACTCTGGCTGCACCTGCACCCCTCAATGTGACTACATTTCCTCTTTCCAACCATCTCCGACACAGCGGATGCACAGTGCTTGCATCCATGTGGGTATCAGCTGCAATTTGACGTATGGACCAACCTCCCTTTCTCAGTCCGATCACCATACCCCTTGTAAAGTCGTCTATATGCTGGAAGTGTCTTCGTTGAGGACGGCGTGGCATTTCCTCCTATCACACGTATCCTTCGAGACAAAAACCAAATTTCTCCGATAATTAGTCTGGCAGAAAAACCAACATGAACATAGCCCACTTTTCAACTTCAGTCTCTTATACCTTACTTCACGTGCGTCGAGAGCTGCGCATTTCATATCATTTGCATAATTCAGTGACGTGCGTCTACGGTAAAATTTGCATGAATTTCTGACCACTCCTTCTTGGTGTTGCTTTTTCAATGTCGAGCAGTGTAATAAACAAAAGGGGACCAAAAACTGATCTTTAGGGAACCCCACTTAAAACCTCACTCCATTTAGAATAGTTACCCCTAACAACTACTCTTTGTTTCCGTTCTGTCAGCCAATTTCTAACCCAAACTAGAATTTCACCTCCTATTCCTATATCGGCTAATTAACTGAGTAGTGAGATTACCTTATGAGGTAAGTGATGATAAGTCATGATAAGTAAGTCATGATAAGTATGAGGCACCTTATCGAAAGCTTTTTGGAAATCTATGTAAACAACATCAACACACTTTTTGCTATCTAAAGCCATGGTAACCTTGTCGTAGAAATGTAATAAATTAGTAGCACACGATTTACCTTTTCTGAAACCATACTGCACACTACTAAACAGCCCACTTTTTTCTGATAAATTCAGAATCTTAATTTTGATCAATGTTTCAAAAATTTTACAAACCACTGAAGTCAGACTCACAGGTCTATAATTTTCTGCATTACCTCTAGACCCTTTCTTGAAGAGTGGTGTAATGTTAGCCAGTTTCCAGTCCTCTGGTACTATCCCTGAGTTATACGAAGCATTGAAAATTTTTACAATAGTATCTACTAATTCCTCTGCACATTCAACTAGTATTTTTGGATAAATATTATCTGGTCCCGGAGCTTTAGTTGTTTTATTTTTTTTCAAATGAAGTAAAACGTCCTCCCTAGAAAAAGCAAAATCCTCAAGCTGTAGAGTAGCTTGTGTCTTACTTTTGTCAACTGTTGAAATACAGTTATCGTTAAAAACACTGGAAAAAAAATCATTTAGAACATTAGCAATATCACCATCATTCTGAATTAGATTTCCATGCTCATCTACCAATGGCCTAATTTGACTATTTCGAACTTTCCCGGAATTTGCGTATGCAAAGAACTCCTTTGGGTTCCTGTCAATGTTATCTGCTAACCTTTGTTCCAATTCTCTTTTCTGAAACCGTACCAAATACTTAAAACTACGCCTAGCCTCACAATACTGTAGCTTGTCTGCGCTGTGACCAGTTTCTTTTAACCTACGAAAAGCAGCTTGCTTACAGTTTAGAGCGTCCTTAGTTTCCCTAGTGAACCACATGGGCCAAATTTTAGTGTTTACCCCTTTTCTCCTAAAAGGAACATAATCCCCAACTGTTTTTGCTAGTTTTTCCTTAAACTCAGTTCACTGCAAATTTACCTCGCTATTGTCCAAACCTGATGAAAAAACCGTTTTCAAACTCTGCCCGAGTGCGATAAAATCAGTATTTCTGAAATTAGGCACAAACCTGAAATTTTTGTCTTTGTGCATATCAAACTTAATCCCAAACCTAATACTATTGTGGTCACTATCCCCGATATGCTCCCCTACACATAATGCCTGAACAGAACCCTCAACATTGCATAAAACTAGATCCAAAACAGCATCCTGCCGTGTTCCCTGAGAAACAACTTGATCTAAAAAGCAGTCCCCAATTACTTTTAGAAATTCCTCTTCTCTACTATTATTGGGGTAAGAATTTTTCCAATCAATGTCCAGAAAATTGAAATCCCCCATTATAATTACCGGTCCCTTACTCGACATATCTCTAATAATACAACACATTTGTTCATCTTGACCCTGGCTTAGACTAGGTGGCCTATAAATGTTACCCAAACGCAATTTTTTGCCCTTGCCGCTCATCAATTCTAGCCAAACCATGTCAATATCATTAGGTTTGTCATTTGTTGGCAATTCATTTCAAGTTAAAGTATCCCTAACATAAAACGAAACCTCACCACCTCTTTTACCTGCTCTATCTTGTCGAAACAAATTATACCCAGCAATATACAATAAATCATCATCATTTTTGGTAGCACATGTCTCGGTAACTCCAATAACATCCAACTCCTCATCTATAATTATGCTTTTCGATTCTTCCATCTTGTTCCTAATACTGCGAGCATTGGTATAAAAAACCTTAAGCATGCCCAACTTGCTTTTA
The DNA here is from genome assembly GCA_038373865.1 of Uloborus plumipes. Classification (NCBI taxonomy): domain Eukaryota; kingdom Metazoa; phylum Arthropoda; class Arachnida; order Araneae; family Uloboridae; genus Uloborus; species Uloborus plumipes. The sequence continues at coordinate 91,502 of JAXGGA010000657.1, forward strand.
TTCAACCCCTTGCGATTTCTTGAATCAAAATTGTTAAAATGACTGCTTTTATTAGCCTCCCTATTACTATTTCTAATAAAACCCAAATAGTTTGTGTCCTTTCGCAACCTGCTCCTTGAACCCTGCCCCCCTTTCAAACTTAGTTTTTTGACTCAGAAGACTCCAAAACTAAACCACTAACCATTTTGACCCCTGTTAGAGCTCAGATGCAGACCATCCCTAGCAATCCAATCACGCTTGCACACGTCACGACTCCACACGTCAACAAACCTGACAATGCGCTTTTGGCAAATTTCCTTTAGTAACAGGTTCATGCACCTAGCCCACTGATTCATCCAGCATCACACATTAATCAACACAATTTTCTACACTAATTGGCTTATATCAATGACCACTGAAATGATGTTTTTAACTATTTTATCTGATATTTAATTATACAAATCATAAATGAGATTTTTTTTTATTGAAGATTAGAAACGCAGTGCAGATAATGTCAAAAAAAAAAAAAAAAACACTTAGCTTTGTTTGGAAAATATAAAAATAAAATTAATTAATTAAATTCTGAGAAAAACGTACCTTAAATGTGACTAATGAATTAGATTGTACTTTCAAAGAATAGTATGTAAATGGTATGTTGACTTTTTCTCTTGGCCGAAGTAGTAGTGTTGGCACTTCAGATTCAGAACTGAATGACAATATATCAAGATTTTGTGACAGGTTATGCATGCCACGAAGCTTTTTCCACAACTTCAAGTCCGTCACAAGACTAAAAATAAACCAAAATAACAATCAAAACAATCAACAAGATAAAGAAGCTATTTAAAACAACTTTTGAAGCCCAAATTATTAATGTATCGTATCACATAAATCTTTGCAAAGTTCTGATTTTGTAAATTTAATTGTATTTAAAGGTAAACAATTAATTTCACCCTTAAAGAATGCATGCTCTTTTAGAAACCGTGAAAGTTCAGTCTTAATAAGGATGATAATTCTAATAAACAATATACAGTGCCTGCCGCTTATTAAAATCATTTGTTTCAAGGACATTTGGTTTTATAAAGCGGTTGATTTTATAACTAGAATACTTATACTTAAAAAAATGGCTTAAAACCTTCAATTTTCTGGAAAAGAAATGAATTACAGTAATTTATATATTATTTTAAAACTTGCAAAATACGATGAGCTAAATATGATTTAAATTTTTATTTGCACGAGTGTCCTAAATTATTAGCGTATTGCTGTTTGATTAACAGAATTGGAAAGTGAAAATCCAAAAATTTTTTTAAAGTTCTTGCAACTTTCAAAATTATCTTCTCTTTGATCTGATGGTATGAAATACTTTTCGGACATATATTGAGGAAGTTAAATTTAGCACCGCTCTGAGACATCCTTCCACATCACTTTGGAATTCATTATCTCTGCAGCAATTTTCAACAAAATTATAACTGCTTTCAAATTTTACTATAACTTGATTTTATAAAACAGCAATGATAATTTTACTAAAAGGATAGTTTTAAAATGTTCTGATATTATAAGGATTTGGATCCTGCAGATTTCATTTTGAAAAGCAGCTGCTTTTATAATCCAGTGGTTTTATTAGTGGCAGTTGCTGTATTTAGCAAGACCATGTTCATAAGCCCTATGAGAAGAGAGAAACTACACAAGAATTTGGGGGGAAATAAGAGCATATATAGAACTAATAAGACTAGTTTCTAGTTTGAAAATAAGCTTACCTTAACTCTGAACATTTCCAGGTAATTTCAATTTTCTTTTCTTCTTGGAATGGATTTTCGAGGATAAATTCAAAAAATAACTTGTTCCCAATGACCGGGTAGATTGCTTTTTCTGCCGTAATGGAAGAAAGAAGTAAGGATTGGATCATCTCTTTTTTATTCTTTTGTCTGTATGATTCAATAGTCAAGATGTCCCTATGTCGTTCTTTCAAATAATTACTTAAGCTCTGAAAGAGAACAAAAAAGAATTATATACAGTCAGGGCCGTCGCTAGCTGAAATATCTGGGGGGGGGGGGGGTTGAGAATTTGGCGGCCCTGGGCTCATCATATAGGGGGGTGGGGGGGTTCTCCCTTGAATTATTCAACATTCCAACCCACGCCATATACAGAGATGCATTCTAACAATGGAAAAAGTGAGAGAATGATTCTTCAAAATTAATGCAAGAAAATTTTGAATAGCAGTTTTGTAAAATTTCTGGATATTATTGCTCTAAAAATTATTTTTTTCTGAAGAGAAAAAGTGCACCATTCCCCTTTTATCTATTTTTTATTTTTAAAAACTAACAATAAAAGAAATCACCTTTCATAGTTTGGAGTTAATTTGTAAATCGTAAATATTTTGTTAAAATTTTATGGATCAAAAATGCCCTTGCATATAAGTCGCATAGTTCAGTCATAATGTGCGAAGAAAAGGGATAATTCGCAAAATCGGGATGTAGTTTTGATTTTTGAATGTTATTTGGGTCCCCTAGGGTAGTGTAAATCTAAGTTTGCAGTTTTCTAAAACTTGTGCTTGCCCCATAACTCGCGAAAAACTGCGAAATTTTCCGAATTTTTTCATTGTTTCCTTTATAACTCCTTAACTATTAGTCTTACAGAGCTTCACTTGTGCTTAAAATGTTTCAAATTTAGTATTATTTAAAGGGTCATTCCATATAAAATCAACAAATTTTCAGAAATTTCCGTGCCGCACCATTTTTGATTTTGATCATACTTGGTAGGAAATATGCACCAATATTCTGTACCTCCAAACTGTTTTATTTTTTTCTCGAAAAAATTTTATTCTCGAGATATAGCCATTTTTTTGTTCCGCCGATGAGTAAAATTCAGCATTTTTGATCTTTTTTCCAACAGCTCTGGTAAATTTACTTAAAGTGGTAGAAAGATCAAACATGGCTTATTTTGAAACTAAAAGAATGAACTTTTATTTGTGCATAAAAAGAAATGGTTTGGGTTAAGCCTAAATATAATTTTCCCGTGTCAATTCGCGGTTTAAAAAGTGCCGTTTTCGTCATTTCAAGCATGAAAAAATATATGAAGGACTAACAGTGGGGTTCTATTTTTTTTTTTCTCTTGCACCCAGTTATAGATACTAGAAGCACAGAAAACAATTAGATGATACCAGTAGTCTTTCATTATGAAAAAATTGCTTAAACTTGAGAAAAAATGAAAATTGGCCTTTTTCACTCCCCAAAAACGGCCTGTGGAACAGGTAGTAAAAATTTACAAATGCATGGAGTAAAAAGGTGTTACATTACCCTTTAAAATGAAACAAAAACTGTCTTGTTATTCCAAGGCATTAAAGAGATATAAGCTTTCAAACTTTGGAAAAAAATGAAAAATATACTTTTTCACTCCCCAAAAATGGCCTGTGGAACAGGTAGTAAGAATTTGAAAATGTATGGAGCAAGAAGGCATTACATTGAACTTTAAAAGGAAACAAAAACTGTCTTGTTATTCCAAGGCATTGAAGAGATATAAGGCTTCTAAGTTAGATGATTATTATGAAAAAATACATTAAACTTGAGAAAAAATGAAAAATGGCCCTTCTCACTCCCCAAAAATAGCCTGTGGAACGCTTAGTAAAAATTTGCAAATTCATGGAAGAGGAAGGCGCTACATTGCCCTTTAAATCGAAACAAAAACTGTCTTGTCATTCTCAGGCATCAAAGAGATAAGGCCCTCTGAAAATTGAAAGTAATTGCTTTAACTTATGTTAAAAAATCTTGCATGAATTTTCAATTTTCAGAGGGCCTTATCTCTTTGATGCCTGGGAATAACAAGACAATTTTTGTTTCGATTTAAAGGGCAATGTAGCACCTTCCTCCTCCATGCATTTGCAAATTTTTACTAAGTGTTCCACAGGCTATTTTTGGGGAGTGAAAAGGGCCATTTTTCATTTTTTCTCAAGTTTAATGTATTTTTTCATAATAATCATCTAACTTAGAAGCCTTATATCTCTTTAATGCCTTCGAATAACAAGACAGTTTTTGTTTCCTTTTAAAGTTCAATGTAATGCCTTCTTGCTCCATACATTTTCAAATTCTTACTACCTGTTCCACAGGCCGTTTTTGGGGAGTGAAAAAGGATATTTTTCATTTTTTTTCAAAGTTTGAAAGCTTATATCTCTTTAATGCCTTGGAATAACAAGACAGTTTTTGTTTCATTTTAAAGGGCAATGTAACACCTTTTTACTCCATGCATTTGTAAATTTTTACTACCTGTTCCACAGGCCGTTTTTGGGGAGTGAAAAAGGCCAATTTTCATTTTTTCTCAAGTTTAAGCAATTTTTTCATAATGAAAGACTACTGGTATCATCTAATTTTTTTCTGTGCTTCTAGTATCTATAACTGGGTGCAAGAGAAAAAAAATTAGAACCCCACTGTCAGTCCTTCATATATTTTTTCATGCTTGAAATGACGAAAACGGCACTTTTTGAACCGCGAATTGACACGGGAAAATTTATATTTAGGCTTAACCCAAACCGTTTCTTTTTATGCACAAATAAAAGTTCATTCTTTTAGCTTCAAAATAAGCCATGTTTGATCTTTCTACCACTTTAAGTAAATTTACCAGAGCTGTTAGAAAAAAGATCAAAAATGCCGAATTTTACTCATCGGCGGAACAAAAAAATGGCTATATCTCGAGAATAAAATTTTTTCGAGAAAAAAATAAAACAGTTTGGAGGTACAGAATATTGGTGCATATTTCCTACCAAGTATGATCAAAATCAAAAATGGTGCGGCACGGCCCATTTGTTGATTTTATATGGAATGACCCTAAAATGATTATTTAGATGTATAATCCAAAAAAAATTTTCATTTTTTCACTAGAACAGATATTTGTTTCTTTCGCTATTGCAAAGTAAAAAGTTAACCGACAGACTTCTTTTTGAGCTTAACTGAAAGCCTATAAAATTTACTGTAACTTCATGTTCATTTTGTTTCTTGAGGAGTAAAAATTAATGTCGGTATTTTTTCCGAAATGTGGTCAAAGCGTAAAAAAAATCAAAATGCAATATCTCCTAAATCGTTGGTCTTACAGAGCTCCACTTGAGCTTAAAATGTTTCAAATTTATCGTTTTTTAAATTAGGTATTCACGTGTACCCTCAAAAGTTGCATTGTTTAGGAGTTATGAAGAAAAAACTAAAAAGAGTCGAAACTTTTTCTCAGTTTTGCGTAAGTCGTATACAGTACATTAGGACCGTTTTTTAATTAACATAAGTCAGCCTCTGTTAAAGTCATAACACCAATTTTTCTAGAGGTACTTCTAGAATCGAGGAATATGGTTACTAAACAAGCTTCGGAGTTATTAATAGGCAAAATTAAAACTTCTGCTTCGATCTGTTTATTTTTAGTTTCATATGACAGCTTAACAAAAAATAATATTGTTAATAGAATACTTCAAAATCAAAACTTAAATTTAAATGACGCAAAAAAAGAAAAAAGAACCTGTCAGATAAAGGTTATTTTTTACAAATAAAAAAATAAAAGTACAAGTAAAGAGAGCTGTACTTTCATTTAATTCCTTTAATTCAGAAAACTGCTGTCCTTTTATAAATAATAAAATATAGCTGTATAAAGTATAGCTGTAAAATATATCGTTTGAGGTACTTCAATTTTCCGCGGGCTATAAGAAATTCCCGTTGATTTTCGACACAAAACGGTGCCTTTTTTCTGCAAAACAGCCTGTACACTTATATTTTGTCCCGTGCATTTGTTTGTTTCCTTTTTCCACCGAAAAAACTGTCAATGAGCAGTTTTGCGTCGTTTGACTGCGATGTGATTTAGAAAAAAAAAAAAAAAAATCTGGAGTATCACAGTAACTTATATCGTGTGGGCCGTGTGCACAATATTCACCAAAATATGCGATTTTCATTTTGATGGTCTGAGGAGGTTGAAAGAGCCTCTTCAATGTGCCGCAGAGAAGGCAACCGCATTTAATTCTCTCCCCCCCCCTTTTTTTTTAAATTTCAGTGTAATAAACTTTTATTATTATTATTATTATTTCTTCAAATTTACTACATAAAAAAATTCGTTCGGTCCCAACACAAAGTGAAAAGTGATAAATTTTCTTTTTAATTATCTTCAGTTTAAACATTGCACTATCTTTCGATAATGGTATTTTCTGTAATTTTCCTTTATTTAAATTTATTTAAAATATAAAATTTGGCTGCCCTTCATATTATCTTTTTTCCCCTTTTAATTATTGCATCAATCCTTTATTTTAAGTTATTTAAAATATAAAATTTGGCGGCCCTCTGCATATATTCTTTTTTTTTAATGTTGCATCGATCTTATTGAATTATGTATATATAATTTGATTTATGTTTTATTAATTTAACTAATTTTAGTTACAGAGGTTCGCGTACCTTTTAAATCTCTCGCACATATTAATACAGTACTTTTTTTTCCAAACTGGGCAGGACGACCTGTAGTTTCCCGTTTACATGACTCCATGAACGAGAAAATTTCGTATTTTTCGCAACGAATATTGCTGTGAAGGAATCTTAACTATTTTTCGCGGCCCCAATTATTTATTTTTGATAAGTAATAATTGGGGCCGCGGAAAATACAGGACCTTTTTAAAAATTCAGGTTTACTGATATTCTTAATAATGTTTAAATTGTTCCGCTTCTCTTTTAAATTTCATTTAAAGTCCTGAAATATTTTTCCAAAATTTCATTTTAATAATAAAATAAAATCGGCGGCCCCTTTGTTCAGAAAGGTGAGGGGGTGCAGCACCCCCCACACCCCCCCCCCCTTGCCGACGGCCCTGAATACAGTGAACTCTCACTTGTACGCCGGATCATGGGACCAACAGAAAAAGGCGCATAAGTGAGGGAGACGTATAAGTGAACAAGAACATTTAAAAGCCTAAAACGCAACATAGTTTCTAATGGGAGAATGAATAAGAATATTTCAATAGAAAAGGGACATATTACCACTGTTTGGCAATTACTGTAAAGTAACTGCAATGATAAAGATAAAACAAAAATTGTAGCATACCGAATTACAAACTGTTCCCTATAAAACGATGCATAATCGATAATTGTGCCTCTCCGAACTATAGTTCATGCGGAAAAAATGCCTTCCGTGAACAATAAAGGCGAAAGATTAAAGAGGAAAGTAAAGAAAAATGCTTCTTTTATAAAGAAAATAAGTTAATTTTGTTTCATTTAAGGAATAATTCGGCACATAAGTGAAATATTTATCTTTAGAGCTACGCATAAACGAATGATACTATAGTTATTTTGCTATGGAATGTGCTGGGATCATTTAAAATCGTCATATAAGTGAAAAAGGCGCATAACTGAGGCGGCGTATAAGTGAGTTCACTGTAACATAAAAGCGAAAAATCAGACTATGGAGAGACAAAACATCGAGTTTAATTAAAAGCAAGAGCAAGAGAAAAAAAAAACGAAGCATGGTGTAAAATTGTTATCCATGCATGAATAAGAGATAAAATCAGTGCTGCACGAAGAAAGTCACATTACACTTTCTTTTCCAATACTTTAGTCGAGATTTTTGCACTGCAACACGCAAGAGACAGATAAAAGAAGTGGTACAGAAGAAAGAGATTATTGTACTCTATACTAGACAGCAACTTAAGTTGACACTGACGTCACTATGGGAGGAGCCAATAAGAGTTTACAAGCAGTCAGCAATCTCCTCTAATTCACCAAGTAGGCTGTGACGTTTTATCTAGCTCGTTTTTCATAGGCTAACGTCACGCTGACGTCACGACGTTAGTGTCAGGAAACCTTGCAGTGCAGTATAGACAAATATTACAACCAAACATCTACCTCATCCACTTGGTGCGATGGTTTTTCTCCATTGAGCAGGTTGCGGACAGCATCCATTCGAGCGAGTTTCTTCCTCTGCTCTTCAGAGTGAGCCACGGTCTGGACGGTTTTCTCATTGTTTAGGACACATCTCGAAGCGAGAAGTCTTGACAGTTCTCTGTTGGTTTCCACAATTGGTTTGGCTCTTGAAACTCTGGGCACTGTTAGAAAAGAAACTAGATGTTAACCCATTTATGCCCAGTAGCCTAAAAAGGGGACGCTTGTTAGTTTCTGCATACAAAAACCTGTAATGGGTATATCCTTTTACTCTAAAGCTGTTTTTCACAAGTTAAATAGGCCTTCTTCTTGAGAAACCAGATAGAGCCACTAGTTGGAGATCAGAGTTTATTTATTGAGAGCTATTTGCAGACAAATCAGACAAGCAACGATCCAGCATGGGTAGCCGCAGAAAGTAAGTTTTTTTTTTTTGCGAACTTATTTATCATAAAATTAAACTATTTCAAAATGATTTACATAAAATTGATCAGAGATGCCTTCTGTAATGTTACTTTGCAAAAGTAAAGTATGGTCGTATTCCACTCACATATCTGCAAAATATCGTATAAACAGGACGTTAAATAACTTAATAAATATGGCAACGGTGAACTATTTTAAGCCTAAAATGCATGTAAACCATTCCTAGTAAGAGTTTTAAGCAGATAAAAATTGAAAAAAAATTGTTTAAAAAAACTTGGGCATAAATTATTCACTTGATATGGAGATTCTGCAGAGTAAACATTTTTTTTTTCTAGCAGAAGCACTTGAACAAAGGTGCTGCTCGGAAGAACATAGGGAAAGATATCTTAAAGAGCCAGACGTTTTAAAAGTGTTATTTTTTCGACGTTGCAAGGTCTCGGACTAATGGTGGTCACAGATTTTGTAATTTGAATGTTAATTTCGTATAAAAAACATAAATCCGTGTACTTACTATTTAAATTAGATTCATTTCTTGAACAAATGATTAATGCTTCTGAGCTCACTTCATTATCTGTAACAATATTAAAAAAAAAATATTTCTGAAAAATGTAAATTAACTATGAACACGAAATTTCAAACAATTTACATGGAAAACAGCAACAACTAACTAGTTTTTTTTTTTTTTCAAATAAATCTCCCGAATTTAATGCATAACAAGATTTTGCCAGGCAATGTTACTATTGCTTAGACTAAAGATCTGCAGAATTCAAAATTGATGAATCTGAAAATTAATAAAATTTGTTTGCAGATGATAGATAGTTCCGTCATCATCTTGGCATTTTATTTAAAAAGATCAAATGTTTTGCTTACATATTAACTGCTTAATATATTTCACATATTCTGCTTCTTTTGCAACTGAAAAGGCAAATATGTTTTATAATTGTAAACTGTCGACACACGTAGAACTAAAATAGAGTAGAAAACATTGCAAAATTTTACTGTTAAAGTATTCTAATTTACAGCCCATATTGAAAACAAAAAGTAAAGCACATTGTTTAGTCTGCTGAATTATTTTTTTTAGGGAAGGACATTTGTAAAAATTTGATTAGAAATTTGAATAATGTTACCGCCCTATCACAGCTACTTTTAATATTAAAAATTATAGCAAGGAGCACCAAGAAGTAAAGGGGTGTTAGTGCGAAATTTGAAATCTTAGAGATAACTAGCACAAATAGTAGCTGATACACTAATCTCAGGTGCATGAGCTACACTGCCATACTGACAAAAAGTCCTATCTGCAACTGAACTCAAAATGAGATATTGCTTTTCAAAGTTTCACACCGCCAAGTAATTAATTCAGATACCAATTTTTCAGAAATTTTTTTAAAGGATTTTCCATTTACAAATGACCATAAAAGACTGAATTTAGCTCAAATATGTTTACTAAGAACCACCTGGTAACAATAACTAAATTTGGATAAAACTTGCAGATATGACACTTGTGCTTAACATGACAGTACACAAAATGATTTATAAAAAAATTTAGTGAAAGTCAAGTTAGGGTTTGAACTGTACAAAAAACTTAAAAAGGTCCACTTACACCTTTTTGTTTCTCACAGATTTATATATAACAATAAAAACATCAACTCGTTTAATTATTAAACTACGAGCATGGGTGCCCCCACAGGGGGCGCAAGTTGCGCCATCAAAATTTTTGGGGGGAATTTTTTAAAACTAATTTAATGATTTATTTAAGTTATTTACTAATTTATTTTTTAATTTAAATTATTTATTAATTTATTTTTTTATTTAAATTCTTTTTTTCTTTTTTGTGTGTGTGTGTGCGTGTGTGCATGCTTGGAATGTTTGGAAGGGAAAAAAAACGATTCTATTCTGCCCATAGTTCGAACTTTAAAAAATGAATAATATATAAAAAATAATAGTTATAATTTTTAAAAATAAGCAAATAGTATTTAAAAAAATAAATAATATTTTAAAAAAACAAATAATATTTAAAAAAATAAAAAATATTTAAAAAATAAATAATATTTAAAAAAATAAATAAGTTTTAAAAAAATAAATAAAACAAAGACGGGTAAAAATAAAAAGCAAAAGAGGGTTGTGAAATTGTTGGGGGGGAAATTGTGCCATTGAGCTTTGGGGGGATGGGCACCCCTGACTACGAGAATATTTTACATTGAAAGTGAGTAAACTGAAAGGCCTCTCCTACCTTCAAACTTTTCCAGCGCTTTTGCTGTCAGGGGATGACGAATGCTGGCCAAACGAACGTACAGTTTTCCTCTGCGTGTCTTAACTGGAAGGGCAGCATGAACAAGAGACTCATCAGCAAACTCACAATTAATGACATCAAGCTCTAAAAAGGCACTCACAGCTTCCTTTCCTTGCCTACATAAGTACTAAAAAGTAGGGATGCACCGATTAATCGGCAGTACCGATTAATCGGCCATAATCGGGCACTTTGCCGATTATTAATAATCGGCAAAATCGGACCGATTAATCGCCCAAAAGCTTTTTTTAAATATTATTCTTCAAAGTATACCTTCACTAAGAAACTATGATGAATAATTTCATTAATAGTAATAATAATCCTCACAGTTGATATAAAGTTTTTAATAAATTAATTCTCCTACTTTTAATAAATATACATAGACAATGTAGCAACACATTCTTCATGTGGTGATAGTTTTCTCCTTAGTACAGTGCTTTTGTATAACCTCTAATTTTCACAAAGAATAAAAGCCTTGAATTAAATTGCTACTGATTATCAACAAAATTTAAATTAAAAGAACTCCTAAATTGGAGTGCTCACCTCAGACTCCCCCTCTCCCTTTTTTGAATGTTCATGTCCAATTAACATAATTCACAATGTGTTAATGTTATATTATTGACAATAATATGAAAATTGGTTCTAAGAAATTTAATAAAATATTGAAATTATTTTGTGAAAATTAGGAAAATGAAAAAAAAAAATTTCTCTCGGAAATAAATTACTTACTATTTCTTAACTCGGAATTGTATAAGAGAGAAAAAACAGTGATGGTAAAATTGGTAGCATTAAAAAGAATCATCCTTATCATTAATCGGCCGATTATCAACAGCCGATTAATCGGTAATCGGCCAATTTGCTTATCGGTGCATCCCTACTAAAAAGGCAACGTCCATTAGATGTTAAGCAATTCGAAAACACATTTTAACTGAAACCTGAAGGGCACCCAATAAAGGGCAATTCCACGGTAACAGACACATCCTTTTTCACAAAACAGCTTACAAAGACTAGAAATATGCTAAATTCTTGTTTTATTTTACGAACTTAACCTTTAGGAGCCGGGCGGTACACATGCTGTACCGTAACTCTATTTTTTTAGAGGACAAGGCTGAGATTTTCACTCGAACCCTTTGGAGACGGGGATTTTTTCAAGGTTTCATACATCTGGTACAACGGTTTATACCTTCTCTTTTCAATGGAAAAGAAATCTGTGGTTTAACTGTCCTACTACCTGGGTTGAAAGAAAAATTTCTAAAAAACAGCCCGGATCCAAAAGGTTAATGAAGAACATGGTCTTTACTACCATATAATGCAACTAAATTTTGAAGATTTCCAGAAAAAATATTGAAATAACAGCGTTTTCTCCGTAACAGACGTATCTCGTAAGATGCATCAGTTGCGGAGCCAAAATTCCGTCACATTAAAAATATTTCTAGAAATTTTCAAAATTTAACTGTATTTTATAGAAGTAGAGTCCATGTTCTTCAGATATTCATGCAACAAAACAACGACCTGACATATTTGGAGTCTCTGCGGGCTGTTTTATGTAGAAATTGATGCTACTTTGTCAAAATGGAATTGCCCTAGAGTTAAGTTTCAAAATGAATTTAATCATGTATCTCAGGAATGCATTCCTGAGAAAACCTTGAAGAGGGAGGCAAACATTCCTTTTCTTATGCAGTGGAACATTGGTAACTCAACACGCCAAGGGACCACGAAAATATGTCGAGTTGAGCGGGTGTCAACTTACCAAGGTTCTACAATTTTAACTGTTGTGTAGTGTTTTTTGTATTGCTAACTTACAAGGGTTGGACACTTCGCAAATTTTGGCCGACGGGCCAATGTCGATTGTTAAAAGACGGCCGATGGGCCAATGTTATTGCCAAGTTAGCATCGGCCGCCGATGCAGGGGCTGCTGGAAAAAAAATAAATGGCTGCAGAAATGTGCATTTTAAACATTTTTTCCAGGAACAAAAATGGATTCGGTATACTGAGAAACCTACGCAAGTTATAGTTTAAATAAAAATGACCGGGTATATTAATATGATAGAAAGATAGGGACCGTCGACATAGTTACAATTCTATTTTTTAATGGGGATATCATACAGAAAATCCCAGAAAAGTAGAGAAAGTCTGTCAGCAGCCAAAATATGCTTCTAATAGAAAGATAAGGTAAAAGAAGGAGGAGGAGTTAAAAGATTTGTTAGCTATAAAAAGGTACACTAGCATCATGGGTGCAAGTTAGGCCATGCTTACAAGACGGAAAATATTTGAGACCCCCCCCCCCCCATGCATGCCCAAGAACGTAAACCAAAAAAATACATTGTTCATTAAATTGTCTAAACGGTGGGGGGGGGGGCTTAATTTTACTTTTAGCAGCTAGATCATAGTTTTAAGTATAGTAATCGAGAGGGGGGGAATTTGTCGAGACTTTAGTTCAAAAAACCTATTTTAGACGATGTTTAGTGATATTAGGATAAGGTGGGGCAATTTTTGACGATGTTAGAGGAGGCACAGAAAATGAAATCCTAAAAACGAAATTGTAGGTCATATTTGATGAAATTAAGGGAAGGGAATGGATGGGGTTGAAGAGAATCAACACCGATAAAGGAAAAATGCCATTACAGTTCATTTATTCAGAAAGAGAAAGAAACAGAGGCGTAGCAAGGGGTGGGTGAATCGGGCGACCGCCCAGGGCCTCGCACCTCCACTTTTCCCCGAATTTTGCTCCATTCTAACTTTGTTCCGAGGCAAAATTTTACAAAGTATATCCGAATCATACAGTTGAAAACACTATTTTTTCGGGTCAAAAATTAAAAAAAAGAACGAAGTTCCCTTGCTTTGAACTTCTGTCCGATCCAAGTTTTTCCGGACTTTCGGTGCGCCGTCTTATTTACTGTCCACAGTTTTGGCTGAATCTTTACCTGCATTCAATTAAAGAATATCTGGGTTCCCAACCAGGTCAGGAGAAAAATGTGTCACGATTGTTTTTCTTTTTTTTTTTTTTGAAGGTGATGCCATAGGGCCTCCAAAACAGACTAAAATCCATAACACGGCAAATTTTGACTCAGCTACTCCCGTTAGCTACCACAATCCAGAATTTCGTTTATGAAATTGTCGTGAGTCTCATTGAAACGGTGCAATTTAAGAAGATTCAGCTTGGTGCTGATTATTTTTTCATCAGGGTACTACAGAACGTAGGACCAGAAAAACGTAGCAATTTGTAGGACAATGTGACTGTTAAATTATATACATATTGAGCAAGCAGTAGAAAAAAACTCATGTAGTTAGTAATTACTTTTGATGATCGCGTATTCGATACATGTTGGGAGGAGGAGGACTCATTGATCAAACCATACACCATGTAGGACAAATATGTTTTTCAACAATGTTAATAATTACACTAGTCGACAAATTTTCACTTTTTTTCCCTAACAAAGATGAAATTAAATGTTTTTGACTAGTTTTGCAGTGTAGAATTCAAAAATAATAGTAAAAAAGCTGTAGCACGTACAGTTTTTTTGTTATGAATTTCTAAAAAGTACTGAACATAACTGAAAAAACATATCAAACACACATTTTTTCAAGAGGAAAGGATCATAATATTAACTCCTAACTTATTTTGAAGTTTCAAGAGAGACTCAAAGTTCAAAATCATGACCACTAATAGCAAAGAAGTGGTTCTTAGGGGGTGTACCCCATCAAAATGAGCAAAGAATCACCAAAAATGATCTTTTCATTTTTGTTTTTTTTTAAATGACGTTTTTAAAAAAAATTGATGTAAAATCAGAAGATAGGACCCCCTCCTATGATTCCTACGTCCGAAAAAATTTTCGCGCTGTAAAAAAAAATTAAAAAAAAATTAAAAACCGATTTTATGACTGTCGCACGCTAAATACGAGACACATCGCAGGTCTTCAGAAAGACGGCGTATTCTGGCTGGTTCTTATGTAAAATTATCTCCAAAATCCAAATATGGCCCCTTTCCTCTCCATCACTCTCCACTTTTTGCCGAAAGCCCCCCCCCGCCCCCTCTGATACAAAGCCGTAAAATGAATAAAGAAAAGATGTTTTTTTTTTTTATTTTTTTTATTTTATTTTACAGCGCGAAAATTTTTTTGGGCATAGGAATAATAGGAGGGGGTCTTACACTCTGATTTTACACCAGAAAAAAATTTTAAAACGTCATAATAAAAAACCAGAATAAAAAGATACTTTTTCATGATTTTTTGCATATTTTGAGGGGATACACTCCCCTCGTCCCCTCTTTTTGTTATCGGTGGTCATGATTTCGGACTTTGAGTCTCCCTTCACCTCCAAAAAAATTTAGGAGTTAATATTTTGCTCCTTTTCCCTCCAAAAATAGGCATTTGGTGTGAAAATCATAAAAAATAGTAAAAAATTATTTTTTTTATTACGGAAAATTGAGACGTGGTGGGACTTTTTTACTTGCAGGTATTTAAATAACTACACTGGCAGAAAAAAAAATCCCAACACCAAGAAAAAATTGCCGTAGAGTAATGAAATTTGGGTAATGCAATTGTCTAGTTAACATGTTTAATTTATTAAATGTACAAGATCACTGGTTAATTTAAACTCAAGAAAATGCTGTGCAAATGTGAAATTACATTAATTTAATACAGGGTGTAACCTTCAGAATTTTGAAGGCAAGCTTGTAAGCGTGCATGCATTATGTCATACAGGTGCCGAATGTCACTTTGTGGTATGGAGTTCCATGCTTGTTGCACTTGCTGTGTCAGTACTAGGACCGTTATTGCTGACTGTGGATGATGCTCGAGGTGCCATCCCATGATATCCCATACGTTATCAATTGGAGACAGACCTGGTGATTTTGCAGGTTATGGTAACATGTCAGCACTCTGTAGAGCACATTGCGTTGCAGCAGCGATGTGAGGGCGAGCGTTATCCGGTTGGAAAACGCCCCCTTGAATGCTACTCATGAAGGGCTGTACTACTGGTTAAATTAACAGACTGACGACAAATTTTCAGTCAGTGAGTTTGGGATAACCACAAGAATGCCCCTGCTGTCGTAGGAAATTGCTCCAGAGACCATAACTCCAGGTGTGAGTCCCGTGTGTCTAGGCCGTAGACCGCTTGGATGCAGGCGGTCCCCTGGCCTCCTTCTGACCAATATACAGCCACCACTGGCACTAATTCAGAATCTGTTTTCATCAAAAATTACAACAGATCTCCACTCCGACCTCCAGTGAGCTCTGTCGTGACACCACTGCCGTCGGAAAAGGCAATGGTTTGCAGTCAATGGAATACCGGCTACAGGCTGCCTGGCTCGGAGCTGTCCTTGAAGTAAACAGTTTCTTACCGTTCCTTGGGTCACGACGGTACCAGCTGCAGCCAGAATGTCAGACGCAGATGCAGTACGATGCGCCACAGCCGTACGCAAGATTCGGCGATCTTCCTTCTCAGTCGTGCCACGTGGCAGCTCGGAACTCGATCTTCTTGAGGTAGTACCATCCCTTGTGCATAGCTTCCAATAATCATGCATGGTGGAAACATTCCCACCTAAGTCTTTCTGCAATATCGCGAAATGAAAATCCACCTTCTTGTAGCCAAATTGTACGACCTCGTTTAAACTCGGTGAGCTGTTGAAAATGGCTTCTTCGTCTTCTTAAAGGTATTCCTGGCAAACATGAACGCAATTCGTCAAATTTCACGGAAAAATAATACACACGAGCTTCACAACACGCTTTTAAAACA
The DNA here is from genome assembly GCA_038373865.1 of Uloborus plumipes. Lineage (NCBI taxonomy): Eukaryota > Metazoa > Arthropoda > Arachnida > Araneae > Uloboridae > Uloborus > Uloborus plumipes. The sequence goes on from JAXGGA010000657.1 coordinate 107,801, forward strand.
AGCCTTTTTTGCATATTCTGAGTGACGCCAGCTGCGCCACACTTATGCGCAGAACACGAAATTTCAATCGATGTCATCTTTCAGTTGTATAAACACGCGTACCAAATTTCGTTTATCTAACATAAGTCTTTCTTGGTGTTGGGATTTTTTTTCCGCCAGTGTATATGAATACGTAATAAAAATAATAATTTGGTTGTTGTTAGATAACCACTGTCGACCAGTGTTATCTTAAGATTTAATTAAAAAAGCCACAGTAAGTGATAAGTTTTTGAGACTCGTAAAATCGACATATTTGATCCCTGCTACCCCTGTTAGCTATCACAATCGGGAACAGTTATAAGAGGAAAGCTTGATAGTAATAAACAGAAAAATCTCTATCAAGGATCCTTGACTATAAAGTTGGGCCGCGGTGGCCCGATCGGTAAGGCATCGGACTCGTGTCCGGAGGGACCCAGGTTCGATCCCAGCCGATCAAAGATCCACCGTGTTGATTAATGGTGGCTGGGAGGCGTTAAAAATGTTGTGGTCACAAAATCCTCCAAGTGAAACAATACCTCTGGGGGAGCTGGGCCTAGGGTTTGCTCGACCCTAGGTTTCTGGTTCAAAATTAAGAACACAGCGCTCTTCAGGGTCCTATCCCGGTTTAACCACGAAGCTGTGGTAGGTACGGGGGACCCTGGAGTGTGAAAGGAAATGAATGAGTATATAACGTTTTATTTGAATTAATTGTCAGTGAAGTTAAGATTGTGCCCCATGTGAATTTGTAATGTATATGTGGCATGAGTGAAATAAAGATTGAATGACACAGCAGCCTATAGCCATGCAAGTGAACTGACAATAAAAAAATACTATTGTAACTCAACGCTTTTTTCCTCAAATTGTACCAGTAAAGTAAACTCTGCAAGTTGGAGTGGATACTGTACCAAAATTTCCCAACCAAGCCCAGCACACACCATTTACACACGGTTGAAAATGTTCCCCCCTCCTCCCTTTTATTCAGGCGCTGTTATTTGTAGATGCTAATTTTGTAAAGATAAATTTTTGATCAATTAGTGGAATTTCTTGATTTTAAGTCTTTTTTCTCCTGAAGCAAATCAACTGTGCAAAAAAAGTTGCACTAATCAGTGCAATATCAAACCAGACTTAATGCAAAGCGGATCTTTTACAGCGTAATATCAATAAAATTTAGAATGAATAAGTATTCATTTGCGGTTTTATGAATTATAAATTTATTTCATGCTCATCAAAATATTTTGACAAAAAATTAAATATATCAAGCATTTCAAAGCAATTTAAACTACCCCAAAATATGTGTAATTATTTCACATTGCATGTTTTTATCTCAAATATTTTTTTAATGTATAATATTTTAATTTTTATGATTGACAATAAAAACAAGAACGTTTTCTTTTTTTACTATTTGTTTATTTTCTTTGCATAGAATAGTTGAATAACTTGAATTGGAATCAATCTCAGATGGGGGAGAGGGGCTCGGGGCCTCGCAAAATTTGTTCGCCCAGTCTTAATTTTGTTCTTGCTACGCCACTGGAAAGAAAGACTTCAACACAAATAGTTTTGTATTGGAATAATTATTAAAATGTACTTTTAAGAAATCTGATTTAAAATTCCCTTCGGTTTTGTTTTCTTTGGAAGTAAATATTGAAGAAATGAAATCGATTTTTTTTCCATCCCATGGTCCGTCTTGGCGATTTTGTCAAGACGGAAATCCGTTCTGAGACTGAAGGTCTTGCATCCATGACTAGCATTTAAAAATACGTACAAAGGTAAAATGAGATGAGTTAAAACGTGATATAGTAAATAATGAGCAAAATCATAAGTATCATAGTGCATGATGTTCCGAAATTCAGAAAATTCCAAAACCTAGAACTGTGTTGGTCCTGTTGTTGCCTGATTTTGGGTGAAATACTGTATATTCTTTTAATTACGAAGTAAAAAATAGAGCAGATAGAATAACCCTTTAAAAAAACCATCAGCCATGCATTGGTATTAAGATGTTTTCCAAGCCTGATAGGCCAATGTTTTTTCTAAGTTAGCATCGGCAGCCAATGCCGATGGCTAAAACTTTCAACCATCGGTGCCGATGCATCGGCCGAGCTTTATTACTTACTGTGTGTTCGCTATCAATGTTATAAAAAATAATTGCACCAAATTATTTCTCCTTTTTTTTTTTTAATTTGAAAAGAAGATAACAAAATAAATAAAACAAGCCCTGGGACTGAACCAACAGCACAAAGGGCAGTGGCTGTCTCCTCCCGGCACTAGTGGCAATTCTTAAAAGGGGGCACTTTCAGGAAGACAATGAATTGACTGACCCACACACAGTAGAATTATCAGATAAGGTTAATGTAACAGAATATCGGTAGCAAGAGTGGACCAAAAGATTCTCCTTTTTAAAGTTTTAGATATACATCAGCAAATATAAAAACTCAAACAAGATGCCCATATAAATTCACATATAGATATTATAGACAGTGGAGTCTTTATTTACACAAGGGATCCCTAGTCTAAATCAAAATCTTGAATGATAAAAATGAGCAGAAAATACAAATTGGTTAATGCTACACGCTAACAAAGCAGGGTTTTAACTGGGTGTGTGTAATTCAGTCAAAACTCATTAATTAGAACATATTTAAAACAAAATATTGCAAAGACAAACCGCATTTGCGATGGGCCTACCCTTAAAACGAATGGATTGTTAAGTTTGTTTCAACGTGGTTTGAAAGAAGTTCTGCTTTCAATGATGTTAAAAGGTTGAAAGCCCATTTACAAAGGCAATTAGTAGTCAATAAGGAAATCTTCCAAGTACCTTCCGAAAAATCTGATGTTGTGAGCTATTGCTCTGATTAGGTCTGAGATATGTTACTTGAGAAAAACCCATTATCTCCATTTCATTTTATGTAAATCAAATGGGGATGTGAGCCAATATTTAGAAAAGTGCCAATTTGAAGTTGGAATTTTCTGAAAAAAAATTTTTTTTGCAGAAAAAAACTAATATTGGATTTCCGTCTAAATTGGGTCTAAATGCAAGAAAATAAGAGGGGGGAGGTCAAGGAGGTTATTTACCCCCTCCTTAGATTACTCACTTTTAAGCCGTTACAGATCTGATGTTAATATGAGCTACATATTTCAGTTTATGCTTTCAGCCTTCGTTAACATCTCTAAATATGATATCATTGCGTTTTTTGGGAAGTTAGAAAGTGTGCATGACCTGTTTGCATGCTAAGCTTTGCTACTGGGGACACGTTACCGATCTGATTTTTGATGTAAAAAAACAATATTTTCTGAAGAAAAAAAAATTATTTTCTGATGTTATTAAATGAAATGAAAGCAGAACCTTATCTTCTTTCTGGGGAAAATTATTTTTTTAACTAGTTATTAAAATACTAGTGAAAATTCACTTGGGACTCAAATTGGCACTTTTCTAAATATTTGCTCATGTGTAGTGAGGGTCCATTGAGCACAGATATTATAATTGAATTAAGATACAATTCAAAAAGATTAATTTCAAGCGAGAAATTAATAAAAAGATTATACTCTATTAAATTGCCTGGGTTGCCAGATACAGTGGTTCTTCTTTATATAAAATACTCATTCAACAATAAATTTAATAACAATGAAAAATGATATAAGTTTCAGTTCAATAAAAAATCTGATTTATTGAAGGCTTACAGTTATAAATTTGTGATATATATTTTGTTGCACTAATCTACAAAAAATATATACATAACAACTACAATGTATGTTATCAAAATACTTATGAATTGAAATAAAAAATACCTTTGTGCAAAAAAGTAAAAGAAATATTGCAAGGTTAAACGTTTTCTCTGTAAATCTGAAATTTAATACAAATGCGACGGCCAGTAGCAGGCTCTGGGCCCAACTGGGCTGGTCCTAGTCAAATTAAAGACCCCAATGAAGATCAATGGCCCTCTTAAAGCTATCTACTCCATTGCTCCTTACCGCCTCTTCCGGTAAACTGTTTTAAGTTCCCACTACCCTGCTAAAGTAGTAATTTTTTCGAATTTTCAGGTTAGCCTGAGGTTTAAACAACTTAAAACAATGACCCTTTGTCCTGCTTTCCGTGCAAAAATCCAACCCTGCTACATGATTCATTTTACTAAATTTAAATAACTGAATCATATCCCCTCTGGTTCTCCTTTGCTCAAGACTATACATATTAAGCATTCTAAGTCTGGAATCATAGTCTAGATTAGAAAATCCGTTTATTAACCTTGTAGCCCTTCTATGTACCCTTAAGGATATAATACCTTCTTTAACTTATGAGTAGAGTTTAAAATTTTAAATATAATTTAAAACCTTACTTTCAAAGGCACCACAACAGTACCAAAGTATAATAACGACTGCCCATTCCATATGTCAACATGAAGGCTGTGCTTCATGCAATGAAAAAGAAATGGCTTATACTCTCCTTGACCCAGTTCAGAGGGATCAACATTATACGTAACCTAAAAATTATAATGATAATGTTTAATTACAGCAAAATTTCATAAGTTGTTAAAGCAGAATTAATCTTAGTGAACATAAAATATATTTTTACAAAAATGTATACTATAACTGTAGACAGCAAAAAATGTAACTTGAAATGCGCAGTTTTTTATCTCCGGCTGTTTAGGATCTAGGATGGTCAAAAGAGTTTGTGCTTCCTCAATTTGTTATTGGTTCCCTAAATGCATGTATGACTGAATTTTTACTGGGAAATGTGATCTGGTGCTTAACTCTACAGGGTGACCCGTAAGAATTGTACTGAAAAGAATAGTTAATTAATCAAAAACTGTTTGGGGTATCAAGAAGTTCAAACTTGGAGGTTAGGTTCGGCGTATGGGCAGATTTTTTTTGTTCCAGTCTCATTGAATTGGCTTTTGCTGCTGATTTTCCAGTGAAAACTGTTGAGAAATATCGTTTTTTAACGTATTTTCCTTTTTAAAAGGTATTATTGAAACAACAACAGCCCAACTTCAACTGAAAAAAGTTTGCAATGGAGTTCAAGCTAAAGAAAATATGTTCGAATGTGTCAAAAAACAATCATTTGATTCAAAAATTTGCAGAGATGGAAGGCATTGAAATTTTGACTCTTCAGTAGTGATGCAGAATTTCACTATTTGTTTGCGGCATCTTACAGCTAGAGATGGAAGACACATCAAACATGCATTCAACACATCCTCATGCATTTTACTTTGGTTTAGAATTTAAATGAAGTTTTTTGAATCAGTAGTTTTCGAGAAATTAATTTTTAACATCAGCGCATTACTTACTGGTCACCCTGTATGTGAAAAAAGTTACAGAACTTTTCATAAAGTATTTATTTCTGAAATCTTGAAACATGTGAATTTTTCAAAGCCTTCACTTACTTTTGGAAATAAAGTATACATTCACATAATACCTAAGCCAAAGCATTATTAAGTTTAATTAGTGGAAACCAAGTGCAGCTTCTTTTAAGAACGTTAAAACATAAGATACATAAGAAAAAAAAAAGTCATTTTGCATAGTAAAAGAGCTATTGTTGACTTCTCTTATTGAGGGTAAATTTAGAATAAGCTTATACCACTGTTTTAAAAGTACAAGCAAGACATTAAAGTTTGATCTTGTTTTGTATTTATTTTCTTTGGAATTGATGTCTTTTTCTTTAGTGAAAAAATTTAAAAACTATTATTGAATTTTATTTTCAATATAGCAGCACATAAAAACATACTTGAAAGCCTGGAAAGTTATCCTTGTCTCTAGGATCAAAGAGCACATAAGCAGATGGGGAAGAGGAGGTAGAATCATTTTCACCTTGAAACAGTGGTTTCAATATCAAACTAAAATGAGTTAAGTAGTCTTGTTTAAAAATATACGGAGAGCAAAAGCAATATTTAACATTGACTGGAAAAATTATGAAGTGAGCAAATGTAACCAAATTGTACAATAGTGAACTGACAGTGGGAGTAAACAAAGCAGCGTGACGCTTGGCCATACCGTTGTGTGCTTGGCGTTTGAAAACAGCGGCAATCATATCAGCGAAAAATTCATGAGGGTCATTCCATAGTGACTAACGTAACATTCAGAGCTGATTTTGTAACTGTTTTTACTTGTAACTTAAAGGATAAAAAATATTTTTTAGTTATGCTGGTGGATTTACAATGTACATGGTATCTATGTATCATTTCTGCTAAGAATTTGAAACAAAATGACTGACAGTAGATATTTTTTCAACCACAAGGGCAGTATGACTAACGTAACATATTTGCTACATTGAAAATTAATGCTCATATTGTGAGGCAAAAATTTCTAAAAATTAAGCAAGAGTTAAAAATTGAATGATATATTTGAAAAATGTGTACAGTTGGCTTTTAAAAACACAAAACACATTTATTAAATCTTAATTTTTTTTTAGTCTTAAGTATCAATTTTACTCAAGATGGCCTGTGACAAACGTAACGTGACTAACGAAACCATCGAATAACAAGCAGTAGACACATTACAAAATATTTATTATGGCTAATCTCAGTGATAATTACGATACTTTTTCATTTTTAATTACTTCTAATGTTGTATGATTTTCATTTATTTATTTACTTATTTCTTGATGCTTTTTTTCACTTCGGTATTTTTTTTTCTTCGGCTGAGGTTGACATTTCTATGGAATGACTCATGAACAGAATCAAAATTCATAAAGTGGCAATTGTTGGTGACAAACATCAATCCTTGTTTACTTCCACTGCTGTTTCTCCATAAATTCACTATAGATAAACAATTACTTGATAAACAACTTTCATTTTTTTCAAAAATTACATTAAGGTCTACCCATAACTGTTGTCACACTTTGATTTGGAGGAGGGTTCTTAAAACTGTGACAAAGGGAGGGAGGTGGTAACAAGAAGTGTGACATCACACATTTTTTAATAAAAATATGCTTTTGAAAAACACTGTAACATGTGGCAAGGAGAAGGAGTGAGGTGAAGTATGGCACAGGGGTTACTGTGACATCACTTATGGGCAGCCCCCGATTAAATAAACTCCTGATTGCCCACTAAAGAGAGAAGAACAACAACTGCAGATCAGATATTTCATGAATAAACTACAACAGGGTTGCCACTCAATTCCGGGGGAAAAATTCCCTGTGTTTTCCCTGCATGAATATGCAGTATTACGAACGAGCGAACACTGATATTCTACATGAACATTAATATCCTGGCACAGAAAAAAAAACTAATTAAATAAAAACATAGGGAGGCAAAGCAGAATTCATTAAAACTGAAATCATAGAATGGATTGATGACTAATCTCATACTCTCTAATTAAATTAGCATAAGCTTTAAAATGCATTTCAAACTAAGTAATAAATATTTTTTGCTTCTGTAATACACAATTAAATATTTACTTACAAATAAATAAACTTAGCAAAAAAAAAAGCTATGAAGTAAAATTATTATTTATTTTATTCATCATTATTATTTTATTCATTTGCTCATGAATTTGTTCATTGGTAGTTTACATATTTTAGAATTCATTTTGGTAACGTAAAATTCCCTGCACTTTCCAGGTTTTTGAAGAAATTTTCAAAATTCCCTGGATTTTCCCTGTTTTTCTGTTGATTTTTCAATTCCCTGTATTTTCCCTGTTTTTTCAGGTTTCCCTGTGGCGTGGCAACCCTGTACAATATAGTGCAAAAGGGACAAAAATCAACACATTTACATCATTTTTATTAAGCATGCTGTGTCCCAATAGAAATTACTTAGCAAGTATTTTTATATTTGTATGATAATGGTCTTTAAATTTCAATGAATAGGGTAAGTGCTCCAGTAGTCAGCCATTTAAGAGATCTTTTGTTGATCTTGGCTAACCTAGAACTTTCAGCTATCAATACAGCAACAAAAATAAGGTAAAATTTTAGAATGAACCTTTCTGATAGTGAATCACCTACTTGTTTCAGAAAAAAAAAAAAAAAAAAAGATGTTAAAATCCAAGCTGTTGTCAACACTAGTAAATGCTCCAGTAGTCGGCCACAGAATCATCTTAGCTGAAAAATAAGCAGAATCGCAATCTCGGTTGACGGGCACACCATTTAAAATGAAATGACTCATTACCAATTCAAAAAAAGTACCCAAAACTTAACTGCCACTGGTTGATGATTGAGGATAGGTACATGAATGTGGGAATGCGTCATATCTGATTTTGAATTAAAAATGTACCATTTATGAGGAGTTTTATGTCATTGTGGCTGACTACTGGCGACTAGACGACTACTGGAGCACTTACCTATAATTAGTCTAAAAAAAGTAAAGGTACTGGAAAACTTACAAGCACACCACTGATAGCACGGGCGTCGTTAGCGGGGGGGACGAGGGGGACATGTCCCCCCCCCCCAATATTTTGAACTGAGGAAAAGTTCCTCTCAATATTTTGGAATTCTTACACTTGAGGGGAAAAAAAAAAGGTCAGAGCTAGGTATCATTTGTGTATCAAAATTAAATTAGAATTACAGCCCGAACTAAAATTATAAAAACTTCTGTCTTTATATTGCACTTGATGAACCATTTGTGAATTAATCAGTTTCCTACTGTGGGCTTTTTGCGTTTTATGCCATCCTTATCCGAGCAATTATTTTTCTTCTAGTAACAAAACCTGTTAAAACGTGGAAATAAGAAGATCCAATCCCTCCATTCAACAATTGACACTTTCCCTTTTTCTGACCACCCACCTACTCAACGGGGCATTGGAAATAATAAATAGACCTTGGGGTTTGTATTCTTGAACCAAACAGTTAAAAAAGTCCCCCTCAAGATTTTCATTCAATATATTACAACGCCGAATATACAACACTAGAAAAGTGTGAATATCTTCTTTTGCAAAAACAAATTATATTAGAATTAGCTCCTTTGAGAACGTGGCTTAAAAATTAGGAAACGTGACAGCTTGCTATCTAAGAAATAAATTTCCTTTTGTGCACTTTTCCCCATTTCAAATACTTCTCATGATTCTGCCCCAGATAAGATCACCCTCTTTTATTGCACTCTTCTTAACGAGGAAAGAAGACACTGTGTCCAGCTACATTACAAAGGGCACTAAAAAATCCCTCTCTGATCATCTGTAGACCCCCCAGAGAGGAAGGGCTTCAAGAGGGGCACTAATGTGTCCACGTGTTTAGCGACATGTTGTGAGCAAGAATTTTTTTTTTTTTTGAAGAACTGCTAGAGAAGGATCTTCCTTCGTGAAAAGCGAATCCTTTCATAAAGCATAGTGCATCGGTCCAGTACGGCACTAAAGACTAAAGAGTATCATATTTGGAGGAAAGATATTATGTAAGTTTTACTCATTTTATTGTTTTTGTTATTACACAAAAAAGATATTACAAAATTTCTTGTTAACTTCATACACCTTTAACAGTAAGAGCAGGGCCGCCGTTTGTGGGGCGGTACTGGACTTTAGTACCGGGGCCCGGAGCTTTGGGGGGCCCGTAAGGTTATGAACATGTTTTTCCCGTTTTAGTGTCAATAATTTCATTAAAAAAAAATCTCGCTTTCCATTGCCGATTCTCAATATGAAACAATAGACAACTACAGCATTTTTTGTTTTTAATTTTAATACACTCAGAATGACCTAAAAAGGTCGAAAAACATTTTTTCCCGAATTTCAGTGAGATATTTTAAAAGTTATTGACAGGCAAAAACAGCTTAGTTTTGTTTTCAGCTGAAACGGGGTGTCACGTGACTCTCGAGTTGTGACGTCGGATGTGCCTTACGCGCCAGCTCCCCTGTTATTTTCCTGTCTTTCTTCAATATCCGAACGCTTTCGGTAGGGATAGAATTATTTTCACGCTTTGGAGTTAAATTATTGGAAGATCTGTCAGTTAGATATAAATCCCGATCTTCTGTATTTATTTATGTGTTAAAATTAAGGTTTTTTTGTGAATTGAGATCATGGTATGATTAGTTTTTAAACTACATCTTTTCCAAAAAGAATATTCACTAAGAAACATATTTAGAAGGAACTTCTTTTCTTACCCTGCACTTGCACTATTGTTTGAATTTCCGAGAATTCTCCTTTTCACCCTAGGGAAATGAAGAATGTACAGATAAAGGGGGAAGGACACTTTCCAGGAATTTTGAAAGATCTCACAACCGCAGGTGGCCAATGGTCACTTGAGACATTCGCTTTAGATAAGCAGCAGGCAACTCCAACACATTAGCATAAAACATATAATGACCAAGCAATTGATACTGCTTTGAAAGCATGTTATCGGCATGAAATGAAAGCAGAAATGCAATTAATTTCAGATATCATTTGTAGAAATTATAAATGATTTTTCGAGTTATGAAAAGTGATTCGTTTGTCTCATTGTTTTGTATTTGTTTAATGCTCAAAAAAAAAAAAAATAATAATAATAATAATAATAATAATAATAATAATTAAGGGTTACCTCTTTTTAAGTTTCAAAAGTATGAATTTTCCAACCTCATTTTCTTGTGCACATCGATTTACATGAAACATTATTGCAATAGATATACTATTCAGGTTATTTATTTTTCAAAATACTATACACAATCTTCGTAGCAATTTCTTCGAGATCTTTCCTTACATTTTTATAAATATTAATTTGTTTGAAAGGGAAGATTAAAATCACATGCATGTGGTAGTGGTAGTTTATCCAACAATGGTAGTCAAGCCACTAACTTATGAACTCAACCACTAAATCCACCCCGTTTTTAAAGATTATTTCTTAGTTTACTTTCTCTGCCCTAATGTTCACATTTTGCTTCCGCATTTAAATATTTCCAAATCCAATGAAAAATAATAGTAGCTGCAAATTTTTTGTTAACAAATTTAATGAACAGATTGACGGTAGGTGTAAATCCTTCTCTTTTAATGCGCAGTACATTTATGGTAAAATTAAAGTCAAAATCTTTTTTCTTTCTTTTATTTTTTGTTATTGTTATTATTTTTTACTTGATATCTTAGTTTATTTTTAATTAAATTTCAAAACCATTCATTTCAAATAAATTTCAAAACAAAATACTTTTTAAATAAACATTTTTTTTTCATTGAAAGACTATTTCCATCAGCTTGATTCGCAATAAAAAGTATAAAATAAAATAAGTATTTGATTTCTTGATTACAATACTCAAAATTTTCAATTGATTTTAAGATATTTATTTATATTTCGGTAAATGATAAATTACCCACCAGGGACGTCATTTCAAGTTTTTCCGGGGGGGGGGGCAAAGGGTCCAAACACAATGTAATTTCATCTGAAAACATAAAAAACCACGCCCACTTATATGTAAATACATTGATTTCTGAAAGCCGGGGGGGGGGGGCAATTGACCCCCCTGTCCCCCCTAAATGATGGGCCTGTCAGCCACCCACATTTTTAAATAAAAATTTAAAAGAAGATATAGGCGGTTTACTGCTTAGTAGCTTATACAATACCGCCTATTTTTCTTCTTCTCTCAATTTAAATTTAAATTTTATTGGCTGCTTTAGCATTTATCTAAATATAAATACATTAAGATCAACTGAAATTTTTAAGCATTGTAATCAAGGAATAAAATATTTATTTTATTTTATTCTTTTTAGTGTGAATCAAGCTGATAGAAATAAGGTTTAGATTTAAAAAAAATATATTCTCGTGAAAATTAACTTTCAGGACTTATTTAAACGTTGCAAAATGAGAAACAAACCAGAAAATAATACCCCTGAGCTTGCACATCTCAGCCAAAAAGAAAACTGCTGCTTCAGTGATAAGAACCACATAATAATTTTTTCTGTTATTTGCGCCAAACTATTAATGTTGACTGCCTGGAATAATTGTTTCAACACAATAATATTTATAAATCAAAGCTTTATTTTAAATACTAAATGTATGTAAGAAAGAATAACATTTAAGAAGCATCAGCGTTTAACTCGCATTGAAAAACGTATTGCAAAGGAGAGGGGCGTGGTACACGTCAGGCACGAATGACGTCAAGCCAATCAGAGATCGTTTCTCCTCGCGGCACTTTTGGGGCGATTAAAATGCTTAATAAGTAATTAAATAATTTTTTTTGTGGAAAATAAATTGGATTTTCGAATTTAGGAGATCATTTTTGATAAGATAGCATAACAATTTGGAAAATTTAAGAGATGCTGTAGTTATCCATTGCTAGTACAAACACTAATGAATGAAACAAGCTTGCGCAAAGGAAATTGCATCGCTTTTAAAATCATCTGGCGACACAAATAACGTGAAAATAAAATGAGGTGCACACTTTCGTAACTAAAAAAAAAAGTATTTCCGAAAAAAAAATTTTTCGTTTTTTTTTTTTTTTTTTTTTACAATTGCAAATGTGCTGAAAGGACAGCATAAAAATATGCAATTTGGGGGGGGGGGGTGCATGGGGGCCCGGCATTAAAATTGGTACCGGCCCCAATCGCTGGTAGCGGCAGCCCTGGGTAAGAGTGAGCGCAGAGCGATTTTTAAGACATCAGTATCACAAATTGCTTATGCATAGAAGCAGGGGTCAATCCAGAATATTTGACCAAGGTCCTGTTTTTGGAATTTTGTGAAAAATAGTTATGGCAAAAAATATTCCCAATCGTTCCGTAAACTTGGATTTCTGTGAAGAGTCAGTTTTAAGTGTGGGATTTTTGTGAGAGGTAAATTTTTGAGTGACTGAATTTTGTGAAGAATCCCTTTTTGAGTTTCTGAACTTTGTTAAGGGTACTTTTTTGAGTGACTGAATTTTGTGAATGGTCCTTTTTTGAGTCACTGAATTTTGTGAAGGGTCCTTTTTTAAGTGCCTGAATTTTGTGAAGGGTCCTTTTTTGAGTCACTGAATTTTGTGAAGGGTCCTTTTTAAAGTGCCTGAATTTTGTGAAGGGTCCTTAAACAGACCTAATCTCTCTCTAGATTGACCCCTGAGAAGAAAATACTAATGTGCCCACAAGGGCGAATCTAGGAATTTTCAAGGAAGGGCAATTGGTCTTTATAACTTACTTTTATTATGTATACTGGTTCACAAATATAAATCCCAAAAATTTCGGACTTGAATTCCGAAATATTTCTGGGGGAGAGGCCCAAACCTTCTTCCCCCCAACATTTAAAACTTGTCTAAAAAGTTTTTTTGAGTTTCAGCATCGCGAGAGAAAAACTACCGGTGGAGAGGTCCTCAAAAAAGGGGGCCATCGCATCCATCGCCCCTCCCTTGTATCCGTCCTTGTGTGCAATTTAATGATACTCCCCTAACATATGTAGACTTTATATAGAGTTTTATACTAAACTGATTTTTAGCTGAAATGCTTATTCGTATTTATTTACAATGAACATTACAAGATATTTGATTGGAATATTTTCGATGAGCATATACTAATCAGTATTAAGATCCTTATTTTTTGATCGAAGTAATTTAAATTTTTGAGCAAGTTAAATAATACACAACAAGAGAAAATTACCTGTATTTTCGTGTTTGCTTACTAATTTTTCTTATTTTTGCAGTTACTAATTGATATACATTTTTATGAAATTTGAGTTGCAAAGAAAATGTTCAATATTAGCAATGTTGATAAACGAAATGTTTTTATTCTAAGTTAGAATTATATTTTCAAATAACTAAGAAACAGTTTACGTGAAAAATATTGTTTTATCTTTTAAGTGATGAAATAATAAGGCTTGTTTAGTTGAGGACTAAATTTGGATAACTAAATTCTTTTTAAAAAGTTGGGACCGAAAAAATATTTTATCGCTGCATTTCCATGAAAATTCGTAAAAAGAACTGAATTATCATTAAAAAAAGCAAGTTACTATTTATACAAATTATTTTTAATTGAAATTTTCAAACCTAATTTTTAACTGAGAAATATAAATTTCAAAATGGAACTTTCAAAATTAGGTTATCGTTCTTAGCATAGGCACAATTGAAGCAAAACAAATGCTTTTATGAAGGAGAGGGTAAGAAACAATAATAAAAATTAATTAAATAAAAAAAATAATATTAGAAAGATTTCTCACATATTGTTGAAGATCAAAATGCTAGATGAATAATTATAAAGGGAATTTTTTTCCTGGCATATTACACTGCATATTAAGAAGTCAGAACTTTTTAGACAGTCTTCTCCCTGAAAACTTATATTTAATCGTTTTTAATTATTTATTTTTATGAAAAGTAAAAATTATGACGTGATAAAACAGGATGAAAAACATTGATTTTTCTTCAAGCACTAAATTAAGCTTTTGCATTGTTATTGATGAAATGCATGAATTTTGAATACTGTAACGTGAGCATAAAATGTGAGATGTGGGAGTATAACTCTTTTTTTTTTTTGTTTATTTATTTTGCTGCTTCAGCTTGAATAAACATATCTCTCATTAAAAAAGGAGGCGTCTCCCTTCCCCTCTCTGTCTTTTGTCAACAACATTTAAGATCGTCCTATATTTCGTTCTAAAGGGCTTAAACTTTTGTTTCCGACGGAGAGTTCTTAAAAATTCCTGCCCTAAAGTCAACTCAAATAACGCTTTTCGAATATTTGTCTGTCCTCTTAAAATTATCAAAGATGACCCTTCAATTTTGAAAAAGTTCAAGGGTGGGCCCTAAATCTCCACTCTCCTAACATCTACGCAGATAGTCTAAAACTGCGTTTTTAAAGTTACATTTTCAAAAACAGTTCCAGGGGAGAAATCCGGACCTCCCTTTCCCTAAAACAATCAGGTATGATCTATACTTGTGTTTTTAAATTTCAATATCCAAAAATATCCAGAGAAGCGCCTCTGAACCTCTTCAACTACTACCATGGCCAAAAATTGTTTAGAATACATTTTTCAGAGATAATTTTCTGAAAAGAGGGAACTTGAATCTCTAATCTGCGTATTATCTGCAAAGATAGTCTAAAATTTCGTTTTTAGCAATACAATTTCGAAAAAATCTCAGATCCCCTCTTTCCATAGCACAATCAGAGTTAATAATGGAGTTTTTAACGTTTCGATATCGAAAAATGGACGGATGAGCACACTCGTACCTATTCTCCCATTACATAACAAAAGATCATTTAAAATGCATTTTTAAGACCACAAATTCCAAAAAATATCCGGGGGAGAAACCGCCGTACCTCCTTACTTCTGGGTAAATAATATACTTACGATTAGGAACACATTCTCAACTCTCTGATCTAGTTATGACTTCCCTCTTAGAAAATATGTTGGACCCATTCTTTTCCCTCTGTTTGAAATTAATGAGGGGTCAGCAATTTCATACCCCCTCCCCAATTTTTTGTCCCCGCAAGGGGTCTGAATATTAACTCCTTGTGGTCCTTATTTGAAAATTGCAAGTTTCTTTGGTCTTTACAAAGGCTAAACATGTTTTTAAAAAACATGAATTTTTCCTAGTATTTCTATTTTTCCAAAGTCTCCCCCAATGTTCAGCAGGCAGCGACGCCCATGACTGATAGTAAAAGTAAGAGCATAAAAAACTAACCTTTCACTTCTCACAGGTGGGAAACGATAGAATTGGAAAGTAAAAAATACTTGTTCAGGCACTTCAGCATACTCTTCTAAGCTGTAAAAAGGGAAAATAAAATAAACCAACACGATTCACAAAAAGAGCAACTAGTTACCGCATTACTTCAAATTTCATACTAAAAATATTCACACAGACGTAATATTTAAATAGAAGTAAATTCAAAAATATTTTTCAAAAAAATGAACATAGTACCTTGTTATGAAGTTAAAAATACAAGACAACATGTTCAAAAGTACAAATAAAATATTAAAAAATAGTTTGAAAACTCTTAGAAATAAAATTTTTAATATTTTATTTGTACTTTTGAACATGTCTTGTATTTTTAACTTCATTAATTGTACAAATTTTCTGACGGCTTTTCTTACAAACTAGTACCTTGTTAGTTGGGTCACAGGGCTGTCCTCCTCCAATCAAATACACAACTTTTAATCCGAGGGGGAAGCATCTCCCCAAAAGAACGCACCCCTAGTTTCCCAGTACGGTGATATGGTCAGCCCCACTTTTGGATGTACCATACTAAGAATACCAAGGGTGGATTCAACTTTTAGTTTTGGAGACAGTCATTATCCGAAAGAGGGAGCAGAGCCTGATTATCTGAGGGCACAGGCCCCTCCTCTTAGATTTCAGGGGGGCCCAAAATCCCCTTACTTTATCCAATGCTTCTTAAATACTAAATGCCTACTGTATATTTTACTAAAATGCCTACTGTATATTTTTCTAAAATGCCTAATGTATGTTTTACTATTATACTAAAATCCTACTATGTCGATGTATATTTTTCTCTTAATAATTTGATAGCATTATTATTTTTTAAGTTCGATCTTTGCACAAAACTTTTATTTCATCTGGTAATTGTAAGAATGTTTTTACTCGTAATCGTAACACGTAACTGATATGAGAAGGGGGTCCTGAAATAAAAATGTGCCCCATGTCCAATGTCGGTATGATCGGGCTCTGGGAGGGAGGGGGTAAAAGCGTAATATTCAGACACAAATAAAGGGTCTAGGGGCAAATTTTTGAAACATGAATCCCCCAAAATTCAGTTTAAGGCTATGTTTGGTTGCTTAAGGGAGGACATTGCCTCCCCTTTGAAACTGAATCTGAGTTTTATAAAAGCGAAATTTTCTAAATTGTGTTCATTTACAAATTAAACCCAGCCCAAAAGTTGTACAAAATGTGTGAGTTACTTTTCCTTTTGAAGTCTATGTAAAGTTTTTCTCAAGAAATAATATTTTCTTATGAATGACTTTTTTTAAAAATAAAAACATACATTTTACAAAAATTTCTCAAGTAAATAGCTTCTTCATTATAATAAATAAGAGCAGTTTAAAGTTAATAGCAAAAAAAAAAGTTACTAAAATACATTTAATCATTTTTAAGAGCTCCTGAAAAGTACCTAAAACCCTGTTACCAGGTGTTACTTTGGTGCATCAAAGTTTGACGTCTAAAACAATGTTTAAAAGGCAATTAATAAAATTATCTTACCCAGAAACAGCAAGAAATTGGATCAAACATTCATTCCTCTGAGGCGGGCTGTTTATTTCTAACATTTTATCTACATTGTATGGCACCGTAGTATCAATAGAAGCAGCAGGTGTTCCATTGTGATCCAATATTGGTTGCAATTTGTTCCAACATAACTTAGTGAATGCTTTAAACGGAATAAATTCAGACTTGGAAATTTTCCGACCACCAACTTCGCCTTTTGTTACAGTCCTGAAAAATCAACACTGATACATTTAGTAACAGTTGCACAAGAAAAATCCCTTTCTCATTACATGTTATCCCCAAATTAAAAAAAAAAAAAGAGGTAAGTGAAATTAATCTTAAATAAGATAACCACAAAGCCAAACATCTACAAACTAAAAAGATGAAATACATACCTTAAATTATTGTTATTGTTGCAATGAAAGTGCACAATAAAATGCTTTATATTTTTCGCTGTAGTTAATCCCCAAATAATTATTAAAAAAAAAGGTCAAATATAAATGACAAAAAATTAAGAGTGACAAAACAACTTACGTAGGAATATCTCCAAGAGACTTATGTTTTGGACCCGAGTTTTTCTGCACTGGTGATGAAAAATATGATGTGTCAACTGACATCTGTGTTTTCTTAGGTGTACTGTCAACAGATTTAGTATTGTTGATTGAGATAACAGAAGCTGTAGAATTTTTACCCTAAAAACATTAAATTATCTTATTTGAGAATTAGAAATTATGCTAAGTTGAGGCAGATTTAAATATTTGATATTACAGTAGCCCACATTTTTTGGAAAAGACAATAAAAAAGCACAAAGGATCCGAAAATGCAATATAGCCAAGGTCGTTACAAATAATGATTGAACCAACATTCAAGTAACTGATTCGTGCATCTACAACAAATAATTTATTCTTGCATTTTTTTGAATTTTACAACAAACACAGCTATTAGCTTTTTTTTGACTAGCATAAAACACATTTAAAAGATTCTTTTATTTATTTATTTATTTATTTATTTTTTATTTTTTATTTTTTTTTGCTGCAAAAGAATTCAAGCAATGATAACTGAAAATGCAGCAAATTCAGAAACATTAAATACACCCTTTTTTCATTTGTTGACTAAAAAAAGAAAGTGAAGAAATTTCTTGAAAAATTCAAAATTTTTACTACTTAAGTGAATTCAAATTAGGCACAAACTTGTATTACCTTCAATTTTATAGCCAACAAAGGAAAAGTAAGAAACATCCAAATGAGCAACATAATGAGGCGCAATATAAAAAGAGGCTACTGTATTTTCAGATTGAAAAAAAAAGGGGGGGGGGGAATGCATAAGCGAGTGAGAGAATTATCCATTCAATCTATGCAGGTACAGGATTGTTCTATGATCAGGAGAGAAAATAGGCATGATTAAACGTATCATCCTCATTACAACAATAACATCAATCATAATACTAAGAGTTTTAATAACAATATATATGTACCTGTTTTGAGAATGAGAATGAACGAAAATTCAACTCAAATTCATTTGCAGTCTTAAGGAAAAAATTTTCGTATGGAGAAATGTCAGTACAATGAGTAAGTTTAATATTCTGTGTGGGGTTACTTTTCATCGAACCAAGTGTGAGGTAGCCCCAAGCAATGGCTATGTTGCACGTGGGACCTTTATTCACTGATGAGATGATTTGGGATTGCTAAAATAAATAAAATTCAGCTTAAAATTGGTTACAGACAGTTCATACAAGTTAAAGAGATAAGTTGTAATTATTTTCAATGTAATACTTCAAATTTCTTTAATTTGAATACTAATATAACAGTTTATGACTTTCTCAACTTTTAAATTAAAATTTTTTTTCTAGAAAAAATGACATAGCCCTTTATATGACTCAACAGTAGGGGAATGTGGGGAAAAGTGGAATAGTTAAGATGACCCATCTGTTTAAAAATGAGCAAATTTAAAATTTCTTCTGAAAATTATTGTACATGATGATGAAATAAATGTATTTGATGACACAATTTGCATTAAACTGTTGTTTTTCATTTTTGGCAGCTATTTTGTAGCTTCAAAAAAAAAAAAAATCACCTGCAAAAGATATGGGGCAAAGCAAAAAATAAAATATTTTTGAAAGGAAATATTTCCTAGTTGATCACTAAAAATATTTCCTCATCAAATGAATGGTCAAATAAACAAATTTTAAAAAAAATGAATAAATAAATAAATTAAATAATTAACCAATTAATGTACCAAAAAACTGAATGAATAAAATAAAGAATGAATAATGACACAGGTGAATGCACGAATAATTAAGAGAATTAATTAGTAAAGAAAAGTAAATTGATCAATCAATTCAGGAATATGTAAGTGATTTAATAAATGAATGATTAAGCAAACGAAATAAACTATTTCACTTTGCCCTGCATGTACATGACAAATTGCATTGAACATTTAAGATCAAAACATGCGTAATATAAACTAAATAAGTAACACACTGGGCGTCATTAGATCTCAATTAATACTTAAAATAATAATTACATGAGCTTTATCTCAAAAGATATTTTTGTCCAATCCTGGTATATCACAATACTTGTATCAAATTTTAAAAATGACTTACATTGTAATATTTTTTGGATGATCCCTGCAGCTATTTATTTTTTGATTAGAGCGAACTAAATGTAAAGGAACTTAGTCAAATAGTGCTGGATAGGTGGCAAGGCAAACTGAGAATATTCCACCATATTTCACTTTGCCCCCCATTCTCCTACATATAAACAGAGCAAAGAATTAAGGCTTAGAAGAATTCAAGCCTTGTTGGTTACAAGAGTCGAGAATTCAGTGCTTTACTTTCAAGCAATCCCAGGCTAATGTCACCTTTCTAAAATCTACTCAAAAAACTTGATGCCCCAAATGCAGCCCATGTGTCCCAGGTTCAGCATTGCTGGTTTACTTTACATAAGCTATATGCAATTTATTTCTCTACAGTGACTTAACATGGAAAAAAAACTGTTTAGTTTTTTAAACTGGGGCAGTTACTTCTTGTTTGTCTGTTATTGGTCAAATTTTAGTCCGTTATTCATGCAGATTACTTTTACATTATTTTTACTACATGACAATAAGCAAAGTTGTTGAAAATATTACTTTTAAAGTCCTTTTACATATATTGTTTTCATAAAGAATTGTGAATTATTTTATAAGCAATAACCACAAATATAAAGATATATTGAAACAATGGAAATTTACGTAAGTCTGTTACAATGACTTTTTGCTATTGATAATTGACAATACTAAATATTTTTCAGAAAAAAATAGCTTTATTTCATTCCTGAAATTATATGCAATTTATAACCGCAATTTAAATGAATACTTGAAGCCTTTTCAAATCAGCTAGGCCATTTTCTCTTCTGTGACTATTAACCTGTTCTACAACATAATTGCACAATGTATTTAAAACTATCCCCATTTAAATGAAAATGATTTATTTCAATTGCATTTTTAAAAACTAAAATGACTCACACTAGAACTTGGTAATGAAATTATATATTCAAGTAAGAACACAATACATATGCTTGGATCATCAGGGACATTGGGAAGTTTAACATCACGCTGCAGGACAAGGTTTTTATCTCTAGAAAGGCTGAAAGAAACAAAAACAGGGTTGCCACAGGGAAAATGCCACAAAAAAATAGCAAAAGTTGCCTAAAAATACTAAAAAAGTTGCAAAAAAGTTGCCTTGAAAATAAAAAAAAGTTGCAAAAAAGTAGCCATGAAAAAAAAAGTTGCAAAGAAGCTGGATAGAAACATGTGACAAGCTAAACTGAATATGAGTAATGCTTTAAAACAAGTTCAAAAAATAGACAGGTTTGAACTGATGCATTAAATTAAAGATACAAATGAGAAAAAAAAAGAAAAGAGTACAATTGAGGTTATTTACTTTACAAGACTGCTACCATTCAAAAGAAAAAATAATAATATACTCATATAAATACAGAAAATTTATTCCGAAAATCCATGTTTTTGGTTTTTTTACAGAAAAATGATTCTATCTAAGTATTTTCCTTTTGTTCACTAAGCAATTTAATTTATTTTCTTCATCTTCATGCTCTCTTTCCCTATTCCTCAACTTTATACTGCCTTCTAACATACCCTGAGCTATTCTAATACTTTCAGTGTCTTTTGCTTTAATAGCTGATTTTAGCCTCTGGTTTGCCTGTTTAAAAAGTACATAAGCTGATTTTTTAGTGTCTTTTCTCTCCCTCTATTTACTAGTTTGACTTTTTCTTCTAACTTTTTAACAGACTTGACAGCTTCTATTTTTCTTTGTTTAAACTTTTCTTCATTTTCTTTTTCTAATTTCAATTGCTCTTCCTTCTTTTTCTTCAAGTCTTCAATTTAGAACTACTATGATTTGCGTGCACCAAAAGCTAAATTTAATAGTTCTTTATCAATTTGGAATTGTGTAACTGTAGAATAGCGCTTCAGAGCATCATATAATAAGCCTGTCAGTCAATACACATTCCGACATCAAATATTTATCTTCCGAAAGAACTCTCCTGGATATTAACCCCCCCCCCCTCTACTTCACTATTACCATGAGACTAAATGTGACTAAAAATGAATGTTACTTTCTCTGACGAAAATTATTAAAATTTGGGTGGCTTAGATGGATTATAATTCTATTAGCTTGACTAGAGAAAAGATCAGATGAGCATATGCTGTGCCGCTTTTACATTAAAATCTGGCTTATTTGGGACACTGTTTCCAAAGAGGCTCAAGCACAATTCTTTGTTTTTTTGATGCATCCCGATTCAGTTGTTCATCTACTTAGCTGTCATGTGCTGTTTTTGACCCAAGTAGAAGTTTTGTAGGATAAAGGGGCGAATCTTCAGTTCGAGCCGTTTTTACAGTTCCTTCATCCTTAAGAAATATAATTTTTCATGGCCTTTTTGATCGATACGCATGTCTGAATTTGCTCTCCACGAAGTAAAAAACAATGCACTATCATACGAGGGCCAATTTAAAAGACGAAAAATTAGCAAAGTGATTTCATTTCCAAATTTTGGCTTCCAAACTTTCTCTTCTTTACACGAGAACTACAGAGAGTTTGGGAGTTTGATTATTCATTCAGCAATCCCTGCACCTTATAGTCGAAGCAAAAAGCCCCACATTTTCTCCAACAATTACCTTTCAAGAGTTTTTTGCATAAAATCTGACCTTTGTCTAAACTTTTGCAACAGCAAAAAAATATGTCTGTAATTTCCGACTTTTGTTTCGGTATATTTTTAAAAACTCCAGACATGTATTTGGGACAATATTATCTACCCGCAGTAGAAATTTGAAAGCATTTAGCCTGAATAGTTTTCTTTTTTTCATATATTTGCATTTTGTCTAAAGTATTGCATCACACTGTAGCTGCCCTGTACCCAGTCGAGGTTGCTGCAAAGATCTGCACTGTATAAGGTTTCAGCTTCCGGAAAAGCTAAGATATCGGTAACGTACGAAGTATGCAAATCAGTTCCATACAAGATCGACTTTCGTTTTCGTATCACTTAAGCCAAGCCCAACTTGTTGATTGGATGCAGTGGATTGGTGCAGCCCATAACGTCTAATTAGGGAAGGTTTTATTCTTGAAATGGAAATGATTTAAAACCATGGGTGAAAGGAAATCTCCAGGTGTTTCAAAAAAAAAATAACTAACGTTGGGGGGAAAAAGTCTTCAAAAAAGCAGATTCAGTGAAAAAAAGTAGCTTTTTGGCCTGTTTTTGCATAAAAAAGTAGCTAAAGTCGCCTTGTGTCCAAAAAAGTAGCAAAAAGTAGCATTTAAGTATCCTGTGGCAACCCTGAAAAATAAGTGAAAGGAAAACAATGTGAAATTGTATACATAGTTTTGCTTCAAGAATGGAATAGTAAATGCAGGTTGAATAAATAAATTTGTTATAGCAAATGTCACACAAAACTATCATTCTTGAAACAGAAATAATGTAACTTAAAAGTAACACCATCTGCCATTTTTAAGAAATGGCTTTGAAAAGGAAAAGTTACATGAATTTTTTTTAATTTTTCATTTTTCCACCCAAAATAAATAAAAAAGTTTGGCTAAAAGAACAAAGGAAAGGAAGAAATATCAGAAAACAAAGAACTGAATAGAAAACATTCCCAACTGTTGGAGAGATCCTAAAGATATATGCAATAGTTTAAAATAATGCTAAGAATTAGTATATTGTTGAAAACATTTAGTAACATAAAAGTAACTGCATTTTTTATACGGCTAACAAATTGACTAACGACCATGGCAATCATCTTCAAATCATGAAGTAAAATTTCACAGCATAAAATCCATGTTTTATTTATGTTTTTTACTATTTTTGAGCAATGACAAATTGCCTATTGTTTTTCTTTTGGACCTCAGATGTCGTGTAGTCTTTTTTTCAAATTGGACTCGATATCTGAAAATAGGGTGTCCCGGTACTTAATCACCCGGGACTCCCCCCCCCCCTGCTTCTTCACCACCATGCAGGACATGGCAATGAAGGAGCAAACACATACACATGCTCATTACAGAAAAATTCCTCATTACAAAAAACTTAATTTGAATTCAAGGTAAAAAAATTCAAATCAATATTTTCTCTTTTTTTTTTTTGAAGGAGTGAGTTTGAAGCTGCAGACAATACAAAGCTGTGTAACTGATTAACGTTAGAAAAAAAAATTACGTGGTGCATTACTTAGCAAAGAAATAAAATTATGCATTGTTTCTAAACTTGCTAAGGCCTCGGCATGTATAACTTTCAGAACAGCTTCAGCAGCCATCTTCAGAACTTTCTTTGTTGTTCTTCAAGTTGCAATCATTGGCAATAAATTGTACACTATCTGCTTTTGTTAATACACAGCAAAGCTTTGTCATCTGCAGTTAAAAATCATTTGAAACTTACACTTTGAGTCTAGGGAGGTTTTCTTTTTACTGATTTCTTAAAACAACACAACTAAAACATTTTAAAATTATTTTGTTGTACCAAATTTGGAAAATAACCACTTTGCTGAAAAAAGATTTTTCTATCGTTATCCTAAGAGCGATGAAAACAGGACTGCCCCTAGCAGCACAATCTCATCTGCCGATGATCGGCCATTCATCGAAACCCGATGAAATTCTCATCGGCCGATGATCGGATTCGATGAGTTCTCATCGGGAGTTGCTCCAATATGTCTCATCGGCCAGAATCCGAGCAGCAAAATCCGATGAGTTTTGCTGGAAATACGATAAGATTTGGAGCAATTTACAAGCAGTGCAGTCCCGTGCCTATGAATTTAGTATCAATTTCGAATGTTCAGCCTATTTTCATCAGGAAAGTTGATCGGAAGGATATCGCTTTCCGATGAAAAGTAGCTCATCGAAGACCATGCTCGGATACTGATCGGAACGATGTCATCGTGCGTTACGGGATCAGTTTACGAGGAGTTCAATGATCGGCCGAGCAAAATCCGATGACTTGATGCTACTTGGGGCACATTTATTTCTTAATATTTGATAGCTACTCATATTGGTATTTGCTGTAATGAGATTAGATCATCAACAAAAAAATGATAACTGATATTATAGCAAATAAGACATTTTGCGATTCTTACCTCAATGATCCCATACTTGTTGATCTATGGAGAGACTTCCCTGTGACAGGGGTAACAATAGATTCTACATCCAGGTGATAAAAATCAGGCTCTTGTATAAAACAATAACCATTATGAATATCCACCTGAAAAAGACAAAACAAAATTTCAAAGTCATTTTGTGAAATTTACATTCTCTGACAACTAACTGACATGTTCACCTATTAACTAACTCAAATTATTAGTCTGTTTTTTTTTTTTTTTTTTTCCCTCAAGTAAACTGACTAATGAAGATAAAATGAATCTTTAAAAAAGATTGTTTGGTTAATGGTTTATTTTTTCTTTTGAAAATTTGTGTGTGGGAGGGGTGCAATATGCTCTTCACTAATTTAATTGAGTTTATAAAAGTATTAAATTATAAAAAGGATATTAACAACATTATTACTGCAACATTGCGTAACATTATTACTGCTCAGAGGCGGACTGGCCATAGAGGCCACCTGCCCGCGGGCAGGTGCGCCCTCCGGCCTGTGCGCCCTTGCGCCGTCAAAACGTGTGCGCCTTCGGTTTTTTTTAAAAATAATTTTAAAGGTTGAAAGCAACCCCTAACAGTTTGAAAAGTACCCCCCCCCCCCCTACACAGCCAGTGCGCCTTCAACTTTAGTTAATTACTTATTTTTTACTTTTTTCCCGTTTGAAACATGTAAAGTAGTCAATAAGCGTTACCAGAAGACGGTTCTTATTGTACCCCAGAAGTGATAGGTGGTCTTAAGGGAGATCTCATACAAAGTTAGCACCTTCCGGTCTGTGCGTCCTTGCACCGTGAACAAAGCGCTTTTTTTTTTATTTTTACGTTCGAAGCACGGAAAGCAATCTATAAAAGATTGAGGAAGATGGTTATTCTCAATAATGTACCTGCTACAATAAACTTTTATTTATTGCACCCCAGACGCGATGGGTTATCGGAAAGGGGGTTCTTTGCCAAAAAAAATACAGCGCCTTCCAGGTTGTACGCCCTTGCGCCCTCGAACCTGGGCGCCTTCGTTTTTTTCCACCTTACTTTCAGAGGCTATGAAACAGGCAGACCCCCAGACGTGAGGGCAGTCCAGTCGAGGGGAAGGGGGGGATCTTAATCCAAAGTGAGCGCCCTCCGGCCTGTATATCATTGCACGCTCGTATCTAGTTGACTTGGTCCCTCCGCCCCCGTTTTTTAATTCGAAGTGAATGAAAGTCCATAAAAGTTTGCTGCAGGAGATTATAATTAATAATTGATAGTCATAAAATGCCTTATCATAAAAGTATTCTCATCACCTCGTCTAAATACAAATGATAAAACTTACGTGTTGGTGTTTTTACCGCTAAGTTTAACGCACAGCTGACTGAAAGTGATCCGCCAATTTGGATTCGTACTAAGTCTCCGGCGAGAACGCTGCTGTGACGTCATTGGCCGTGACGTAGTTTTTCCCGCGCTTTGAACACCTTGGAATGTTCCAGAACGATCACGAAACAGATGATCGCGCGCTCCGCCTTACAGGGCATGCGCTGTAGACGGATATGTAAAGCGCGTGTCCTTTTTAAGGCGGCGTAGGGTGTTAGCTGGTCACTCGCTTGTTTACTCTCTCTCTCCGGCTTGCTTAGACTTGCTTGTTTGTTTTCATGTTTTGATTTTTAGTTGTCGGCTGGTGTAGGATGACTCGTCTCGCTCGTGGCATCTGTGCTTTGGCTGTTAAGCTTGCATTAGAATAGAATGATGCCGAGCTCAGTTAATATTAGGCACGAGTCACCTAACACAGCAATATTTAATTTGATGCGTTTATTAATTTAAGTTTCAATAGTTACTGTAGCCGATCTATGTTTTTGGAAGTTTAAATAAATTAACATTGTTTTTCAACTTGACGAAATTATTTATTTCTGCATCGCCATACTTCTGTTTTCATTGCAACATGCTCACGGGAAGGGAGCTTCTACTTCTACAAGATGGCCTTGGATTTTGTGAATGCGAGGCCATCAAGGGTTATGGGCCCAGGAGCCCTTCCCGTTTTTGAAAAGCTTTGAGTGATTAGAAATTGTAAAAAGATGCAGGAAATAGAAGGATTAAATGAAGAAGTATTTTCGTCAATTGGAAATGGATAAACTTCAAGATAAAAATGAAATTTCAAGAAAATCTAATTAGGGAGGGCCGAGTTGAAAATTTCTTTTTGGATAAATACAAGATTGAAGAATTTTTTTGGAAAGTTACAAGATTGAAGAATTTTTCTGGATTTTGAGAAGATTGAAGTATTTTTGAAATTTTTGCAAGTTTGAAGAATTTTTGCCCTCCGAAGTTCCTGCAAGATGTCAAACACGGCGATACAGATTGAGAAGCTGAACAACCAGAATTACGTCGAATGGGCGACCAACGTGAAGTTTTTGTTATTAGATCTAAATGCATGGAGCATTGTAGAAGGGACTGAAGAGGAACCGGTAGAAAATGCAGTGGCCGGCATTACCAGAGCTGACGTAAAGGAATATCAAGCCAGGAAGCGAGCAGCATTGTCCTTAATTTTCCTGAACGTGGAACAAAGGCTGAGGAAAATAATAGAAAATTGTAAAAGCCCGGCAGAATCCTGGAACAAGCTGAAGTTGTACTTTTACCCGGAGAACCGGTGTGTCAGCATGCAACTTGTGAGCGAGCTTAACAGCTGTAAACAAGAGAGAAACGAAAATATCAGCCTGTATGCGGCGAGGCTGCAACGTTTGTTCGACCGGATAAGATTAATATATCCGCATTATCCTGAAGACTGCATATCCTTCAACCTTCTACAGAACCTGCCAAAAGAATACGACCACATCGTCCAAGCGATGCTTACACGAAAAGATGACGACTTCAGATTTGAGAAATTGGTGGCTGACCTGGTGGTGGAAGAGAATCGACTTGCCTTGAAGAATAAAAATAAAGAACAAGTAGAAGTTATGTCAACCCAAGCCAAACTGAAATGTTACGAGTGCGGGGAAATCGGGCACTACCGAAGGTCATGTCCTAATCGCCAATCAAGGACCAACTGTTTACAGTTCCCACAAGACCAAGACACCCAACGTGGAGGTCATCAATCCCGTAATCCCAGAAGAGGACATCAACGAGGACGAGGACGGAGATGGGATGGCGGCAGAGGAAGAGGTTCCAGTGACCGACGGAGATCTCCATCGAATGAGAGATGTGAGTATCAATCATTTTTCCTAACTGAGGCAAACATAAATTTGGTAGGGGCAGACAAATCTCAGTGGATTTTTGATACGGCAGCTAGCCATCACTACACCCATAATAGAGACTGGTTTAGGACATTTACTCCTCTAAAAGACACCAGAATGGCCGTCGCGGTAAAGAAGCAGACTTTTCCCATAGAAGGTTACGGGGAAATTAAAGTTCGTTTTGGTGAACGGTCTGTAGTTTTGCAAGATGTAATGTACTCGCCTAGATTGAGAAGAAATATTTTGTCGGGAGCAAAATTCGACATAGGGGGTGCAAAATTTCAAGGGGGTGGTGGCTCCGTGGAGATGTTTGACAAATATAACAAAATTCTTTTTGAAGCTAAGTTAGAAAATGGAATTTATATTGTAGAATCAGAAAAATCTAGTCAATTACCACTAAAATCTAGTCAAGAAAATGTAAATACCCTTTTTGAATCTAGTCATGTAAAAAGTCCCCGTTAATTGTAATCATGTAGATATTGAAACTTGGCATAAAAGGTTCGGGCATGTAGGCACAGACAGCATTAAAAGAACTGCTGATAATGACGCGGTAAAAGGGCTGCCAAGCTTAAAAATGTTAAAGTAGATTGTGATCCTTGCAGGCTCGGAAAGTTTAAGAGAGTAAGTTTCAAACCTATGGGAATTACAAAATCCAAGAGGCCATTAGATTTGCTATTCAGTGATGTATGGGGTCCTTGCAATGTAGAGGGAAGAAATGGTGAAATGTAGTTTGCATCAGTAATTGATGATTTTTCTAAAAGATGCTCAGTATATCCCATTAAAAGAAAAAGTCAAGTTTCAGAAATACTGATAAGACATATCATTAGAGCAGAAAAATTCATCGGGAAAGAAGTAAGGGCCATCAGAACAGATAACGGGGGTGAATTTGTAAACGATGAACTAGATGGGTTTTTAGAAAAGAAAGGCATCGAACATGAGTTAACTGAAAGATATACTCCAGAACAAAACGGGACAGCTGAAAATTTTAATAGAACTATTGGAGATATTACGCGTGTAATTTTAAATGATAGCGGATTACCACAAAGTTTTTGGCCTGAGGCAATGCTATACTTCGCATACACGTGGAACAGAATATGCCACACTAATCAAGTAAAAACTCCTTTTGAATTGTATGTAGGGCGTAAACCTTCAATAAATCACCTAAGAGCTTTCGGTACCATAACGTACGTAGGAGTACCAAAACAATTAAGAAGAAAGCTAGATATGAAAGCAGAAAAGGGGGTTCTCATAGGTTATGCATTTCATAGAAAGGGTTACCGAATTTATCTCCCCGGAAATAATAAAGTAATAGAGTCGATAAACGTGTCTTTCAAAGAAAATAACATGTACAAGTCTGATTTTCCTGAAAAGGGTGAAGATAATGATCTGGTTCTAAATTGGGAAATGGCCCAAACGCCGGCTATAACAGAGAGCGAAGATGATAGAGCAGGAGGACGGATAAGTTCAGGTTCTTCAGATTCAGAGAGCTCGGCTGAGAGTGAAAGTGAATTAGAATCAGATAGTGAAAATGATTTGCCTTTACGGGACGCTGTATGGGTTAGAAAAGTCGTGAAAAGGAAAGACGGTACTAGAAACGACGTATATTATTTTGAAAAGGGGGAAAAGAAAAGATTGAGATCTAATCATGACGTTCAAAAATATTGTACAAAAAATAATATAGCTTATGATTCAAAATTATTTAGTTTTCAAGGGAAAGATTTAACAGAAGGAGAAGTAAATAATGTTTTTGTGTGTTCTCGGGTGGATGATAAGTTATGACTAGAAAATGAAATTATAATTCCAAATACTTACAAACAATCATTAAAAGTAAAAGAAAGGGAGAATTGGCAAAAAGCCATGGAACAAGAAATTAAAATTATGAAGCAACGGGAGGTCTGGACTTTGGCTAAATTACCTGAAAATGTGATTCCGGTTGACTCGCGCTGGGTATACACTCTAAAAAGGGATCATAAGGGTGATATTGTGTCTTATAAGGCCAGGCTTGTAGCAAACGGAATGAATCAGGTTAAATTTCTAAATTATGAGGAGACCTATAGCCCGGTTGTAAATTTTGGAATTATAAGATTCTTCTTTTCATTTTTAGTAAGTTGTGAAAATTGGAAAAACGTCCAATGTGATGTTAAAAGTGCGTACTTATATGCCCCGATAGACGAAATTATTTTTATGCGTCAGCCTCCTGAATTTGAGGAAAAAGGCAAGGAGAATTATTACTGTAGACTAAATAAAGCAATATATGGCTTGCATCAAAGTGGCAGATTATGGTATTTTGAATTGGATCAAATTTTGTCAAAAATTTGTTTTGAGAAATTTAAATCTTGCAATTGTGTTTATTTCAACTCTAGTGTAATTTTACTTGTATATGTTGATGATATTGTGATTTTTGGACAAAAAGAATGTCAGATAAATGGTGCCATTAATTCGTTAAGTAAATATTTTGATTTAAAAGTACTCGGAAGTACTAAGAAATTGTTAGGTGTAGAGTTTGAAATTAAAGATAAAGATTTGTATTTACACCAATCTTCGTACATTAGCGAAGTAAATGACAAATTCAGTAAATTTAAATTTCCAATATCTTCTCTTCCGATTAGTAAAGGCACCGTTTATTCGAATTCTGATTGTCCAAAATCCCAAAGTGAAATTTCTGAAATGTCGACATATCCTTATCGAAATTTGCTAGGATGCTTAGCGTTCATCGCTAATAGAACTAGACCTGATATTGCTTACGCTGTAAATTTATTTAGTCAATTTCAAAACAACCCAGGGATAAATCATTGGAATGGACTAGTTAAATTATTTGGATATGTATATCAAACACGAAACTTAAAGTTAAGATTGAAATGTAGCAAAATTCAAATTGTGGCTTTTTCTGATGCAGACTATGCGGCAAATCGCGATGACAGGACATTGTTGGAAATGGGGTCTCCAATTTCCTATTTTGTTCTTGGAGCAATTTCCCAATGAGCTGAAATGTTGTGAATATAATGTTATATCTCAAACTTTGTTAATTATCCCATTTAATCCCGTTTTCCCTGCGTGCAATGATTTGTTTACTTTTTCCAACTGATTCATGTGTCTATTTGCCGGTCGATGTGTTTACAAAGTGATGACGTCACAATGCAAGAGTTGAGTAACTTACGGCTGATTTGCATTGAAAACAATTTGGGGAAAACCCTTTTAGAACTTGTTGAGTTGTTTTTCTTAGCCACAATATTTAAATCAGGTTATTCTAATTAGATTACGTCATGTCACTACGTATGTTCGACTTTAAATATAAATAAGAACTCGAAACCCCAACTCTCTCTCTTGGTGTTCATTTCTTCCCGCAACTGTGGCCGTGGTTGGGTTGTAGGAGCTGGTCGTGCTCCATGTAATGTTTTGATTTTTCCCCACATTAGGATGTGGTGGTTTTTTCAAGTTAATAATGTAATGTCCTTTTAAATTTGACCTGCGTGAAGGGCAGGTGTGTTCCTGGATCTTTCAAGGTGCTTTGAAGATGATAGACCATGTGCTCTAATGAAATTGAGAGTACTGCTTGGAATGGTTTGCGGTTCGTGATTGCTTCGTCATCATGTTGAACTTTATCGTTTGCGAATGGCCATTTGGCGGCCGGGGACCTGGGTATGCCTTCGAATTCAGTTGTTCTGAAGGATGTGTTTGAATTCACCGGGTGGCTTGCTAAGCCTGATGTCGCTACTTGTGTGTTTGACTGGAGCCGCTGTCGCCTTCTGAATTGTTCCTGCTTGTTGACAGACGTCTACTAAAAGAGTGGTCGGCGATGTGTAGTGTTTCTGCAGGATTGAAAAGCTCTTCATCAGTTGTGACCGCCTATAAAATGTGAATCGACAGACTAATGGTTTGAGTATTACCTTTAAGTGACTGTCTTCTATCGGGCGTGTCTTTTCAGTTGAGAACTTTTAATGAAATGTAAAGTAATTTTCCAGGAACTGCTTATCATGTTTCATAGGACTCTATAATTTGTTAATGGGGGTTTGTTTGATTTTAGTAAACTATTTTGGGTGTATTATGTGACAGTTTTACATGCTTATTTACACATTTTTACACATGTTGAAAATAAATTGTTGTTTATTTGTTAAAAAATGATTCCTCTCAATTCTTTTCTCCCGAGCAGATACCAATGCCACGGTTTTTCTGTTGGTCGGTTGGTACCGCGGTGTATTCCGCGGGATCGACTGGCTAACAAGTGGTAGCAGAGCGTGGTTTTGGACTGCTTGGGGGAATTGAATCTTTTTGACAAATGTGTTTTGCTACCTGGTACTGAAAAAAATGGAAATATTTTCTGAAATGGGAACTTTGGACTTGTGTCCCTGTGGTAAAGTTTGGGCTCCCATTATGAAATTGGGAGCAACTTTTAAAAATAGAAAATTTGAATTTGGTCCTTTAAATAGAAGTTTTAAAAGTGTTTCTCTATTTAAAGTTCTAGGCTCCCAATTTAAAACTCGGAGCGTTTTTTAAATGTAATTAATTTTTTGAAACTTAGTCCTATTTTGACCAGGGTAGCTGTGTAACGTTAAAAGCATGTCTTCCTTGAAACATATAATGTGAATCTGTTGGATGTTTTTATTCGCCGCATATCTTGGGGGGAATTGGAAAGTAACTTTAAAATATTTTGAAACTTGAAAATTTTGAGAAAAATATAAAAATTTGTTGAGGAAAATTAGATTTTTTTGCCGTTTGTAATGTGATAGCATATAAAATTGGGCTATCTGTCGGCATTTGTAGTTGTGTTCTAAAACTTTGGAAAGCTTTCATTGTTGCTTGTTTTGGAACCAGTGGGAAGATATTTTGGCTAAAATTGCCTGGTAGGAAGCTATTGTTTTTAGGAATGCGCATTCTTTTTGTTGTCCTACATTTTGGTCTTCCAATTTGAAACTGAAGTGTTTCTTGTATATAAAATCTAATTAGGTAATTTGAATAAAGTTGTTTCTGTGAAACGTAATGTTTCTGAAACTTTAGTGTATTTAAAAATTTGATTCTGAAATTCGAATTTGAAATATTTGAATATAAATTTAAAGGAATTTTTTAAATGTGTTTCTGGGATTGTGTTGGTAAATTTGAAACTTAAAGGGTTTCGGGAATTTTTGACTCAGAATCTGAAACTTAAAAATAATGTTTGTGAAATTTAAATTTAGAATTGAAACTAAAATTGTTTCTGTTGTTTTCATGAAACTTTAATGAAATTTATTTGAATTTGAAATTTAATTGTGTGAGGGATTTAAAAGTTTGAAAATTAAATTGTTTTTTGAAGAACTTGAACGAATTAGGTTTTTAAAATTTTAAAGAATTTATAAGATGGGGGGAATAATAGAATTTTAAAAATGTAAGAGGGGAAAGGATTAAAATTGTATCCGGCCTCATTGTTTTTTTTTGAAATTGAAATTTAAGAAAAGAAAGTTTTAAATGTATTCTTAGAACCCCCGTTTAAGTAGATTGAAAAATTGAAGTTGTGACTTTCGTTCTGGTTTTTTTGGAATTTTAGGATTTTAAATTGTTTTTCTTGGGTGTTTCTTGTGCCTTTGGGAATTGACTCCAAGAGGGGGGAACATGTTGGAAATGGGGTCTCCAATTTCCTATTTTGTTCTTGGAGCAATTTCCCAATGAGCTGAAATGTTGTGAATATAATGTTATATCTCAAACTTTGTTAATTATCCCATTTAATCCCGTTTTCCCTGCGTGCAATGATT
The DNA here is from genome assembly GCA_038373865.1 of Uloborus plumipes. Lineage (NCBI taxonomy): Eukaryota > Metazoa > Arthropoda > Arachnida > Araneae > Uloboridae > Uloborus > Uloborus plumipes. The sequence goes on from JAXGGA010000657.1 coordinate 141,336, forward strand.
TGTTTACTTTTTCCAACTGATTCATGTGTCTATTTGCCGGTCGATGTGTTTACAAAGTGATGACGTCACAATGCAAGAGTTGAGTAACTTACGGCTGATTTGCATTGAAAACAATTTGGGGAAAACCCTTTTAGAACTTGTTGAGTTGTTTTTCTTAGCCACAATATTTAAATCAGGTTATTCTAATTAGATTACGTCATGTCACTACGTATGTTCGACTTTAAATATAAATAAGAACTCGAAACCCCAACTCTCTCTCTTGGTGTTCATTTCTTCCCGCAACTGTGGCCGTGGTTGGGTTGTAGGAGCTGGTCGTGCTCCATGTAATGTTTTGATTTTTCCCCACATTAGGATGTGGTGGTTTTTTCAAGTTAATAATGTAATGTCCTTTTAAATTTGACCTGCGTGAAGGGCAGGTGTGTTCCTGGATCTTTCAAGGTGCTTTGAAGATGATAGACCATGTGCTCTAATGAAATTGAGAGTACTGCTTGGAATGGTTTGCGGTTCGTGATTGCTTCGTCATCATGTTGAACTTTATCGTTTGCGAATGGCCATTTGGCGGCCGGGGACCTGGGTATGCCTTCGAATTCAGTTGTTCTGAAGGATGTGTTTGAATTCACCGGGTGGCTTGCTAAGCCTGATGTCGCTACTTGTGTGTTTGACTGGAGCCGCTGTCGCCTTCTGAATTGTTCCTGCTTGTTGACAGACGTCTACTAAAAGAGTGGTCGGCGATGTGTAGTGTTTCTGCAGGATTGAAAAGCTCTTCATCAGTTGTGACCGCCTATAAAATGTGAATCGACAGACTAATGGTTTGAGTATTACCTTTAAGTGACTGTCTTCTATCGGGCGTGTCTTTTCAGTTGAGAACTTTTAATGAAATGTAAAGTAATTTTCCAGGAACTGCTTATCATGTTTCATAGGACTCTATAATTTGTTAATGGGGGTTTGTTTGATTTTAGTAAACTATTTTGGGTGTATTATGTGACAGTTTTACATGCTTATTTACACATTTTTACACATGTTGAAAATAAATTGTTGTTTATTTGTTAAAAAATGATTCCTCTCAATTCTTTTCTCCCGAGCAGATACCAATGCCACGGTTTTTCTGTTGGTCGGTTGGTACCGCGGTGTATTCCGCGGGATCGACTGGCTAACAGACATCTCTGGGGGGTCAAATAATAATGTTGGATAATGCACCTGTAGAGTGGAGGACATTCAAACAGCAAAGTGTAAGTCTTTCGACCATGGAGTCTGAATTCATCGCGTTAACTGAAACTGCAAAAGAAACTATGTGGTTTGATAGAATTCTCCATGAATGTATAAAAAGTAAAGTAGTTGAAAAATCAAAATGTAAAGCCATGATATATGTTGATAATCAAGCATCATTAGATTTTGTGAAATCACCCATCGAAAATCATAGGAGCAAGCATATTGACATAAAACTATTTTTTATTCGAGACTTAATTTATAAGAATATTTTCAGTGTCAATTATGTAGAAAGTAAATCTAACTTGTCCGATATTTTCACGAAGCCACCTACTCACCGCGAACTGCAAAGATTTTTTGAAATGTTTTTCGAATCAAATGTAAAATTGTGAATTTTTAATAAGTCTTTAAGAGAAATGCCTAATGTGAATTTAAAAAGAATAATGCTGATTTTGAACAGTTACTTGTGTTTGTTTTTTTTTTTTTTATTTCCAGATTGATTGTAAAGTTATGAATAAGTGTAAAAGAATCCATGTTTTTTTTGGACAATTGCCATGATAGCTGGACTCTTTGTGAAAAATGTAAAAGGACATTTTCCTGTGGACTGCCAACGATCTGGAAAAATGAATTTTGTTAAATAAGATGGAAATTAAGATTGATATTTGTTGTTATTGTTAAATGTGTTTCAGATCATGTTCTTCAGTAGATTTATGAGATTGAGCATCTGTAATAGATGTAAGATAATTGAAATCTGAATTTGGTCTGGTAATTTAACATGTTTTTGAAAATTATTAACTTGAATTAACATTGGGCTAAAGTTCTTAAAATAAGAACTTATTTTTGAGTAAGAAAATTTTTGTTTGTGTATGATATTTTGAAATTTTTAATTAGACGATGTGATGAGAAGGGAGGGCTAATGATAGTCATAAAATGCCTTATCATAAAAGTATTTTCATCACCTCGTCTAAATACAAATGATAAAACTTACGTGTTGGTGTTTTTACCGCTAAGTTTAACGCACAGCTGACTGAAAGCGATCCGCCAATTTGGATTCGTACTAAGTCTCCGGCGAGAACGCTGCTGTGACGTCATTGGCCGTGACGTAGTTTTTTCCGCGCTTTGAACACCTTGGAATGTTCCAGAACGATCACGAAACAGATGATCGCGCGCTCCGCCTTACAGGGCATGCGCTGTAGACGGATATGTAAAGCGCGTGTCCTTTTTAAGGCGGCGTAGGGTGTTAGCTGGTCACTCGCTTGTTTACTCTCTCTCTCCGGCTTGCTTAGACTTGCTTGTTTGTTTTCATGTTTTGATTTTTAGTTGTCGGCTGGTGTAGGATGACTCGTCTCGCTCGTGGCATCTGTGCTTTGGCTGTTAAGCTTGCATTAGAATAGAATGATGCCGAGCTCAGTTAATATTAGGCACGAGTCACCTAACACAGCAATATTTAATTTGATGCGTTTATTAATTTAAGTTTCAATAGTTACTGTAGCCGATCTATGTTTTTGGAAGTTTAAATAAATTAACATTGTTTTTCAAATTGACGAAATTATTTATTTCTGCATCGCCATACTTCTGTTTTCATTGCAACATGCTCACGGGAAGGGAGCTTCTACTTCTACAAGATGGCCTTGGATTCTGTGAGTGCGAGGCCATCAATAATGTGCTATAATTCACTTCAATTCATTGCCCCCCACCCGCCCCCAGAGGTGATAGGTAGTCTGAAAGGAAGACCTTTAACCAAAAAAAAGAACATCTTCCTCTGGGCTATGTGTCTTTGCGCCTTCGAAACTGTGCTCCTTTGGTGTTTTTTTTTTTTTTTTTTTTTTTAATTTTATTATTCGAAGCGCGTGAAGTACTTAATAAAAGTTTCAGAACAATATTCAAATGAATCGCGTAAAAAATAAACTTTGAATTCATAGCGTCTCAAAAGAGATAGGTAGTATGGTTTAACTTTTTAACTGTCATGCCCGAGATAATCTCGGGCATAGCACTGGTGCTCGAAAATGTCACGCCCGAGTATTACTCGGGTTTTTTTTTTTTTTTTGTGAGTATTGTTATACCCGAATATATATGGGCAGACGTTTATTTCGGCTTCATCTCTTTGTCAAACTCGACTGTTTCTTGGGTTTGTGCTTGGAAAAGTGTTTCCAGTTATACCACACAAGACTGAATTTCTGAAAGGCATTCACTTTTATTTATTTAATTTTTTTTTCATTTATTTATTTTTTAGAAAATATTTTTTTTTTTCATTTTTAGAAAAGAATACTCTATTAGAAGCCAACTTTACAACTGCCATGTTGAGTGGCAGCCGCTCAACCAATTATGCAGTGGCTACAAAACTTTAAATATTTTATCCATGTGCTTCAAAATATCAAATTTTAACTGCTAAGTATATTTTATTTTGTACTAAACATTTGATTTTTACAATAAAAAAATTTGACAATTTGTGCACCCAAATCATCAAAATAACTTGACAGCTAAAGGGTTAAACTAAAGTGAGCGCTCATATTTTTGTGCGTTTTCCTCTCTCTTTTGTTGTGTGTGTATGTCAAGTCAAAGTGTCAATCTACCTTGATTGAGGTTACGAATTCATGTGTGGTGATGCTGGTTAGAGAAATCGGTTGGCAAAAGATTCTTCAGATAGGTATTTTTATGATGTTAGAAAGCTGCATGAGTAAACAATTGAATTGTATTGTACTGAAAAACGTGTACTACCGACAAAAATGTTTAGTTTCGCCTAAAATAAAATTAAATGATGATTTACTGAATATTGTGTTAGTTGATTGACTGGCTCCTCCCTATTTTCATGAGCATTTTAACAGTAAGCGGCTCATCAAAACAGCAGTAAGTAAAAATACAGCATATAATACCCTTAAACAGCAGAATCTATATATAAGCACACCATAATTCTTTATAAATCGCACAACTTTTCGAAGGTAAACAATAAGTTGAAAAAAACAATTTCTGTATTTTAAGCACAACAGCTAATATGTAACCATTTAGTGCAGGATGAAGCTCTGTTATGAAGCCCATTTATTTGTGAATAATGGTTAAAATTGTATTTTATTTAAATCTATATACGTGTTCCATGGTGTGCATTATAACGATCTCTTATTGTACTACAAGATCGGTTTTAACACAATGAGGAGGGCTCACAAATTCTGATTTTTTTTTTTCAAACTTTCGAATTTACATGACTTATCTGACTAATGAGAGACAAGTTTGGAAAGTACTAGCAATGGTTTTTTGGATGGTTAAACTCATATCAGTTAGGTCAGATTCTTAATTTGTTTAAGAATACAGAATCTAGAATTTTTAAAAACATTTGAGACAGAAATCACAAATAAGTAATGCAATTTTTGTTAAGCACCAGAGGACAAAGAAATTGTAGCTAAAGAAGTAACTTTAATTTTTTAATGAAAATAAACGCGTTTAAAATAGAGCGAGATGTATTACTGTGAACTGAAAGTTTTATTTATTGGTGTATTATTTTAAAGGATTTTATCTTTTTAGCCTTAAATCAATTTAATAAAGATGATTTTATCTACATTTTGCTTTTCTTATTATTTACGCTTTATTGGAGACCCTGCATGAGAGTAAGTAAAAAATTTCCATAAAACATTTCAGAATGTAACACGCTCGTAAAAATATAACTTTAATTGAGAAATGAGAGGAATAAACATCGCCATTGTATATTACTAGCTGTTTTCTCAGGCATTGCACGGTCTACCGTGAAAATAAAAGTTTTGCCAAGAGACGCATGTTCACTAATCAGGCTCAAATAAAAGAAAAAATTGTGTACAATTTCACGCCAAAGTGAAGGAATAGCTATTTCAAAATTTAAATTGAGACCTTATCGGATTTTTTTAAACACACCTATCTCCCCCTCCATATGAAATTTCTGAGTATTGAAAAACCTTTGTGACAAATTTGGCAAAGATCCGACGGAAACTTATTGTTGTTATTTCCACAATATAATCCTACGAAACTGGCTAACAGGCAGTATGACTCAAAATTTAAACTTAGACCTCTTTGGATTTTTTTGAGTTCCGATGTTCCGAAAATCTTCAATGTGAATTTCTGAGCAGCAAAGGACTTTAGTACGAAATTTGGTAAAGATCCGGCGCAAACTGTGGATTTGTATAAGAAGCATACACACCCACACCCAAATATTCACACCCATTTATTATGCAGGTTTAACTTATAATTTAACTACGGTATACTCCCAATTATCCGCGCAATTGGGTGGCACGGGTATCGCGGATAACGAAAAAAGGCTAAAAATAAGTGATAAAAGAAGATAAAAATTGTGTTTTGCTTAAAATTAATCGTATTGTGTATAAAAAGTGTTACAAACAATGAAGATAGGAACAGGATTACACATTTGTCTTGTAAGTTCTGAAGCACATACAATCTATAAAGGAATAGTAGTTGCGATAACGCCCAGGTGAAATAATTTATTCGACAAATCACTCTTCTGTAACATATATTATACCAAACTTAATTTTGCTGCGAAAAAAAATCGAGACCCTTTCGGATAATTCCTGAAGAAAATGTGTGTGTGTGGGGGGGGGGGGGGGCTATTTTGAAGTGCGCCCTTTGGAGGTTTGTGTTAGCGCCCTCATGAGGAAGCCAGTCCGCCCCTGTTACTGCTAGTGCTTAAAAAGCACTAGCAGTAATAATGTTACGCAAAAATATTTCGGGAGTAAATACTTGAACCAGATCCCTGATTTTAATACCCTTACTCCATCATTGACAGCATATAATTAGCCTTTGCAGTTCAACACAGAAAAATGTGTGCAGGTATGTGCTTTTCTGTATTCTATTAAAGTCAGGGAAAAAGTTACATTTAAAAAATAAAAATATATAGTACACACAATCGAACGTTTTCGATTTACAAAACGTTGCTTTTTGTAGTTTCTGAAGCTCCACCTTTCCTAGCTATGAGCTGAAATTATACTTTATTTTTAAAACTAAGGCTTTATTGGAAATTAATCAATACAGGGATCCCACGAGAGAAAAGGAGTAAATAAATTAAAAATACATATAGAGCAAAGAAACAAACAGACAAAAGCAAGTCAATAATGAGGAGAACAGCAGCAAACAGGAAAGAAAAAGGGACTCCAAGGATTAAGTAGCGTGAGAGAAGCAGGTGTTTTTGTAAATAATTAGGCATTTTGCATTAATTCAGAATTTAAAACTAAACTAATTTAAAATAATAAAATATATCGCATTTACTGCAATGGAGCTCATGAACCTCAATATTATTTTAACAAGTATAAAGCTTGTGATATGACAGGTATGTCTCAAGAGCTATTTTTTTTACATAAATCGCCGTGGTATGATTCACACAACATATATTTAAAGTTTCATTTGAATCAGTTCAGTAGAATAAGTTTGATTTTAACCTGCCCTGTACTTCAATTCCAAGTTTTGTCAAAAGTCACCTTGTGACCCACATTAGCCCTAAGCAAATTGCCTTAGTTTATGAAACAGACTAAGAATCAAAAAATAAATAGGTAAAAGAATAGTACACAATCTTGTTTCTAACACTTCTTTCAAATCAGAAAATTTCAACTTGCCTGCAGCCTTCTTCCGATAATAGAAGACTTTGAAGTCACCTCGAATGTGGAGCCAGCCTCTTCGTGCTCCGTTTGGATTTTTTGGAGGACGTCTCTCTCGGCTGCCTCCAATGACGGATGAACTTTTATGCAAAGTTTCTCGAGCTCGAAAGTGACACATTTTTGCAGTTGTGGCTTAAAGTTATAACCTGAGCCTAAAACAAATGTTTCAAATGGAAATGAAATGTTACTTGATTTAGTAAGTTATTTAAGTTAGACATGCAGTAGATCATAAAGGGCTTTTTTTATCTGTTTATCAATTACTTGCTAACCATTAATAAAAAACTTGTTTTAACTTAGTCCCTTTAAACCTTGGACAAAATAAAAATAATTGTTTCTATACCTTAGGTTTTGGTTGGAGTCAATCGATTTAAACTCCACAGCTTTTCAAGCAATGTTTTATAGTTGTGTCAAATAAAATGCAAATAAGTATCTACAACTTAGCACTATTCATTGTAAATTAAGTTCCATGACAGCAAACTAAGTGTCATTGAAAGCATCAAATAACCACACATTTATTAAAATATTAAATAATAACTACCACTGCAAAGCAATTCATTGTCAAAGGCTCATAGAACCTAATTACACCTTTTTTGTGTGAAATCAAAAGAAAAAAGTTTTCTGTGCATTACTTTTTGTTTAAAAAACTACATAAATGCAAAAGTTATGTATAGATAACCCAACAGTTAATCATACGATAAATTGTAAATAAATCACTTTCGTTTTGAGGATCAACAAAAAACAAGGACCGAAGCTTTATCGTACAAATTGCTAAAGTTTGGAAGATTTGGCAGATCATGACCACATACTATTCGAAACATCGGGTGGGACGGGGACGACACCAGGTACTTCATACGAAGGGTCTATCAATACATTTCTTGGCACCAAGTGAGCAATCTTAAGCAGTGTTGGATAGGGTGATAAAGTTAATGACATTTCCGTCCCCGTTGAACGGCTGTTCACATTTATGCCTAAATGATAGAAAAAGAAAAAAGGTCAGTTGTGCAGTGGAAGGAAACATGGGGTGAATGAAAAACAAGCTCTGTTGCCAAACTTGTGATAATTTTTGCAACTAAACTGTTGAGGAGTGAAAAGTAGGTGACATATAAAAGACATTGTATCCAAACAATTTTGTAGGCAATATACCAACAGCCTAATAATGTTCTTTTAAAAAAAAATTTAAATTTTTTAAAATTTACATTATGAAAAAAATAAATAGAAAAATAGTTAAGTTAAAAGTTAAAATAGTTTTATCCCTTTAAGAGGCTCCCCCTGTCCTCCCCTCCTAAATCTGCTAATGTCTTTAGGATAAAAGGAAACAGAAATCTGTATGCTAATAATTAAACATGAAGTCAAAATCTTCGTGCCCAGTTATTGGCAGAGAGAGTAGTCTGGACTATACTGCCGTGTTAAGCGCAAAAGTGGTATCTGCAGTCGAGCTCAAACTGAGATAAAACTCTTTAAAGTTTTGCGCCACTATGAATTTGATTCAGATGAAACTTTTTCAGAATTTTTTTTACAAATATTCCCCGTTCTCAAATAACCATATAATTTTGTATGTAGACAAAATACGTCACAAAGAGACACCTGGTGGGGATAACGCAATTTTGTTGAAAAGTGCAGAGACAATTTCTGTGCTTAGCACAGCAGTATAATGCACAAAAATTCAATTCTTAATTTATCAAAAATCTAGGGAATGATCTAAAGTTGACACAACGGAATTCAACTTCTTTCTACTACACCTGATTCTACTAATAATCATTAATAAATTCTACTACAGTTGATTCTACTAATAATCATTAATAAATTCTACTACAGCTGATTCTACTAATAATCTATATCTATAAAAATGAGTGTATGTATACTTGTTCTCTATACAAATCCACAGTTTGCGTCAGATTTTCATCAAACTTGTCACAGAGGTTCCTTGATGCCCTAGAATTCTCATAGGCGGGGTCCTGAAATTTTAAAAAATCTAAAAAGCTCAAATTTAAATTTTTGTCAAAAAATGACCCTTTTATAGGAATCTAGCCTATTTATATTGTAATCGAGATAGGCCTTTTAGCATTCAAATTGTTGAAATTTAAGATTTTTAAATATGAGTATTTTCCAACTATGATTACGATTAAAGTAATGAATTTTCAACTTAAGGCTCACCTATTTCCTTTTAGCATTGAAATAAGTAAAAAAAAATCATAATTCATGTGGACTTAATAAAAAGAACCACGGATTTGAATTTCAAATTTGCAATGCAACGACAGTTGCGTCTGTAATGGAGATAAGCCTTCAGAACGAGAAATAGATTTATTTCTGAGTTATAATAATTTTTACTTTGTAGGTGGGAACAATTAATAGAGAAAAGTTAATATTTTAAATTTGGCGGGTGAAATTGATGCAATTTTTTCACTTCCATGTGCATATATTTCATGCCAGTGGACGCGGCAAAGCACAGACAACATTTATCTTTAATTTTCACCTTTTGATAAGACTATTTTTCTGTAAACGTTTAACTTTCTGTAATATTTTAGTTTTTTTCAAAGTTTGTACCTAAGAGACAGATTGATGCAAATTATTTTATACCCATATGAATAGAACTCTTTCAAACTTTTTTTCCCTGAATGCTTTGTTGTATTAATAAGCACACGGGCAACGCCGTGTATTAAGCTAGTCATTAATAAATTGGTACCTAGTGAAAACTATTCTTAAAATGCACAGTACCTTTTGAGGCTTCTTTGAAAATCAGCAAGGCATTAGGAGTTCCATGAATTAAAGGGATTCTGTAAAAAAAAATTAAAAAAGATTCTGAGTATTAAAAGAAGTATTAATACCAGCAAGTGACATTATCTCGGATAATAACAAAAATAATAACAGAATGAAAACACTACTTTCCAAAAAGGATGTTTACATATTTTGTTTAAAAACGCAAATTATTGCAAGCATGCAATGCCATTTTATCCCAATGTAACTTAAATACAGTAAAATCTTGCTCAATGGCAAAAAGTTCTAGTTCCATCCAGAAAAATAGCCTATGTATAACACAATGCATGTTTTTATTTCAGAATTTTCCAATACAGAAATAATGAATAACATTTTGAGCAGTTAAATACCAAGTGCAAATTCGAAATAAAATGAAATAAAATTTGGAATGTAGTAAGATAATAAAGAGACTAGTTTGAAAACATTTGACATCATTGCTATATCAAAAAAACCTAAAGCACTTTTAATGCTAACTATAACAGGACTATAGGGAAGTTTTCGATTTTTTAAATTTATTTTTACATGATAGAACAACATACATGATCATCATTGGTGAAAAAAAATTACGACACGACAAGTAGTTCTTTAAAAATAATTTTTTATGTTTAAGCATTAAGCAATTGAGACGTCATTAGGCTAGTGGATTTTTCGCCAAAGGACCAAGGCAAATAAACATTGGAGAGAGAAACTGCTTATCGGCCTGAACGGAAACCGATTCTCCGTACTTCCATAAGGCAGTTCCTGTGCCTGCTGGAAAAAGCTAGAAGTCGCCAAGTAATGCCTCGCTAAAATTTGAATATAGTTTTTCTGCAAAAACCTTAAAACATTCGACGCTGACACCCGAGGCAGGTTAATGGATTGCCCTTTGACGAATCCAATATCTACAGTGAATGAATAGACTTAAACTAATTGATGACGGAAAGAAAAAAAAACTCTGCAATGAAATGATAGTATAGCTGCAATATACAGTTTTTGTGGGTGAAATGCTAAAAATAGAGCCATTTGACGTCATAGGTTTCGTTTTCAAGGCTCGCTTTTTTTTTTTTTTTTGCCTGTGGGGTTTTTTAAAAATCCATTAAAAATCAGTCACTGTGTTTTAAAATTTGGCAATGGTGAATTTTTGTGTTTTGTAAGTGTCTTAACAATATCTAGTAGTCAAGGTAGAAATACTTAATAGGTTGAAACTTCCCCATAGCCATTATATTCCATGGCAAAATACTCAATGCCATCTAATAAACATTCTTTCAGCTACAAAGAGCTTGTTCTATTTTTTAGACAACACTAAGCAAATACATGTACCAGTTTTACTTTCTTTGCATTCATTTTTTCAAACAAATTTTCCTGTTGTAAGCAATAATTTGATTTTTCAACAAGCATTCCAAGGCACATTGAAGTGCTCTAACAATGATTAACAAAATAGTTTAAAGATAACAAAAACATGACATTTTGTCTTACCTTTTTTTTATATGTGTGTGTGTGTGTGTGTATCATTTAAGCATTTAAAAATACTTTGAAATAAAAAAATCTCACTAAAAAATTATAAGATATTGTTTCAACAATAATAAACTACTAGGGGGCTATCGCCCCTGCTCGCTAACGCTCGCCAACCCCCAGAACTGCTTACGGAGTTCCTTCGGATGGCTTCGCAATCCGGGCTCGCTACGCTCACTCACCGGCTACAATAATATTTGTCTAGCTTTATTTGTGTTTAAAAAGATGTATTTTTTTTTTCAATATGAACATTTTCAATTCAAAAAGGACAATTTGTCTAGCACATGCCTCAGAAAGAAATAAAAAGCTCTTTATTTTCAGAACGAAGTGATTTTTTTTTTTTTAAGGTCATCTGCTACGGTTTTCAATATAGCTGAATGGTTGTTCAGCGTCGAAACCCCACCCTCTTGTTACCAAGCCAAAGAAGTGTTGCCAACGTAAAGATACAAATGAAGCCTGATTTTGCGCCACACATAAGCGTTTTATACATATAGATAAGATTGCATGAGTAAATAACTATATGAATGTATATATGTAGAACATTGTACCAAGCCAATTCCAGAAGGAGTCATATTGAGAAATACAGAGACTACTATAATACTCTTAGTTTTAGACCACTATATAGTAGAGGTACAAGATCATAAAGGGCACAAGATGTTATTCAATGAGGAAACTACATCTATTATACATTATTTTTACACACAGAGCTCTAGTAAAATACATTGCATAATATTACCACAGCTGGATTAAGCGTCCAATCTAAAATTTAATAGAAACAAGAAACTAGTAAATGCACGAATGAACATTGTCATTTATGTTGAACCGCAGTGCTTTTGGTAATGGGTTCTCATACAAATATTGTTGCATTAGATCCTACGTATGCTTCTGATTAAGTATATTTCAAATCCTGAGTTTTTTTTTAAATAAATATTTAATTAAAAAAACATATATATATATATAAATGTATGTTTGTATATGTATATATATATATACAGTAGACTCTCGATAACTCGAAACTGAAGGGAAGGCATAATAAATTCGAGATATTGAAAATTCGAGTTATCGAAAATCTAAAAAAAATTCATTTGATATAGGTACATGTACATTATTAAAGAAAAACCGAACAACAAAGTAAGAACTTACCATAATTTATTTAAAATAGCTGTCAAGAAGAGTTTTACAAGTACTCTTCTTTCTTTTGGCGTCAATTACATTTTCCAAATGAAAAACAGCATTAAATGTTTTTGTGTCCATATCAGGTCTTTGTTCAATAAACGCTCTCATCACAAGCATGGCACTTTCTACTTCTTTGAAGGTTATCTTTTTTGGAGAGGTAAGTTCTTCAATGTCATCATCTTCTTCTGAGAGTGGTCTACACTCATTAACGATGTCTTTATCAGTCAAACTTCCGCACACTTTAACATCATTATCTATGTCGACGAAGTCTCTAAATGTTGTAACAGGATCCAGTTCCAAAGCTTTCGAAACTAAACTCCATTCTTCACAGACTGAATCCTCAATCATTTCGTCTCTTTCTTCCTCTATGGTTATTCTCGTCAGATTCTTTGACGAAGCCTGCCTTTCTAAAGCAATTTGCTATTGTTTGTTGAGAAACACAATTCCAGGCTTTGTCTACCATGCGCATGGCCTGCAACACATTTACGGAGGGGGTACATCCTTCGTCAATATCAGCAACACATTTTTTGACTACCTGATGACGATATTTCACTTTGAAATTTTGGATGATTCCTTGATCTAATGGGTGCAACTTTGAAGTTGTGTTGGGCGGCAGGAACTCCAGTTTAATACAGTTCAGCTTTGACATTACTGACTTCGGATGGGCTTTACAGTTGTCAATAAATAGAACAATCTTACGCTTTTGACGAGACATTTTACGGTCTAAATTTTTTAGCCATTTTTCAAATAATTCTCCAGTCATCCACGATTTTTGGTTAGCCTCATAATCCACAGGTAATGATTTAATTCCAGCGAAACATCTCGGTTTTTTTGATTTGCCTATTACCACGGGCTTTATTTTTTCCGTGCCATCTATATTGGCGCACAATAGTACAGTGACTTTCTTTGCTTCTCTTTCCACCTTGGCAAGTTTCTCCTTTTATGGCCATTGTTCTGTCCGGAAGACATTTAAAAAAAGGCCTGCTTCATCAGCGTTAAATATATCCTTGGCTTCATATTCTTCCAAAATTGGTGGCAATTTAAGCTTCCATTCGTTGCAAACTTCTTCACTGACACTGCCACTTTCTCCACAAATTTTGTAAAACGATATGCCGTTCCTTTTTTTGAAATTTTCAAACCAGCCACTGCTGGCTTTGAAATCTTTGAATCCTAGCTGCTTTCCGAAATCCTCCGCCTTTTCTCTCAATATCATTCCACCAAGCGGAATGTTCTGGGTCCGACACTGTGTTATCCATTTCATCAAACATTTCTCCACTTGCGGATATTCACCTGTCTTCATCTTTTTACAATCCCCGTGATTATCATCAAAGTTTTTCAGAATTGTCTCTTTGTTTTTTAGAATCGTTGACAATGTGCTATTCGGAATACCAAACTCTTTGGCAATTTCACTTTCTTCTGTCCTCCTTTTTCTACTACATCAATCACTCTTTTCTTCTCTGCAATAGAAAGTGTAGAGCATTTTTGTTTTTCAGCCATTCTGCGATATGGAAAAGAAGTTTTTTCACAGCACTAAAAGTAGGAAGACGAAGGCTAGAATGAGCACTAATCTGAGAACTGGTAAATCAAGTTGTGAAGCTGTAATCTTTTTTCCTGGAAGTTTGACCAATAATGTCCACAGCAAGCAACAGCTGGACGTGTCTCCACCCACATGTCTGAAGACCACTTGTGTTCCTCAAGAGATTTTTTCCTGGAAGCAGGTTGACCATTGTCTACGACTGACCGCAAGCAGCAGCTTCAACGTGTCTCCTCACCCACGTGTCTGCAGGTAAGACAACTGTGAAAATCGCAAACAAAAGAAACAGGACACGTTCCTCTGCTCAAGAGCGCGTAAGTAAAGGAGATACAAAACACCCCAACGGGAAAAGGCACAGTCGTTTGATAATCCGAGTTAGGGGAGACTGAAAATTATTTGAGAGAATGAGAAAAAAAATTCGAGTTATCGAGAAAAAGGAAAAAATACTTCGAGATAAAGAGAAAAAATTTCATTAGAACATCACTGAAGGTGCAGGGAAAATTTTTTTTTTCGAGTTGTCGAAAATTTCGAGTTATCGAAGTTCGAGTTATCGCGAGTTGACTGTATATATATATATATATATGTTTGTGTGTTTATTCCTTATACCATACGTGCCAACCTTTGACGGGAAAGAAACAGTAGATTTCACTAGATGACTCTCAAACGACATGCCGACATGATTTACTTTAAGATTATTATGTTATGCTTTTAAATGCCATGAACATTAAATTTAAAATGAAAAAGGATCTATTTTATTTTATCTTTTTTTAAATGTGATTTAAGCTAATTAATAAAGATATAAAAATACAAAAATTAAAAACACATTTGTTTTAAATTTAGAACATATCCCGCCAAAAAAAAAAAAACAACAATTTAAGAAAAATCAAGATTAAAAAATAAACCAATAAATATAATAAAAATGAATAAATAGTTTAAAAATAAAAAATAAATGAAGTGGATATGTAGTAGTTTTTATTAAAATAACTTCTAACTTTCAACATGATTGAAATGTTTACAAGATGCAAAAGGATTGAAATCTAAAATTCTAGATGCAATTTTCGGCGAAGCACGTGCTTTGTTGAACATGCATGAGTAGAAAGTTTAAAAATTGAACTACAGTAAAATGGGCGCCTTCTGTTATGAAGAAGGGAAAACTTTTTGATGATTGATTGAAGGAAACATTCATAAATTTGAGTTTTTTGTATGAGTTAAAAAAGTTAGTTTAAAAAAATGGGAGAGAATGGTAGAAAACGGGAAACCGGGAGACAAGGGTAAAAAACGGGAGTCTCCATTAAAAATAGTAGAGTTGGCACATATGCTCTTATACAAATCCATAGTTTTCGTCAGATTTTGATCAAACTTGGCACAAAGGTTTCTTGATGCACTTGAATTCACATAGGTGGGGTTTAGAAATTAAAAAAAAAATCCAAAAAGCTCAAAACTCAAATTTTTTGTCTCAAAATGGCCATTTTCTTTCAATTTTGAATAGATAGAGTAGTAGAGATAAGCCTTTAAAGCATACAAATTGATAAAATTTAACACATTTAAATATGAGTATTTTCCAACCAAGATTACAATTAACAATGAATTATGAATTTAAGGCTCACTTATTTCACGTTTGCATGAAATAAGTCAAACATAATGCAATACCAGGCAACGCCGGTTAATTAGCTAGTAAATAAACATGCCAGAAAACAAATGATTTAAGAAGCATAAAATGTAATGCAAAGTTTCACCTAATCGACATACACACGAAGATCAAAATATATTTTTCAAACTTCAATTCTATATTTCTTTGAGGTGAAAGGAAGACATAAACATTGTTTTAATGGATGAAAAAATACTCTTCGGCAATGTTTTTGGAGTTTTAAAGCAAACAGTCGCTTACTTATATGAAACAGAATTCCTTAAATTTGAATCATCCTCATCAGTAGCAGATAGTGCTGAGAACATCCAACCGCAAACTCTATCACAGTTATACGTATCTGAGCGAGTAACCAGCTCAACAACAAGATGCAGCTCATTTCCCGGAATGGAAGAGTAAAAATAAAAGCTCTGCAAAAAAAGGTAAATTATGTTTTGTTTTTTTTAATTTATGATAAAACATTAAGCAGCAATGATACAAAGTATAAATTATTTTGTGAATCATTCTTCATAAAACAATTAAAAATTATTGACATTTGAACATCAACACATTTCTATTTCTTATTTTTACTGCAGTCACAGAATCTATGTCCCCTAATCAGAAACTAGAGACCGGGCTCCAGGGCTCAAAAACTATATTGCCTGACATGCCCCGGGCAAGTAAAATTTCTTATCGGGCATGAATTTTTAACCCTTATATGCCCAGCTGGCCATGTAATTTTACTATCAAATATTTCTTTCCTAAACTTTATTATTTCGTATTTTGGAAAAAATTACCATTAATGTTAAGATTAAAATAATTCTTAATTCAGATACAAAACTGCTAATTTAATATTTTGTCTGATTAACATGTTGACTGCCCAAGTAGGAGATAATGATAATTTGTAGCATATCATTTTAGCTGACAGAATAGAATTTAAATTAGCTTGTATGTGATTTGCTGTTTTCCTCCAGAATAGAATTTGTCTCTTACAATGACATTAATATGAATATTTGACTTCTGAGGAAATGAAAGTAAAAGCTAATTGACAGGTACATTGTTTTTAGCCCAGCTCATGTGCTACGTATGTTTCGTAACTTGGCAATCAACCTCTTAAAACTGTACGACAAATTCAAATGTTTTTTTTATAAACAACAAAAATAAAACTAGGCATGTAAAAATTTTATTTGGGCATGTACTTTTTAGACAAACATGCCCGGCAGAGCATGTAAAATTTTAAAGATTTTTCGAGACCTGCCAGGCTCAGAATTGAAGTAGTATAAATTTTATGAGTTTTGCTGTGGGAGGGGGCCTAGCGGCCAAACTGACAAAGAGCCCTCTCGGGCTCTCGACGGACCTGGACAAGTATATCAGAAGCTTCTTTTGCGTAGCTGAATTTGTGCCATTGCCTTGGTTTTTGATTGACCCCATTGGCAGTAAATACTGATGTAGTTTACTAAATGTCATCTAGCACCACATGTACCCAGATTATGCAAATCTACTAAATCTCAAGGAGGTTCAAATCTGCTGAGAGTTAGGCGACAGACAGTGACAAATTGAAGGATTCTAGTTACACTGTTTACGGTACATAGGTCGCCCACCTTGTCCAGTGGTCAGCGAGGTCTGATCTGACCTTAATTCTTTGTTTTAAGCTGTTCAAATCTCAGGCTAATCTGGAAATTCGAAAAAATTACTATTTTAGCAGGGTAGTGGGAACTCGGAACAGTTTACCGGAAGAGGCGGTAAGGAGCAAGGTGTAGATAGCTTTAAGAGGGCCATTGATATTCATTGGGGACTATAATTTGACTAGGACCGGCCCAGTTGGGCCCAGAGCCTGCTGCTGGTCTCCACAATTGTATTTGTATTAATGCGGTGGTCAAACCCAGATAATATAGACAAACTCGCGAACGCCGTTCGCAGCAAACTTTCGAAGTTTGCAGAAAATTTTTGCATTTTGTTAAAAAAGTTATAAATTTAGGAAGTTTTCTATCTGAAATATGTCTTGATTTTGTTCATTGTGGGGCAGTAGCTTGTTACATACGAAACTGACACATTCATTAATCATGACGGATTGACAACCAACCTCATGGTAGAGCCTGCACTTCATACAACTTGATATTTTTGTTGTTGGTAGCACTTTAGGATTCAGAAGCCCACTTTTTTTTTGCAGAAAATTTTAAAGAAATTATTTAAGTTTGCAGACAGTTTTACATTTTATCTAAGTCTGGCGGTGGTTCCGGGTTCGAATCCCGGCTGGGGCATGGACGCACTTTCTCTCTCTTCTGCCGTTGTCCGTTCTGTGTGTGAAAGTGTTATGAATTAATGTCTACAATATAAACGGCTCCTTATGGCATGTGTGTTGAGCTAAAACGTTCTTCCACCTTAATGCTGCTCGTAAAAACGAAAGCCGTACCAATCCTGCCTTAAATCGAGCAGATTTCATCTACTCGGGCTCTCATAACCGAGTGGTATTAGACACACAACAACGTGGGACATAGAGGACAATTCTAGAGCACTTATGACTTTCTTCTATCTTAGAATTTTATTTGAAAACACAATTTAATGATGAAAAAATGATTTAGTTATTATGTGTAATAACGGACTAACTGTAACTGTGTTATAGGGGATTAACTGTAACCGTGCTCGGAGCTCACGAGAGAGAACAACACGACGATCGCGAGACGCTTGGCGTCGTATCATCAATGCATGCTAATAATGTCCTAATATAGATCTGTGTGAAGTGTTTATGTCAATTGTGTTGTGGCCGTTATTTTAGATGTTAATTAAAGTCCAGCGTGCTAATGGTGAGAGGGCTTAACGTTACTTTCAGTGGCATCCTATGATGCATATTATATGCTCAATTGATTACGATTAAAATTACACCGATGATACCTGGTTGAAAGTGATCATCTTATTTTTGGCAGCAACTGCTTTCCCTCTCCAGCAGTTTCCAACAAATTGCTTGTACTTTTGATCAAACAAAATTGCTTGTAAATAATAAGCACCGGATTTAGAAACCTAAGAGAAAAAAGGAGCAGCTTTAGACAGGCATCAAGTACCACATCACTTTATTTGGTAATTAAATGCTAAAAGTTGGTACTTTTTCATCACTGGGATATAGTTAACGTAGGATCGTAAAAATAAATTTATAATTTCCTTTAATTTTTTTTCTGAAATACTATCCATGACAGAATTAAAAAAAAACTTTTTGTGTGCTAAATAATGATAATTTAGAGTACTTATATACTTTTGACATGTGTTACTGTTAAAAAAAAGGGTGGGTGACCCATATTTACCCAGTATGTGACCCATAATTGCCCGAATCCGGGGTAATTCTTGGTCACTCAATAATTTAAATAAAATAAATAATAGTTCAGTTTTAGAAAAACTGCTCATTTAAATCAATTCTAACTTATGCTAGCTTACTTCATGCTAAATTAAATCATTTTATTTTTTGAACTTTTGAAGAATGCTATTGTTTTTTGACCCATAATTCCCCTGTGTGACCCTAGAACATACAGGGGCAAACTCTGAGAAACAGGACATGGACAGCAAAAACTAAAATATCTCGGATTTTTATCAAATTTTAGAGTTTTGTAGCAAAAAGTATACATTTTTCATTTATGAGTAAATTTTTTTACATTAATGGTTTTAATAATTACTAACAGACAAGTTTAAACAGGCGTCCAGAACAGTGCAGTTTTTATAAATACATACTGAGCAAACAGTTTAAGCTCATGAAAAATAAAATATGCTTAATTTTTATTTGTTTGTAGTCTGCTGAATACTAAAGAGATTATTCTAAGTGGAAATATTGTTAAAATTAAAAAAATATAAGTTCTAATAATATTTATTAATTAATTATAATTAAGGGAATTTATATTGTAATTCCGTTACTATAATGATATTAAAGTTTTCTTCATTCTAAGAATAATATAGTTAAAAACTAGATATTCTGTTTTTTCTTAGTGGTACACTGAAGAAGTAAAATGATACAAAAAAAATTGTGATATGTTTTTAATTAGTGGTATAATTAATGGTAACGGAATTACAAAATGAGTAACAGAATTACGGTAACGGAATTACATTTTACTTTTTTATGGAATTATTAACTCTGGGTAATTGTAAAGACACATATGAACAAATTTAGATTGTTTCTTGTTGTGGTTAAAGTTTTTTTTTTTTTATTTGAAATAATTGTTCAGTTTCATTAAGTTTCGACTATGTTTCAAAAAGAAAAATGAAACACACATTATATAGATTATTCAAATGTCAGCAATATTTTAAATTTTATATACAGCTGTTTTTTGGTAAAATAAACAACAAATCTTGAAAAAGTTTGAAAAGTAGATGTCGAAAAGAATAGCTCCAAAGTAATTATCCAGGTTGATTTTGCAGAGAATTTTACAACAATAAATCAAAATGAGATTCAATCTTCTTATTGGTCTCACAATCAAATTACTCTATTTACTGTCTGTGGGCCATGCTCCACATCGACGTAAAGCAGAAAAATTAGGCAGAAGCGTAAAATTGATTCAATGGTGTTCCTATGGAAAGTACCCGGATTTTCGGTTTCTGCCTTCAGTTTCGGTCGCGTTTTACGCTGATGTGGAGCATGGCCCTGTGCTTGGGAAGCAGAAAATGTCAGCTCCATTGTTATAGTGTCTGACTATATGTCCCACGATAAATATGCTGTAATAACATTTTTGAAAATGATAATTCAGGAACTAGAAGCTAGACATAAACAACAATATGATGAGACAGCTTGTTTTTCTGATGGAGCTTCAAGCCAATTTAAACAGAAATACTTGCTTTGTGCTCTCACCCATCTGGAAAGAAATATCACTTGGGAGTTTTTTGCCACAAGTCATGGCAAAGGTGCTGTAGATGGGATTGGAGGGTCGGTTAAAAGAACTGTGTCAACAGCAGTATTGTCCAAAGAAGAGCAAATACAAAATGCTGCAGATTTTTTTCGTGTGGCCAAATCAAAATGTGAGAAAATTACCGTATTATACTGTGACATGAAAGAAATAGAAAAAAATATGCAAGAGTATAATAAAATACACTAGGTGGCCAAAAGTATCCGGACACTTTCAAAAATTCACATTTTTACATATAGCTCGAGAAATAAGTGATCAATTGTTCTTTAATTTTAGTCATACAAAATATAGACTTCACCGAACATTTCCAAGTTGAAATTAAATTACCCTTGCATTTGGGGGACGACAAGAAGGGGGTTGAAAGAAAAACCGCTTTTTGACCATAACTCTTCGAAAATAGCTCGGAATAAGCTATCAATTTCAGTAATTAATTAGCATACTATGTATAATTACTGTACAAATTTTTATGAACGTACCACTCTTACTTCTGAAGATATGAAACATTTTTGAAAAAACGGCAATTTTATTTGAAGGGTTTTTGCTCATAACACGCAGAGTTTTTGATCAAACCTTATCACAACTTCAGGAAAGATGACAAAATACAAGAGAAAGAACATACTAAAACGGTAAATAAAAATATTAAAAATTCGATGAGATATGAACGTTAAAAGGAAATTTTTTTTACGGCGCATGCGCGAACGACAGAAATTTATAACTACAAAAATATTGTAGCCTGATTTATACTGCATCTTATAGAAAAAGTTCCAGTTGAATATCATGAAAAATGAAAAAGATATCAGCGATCTAGTGAGCTGTATTTCATTCATTTGCAGACAATACATAAATAGTGAGGGGTTGTCCACGAATAGTGTGGTGACAATCGATCATTTTTTTTCAATGTTAAATTGTATACAGTTTGAAAATTTATATTCGACATTGTCGTCACATTTCGTCTGTTCGGCCAAAAAGACCTTATACGTAGGTTTCCAAAAGTATCCGGACACCCTCTGAAACGTTGGTTTTGAACGACGACGCAATAACCTTTAATTTAAAAATAGCTCTTTGTGGACAGACCCTCACTATTTATGTAGTGTCAGCGAATGAATGAAATACAGCTCACTAGATCGCTGATATCTTTTTCATTTTTCATGATATTCAACTGGAACTTTTTTTATAAGATGCAGTATAAATCAGGGTACAATATTTTTGTAGTTATAAATTTCTGTCGTTCGCGCATGCGCCGTGAAAAATTATTTCCTTTTAACGTTCATATCTCATCGAATTTTTAATATTTTTATTTACCGTTTTAGTATGTTCTTTCTCTTGTATTTTGTCATCTTTCCTGAAGTTGTGATAAGGTTTGATCAAAAACTCAGCGTGTTATGAGCAAAAAACCTTCAAATAAAATTGCCGTTTTTTCAAAAATGTTTCATATCTTCAGAAGTAAGAGTGGTACGTTCATAAAAATTTGTACAGTAATTATACATAGTATGCTAATTAATTACTGAAATTGATAGCTTATTCCGAGCTATTTTCGATGAGTTATGGTCAAAAAGCGGTTTTTCTTTCAACCCCCTTCTTGTCGTCCCCCAAATGCAAGGGTAATTTAATTTCAACTTGGAAATGTTCAGTGAAGCCTATATTTTGTATGACTAAAGTTAAAGAACAATTAATCACTTATTTCTCGAGCTATATGTAAAAATGTGAATTTTTGAAAGTGTCCGGATACTTTTGGCCACCTAGTGTATGGAAAACATTTTACCCATTCCTAAGGTGTGTGATGTGCATTATGTTAAAGTTATGAGCAAAGATTTATTAGAAATAAGAAATATGTCTCTATCAACTGATAATACATGCCATAACTTCAATCCCAAAACCAATCCCCCAACAAATGAACTTAAGCTGCCAATTTGCAATGGGCAGTGGGTTTTAGTGAAATATACGCCTGCTTCTTCAATCAAAAAACAGGAAACTATCATTACATAGGACAAGTGAAGTCCAAAAAATTATCTGGGCTACAATGTAAAATTTATAAAGCAAATTGGGGACACTTTTATCTGGCCCACTCAAGATGATTACGACTATATTAAAGATGTTCTGGTGAAAATTTTAGAACCACAAATGGATTGCAGGGGTCATTTATCCTTTGTAAATGATGAGTTTGTAAAAAAATACAATGTAAAATAAAATCTAAGCACTAATAATAATGTTGTATCTTCTTATTAAAAGTAAAGTTATGAATTAAAAAAGTTAAAGTTTGGGTAAATGTAATTCCGTTACCGTTGACGTAATTCCGTTACTTCTATTTAAATTGCAAATTAAAATATTAATTAATGAGCATTGCTAAGAATTTAGCAACACATATTTTTTATAATATAGTATGTCATCAATTGAACCACAGAAAAGAAAAGTAAAACCATGATATAGATTCACAGGAATTTAAGTTTGATTTAGCATCACTTTTAACTTTGTCTTTTTTCTGTAATTCCGTTACCAAGCATTAAAAAATTTCTAAAAAATATATTGATTGTTTTAGAATTATTTTAAATGCAAATTTTGTTTACTTTGCATACACATGTTATACATGCATAATATGATAAATTTTAAAAAATAATAACTTAGTCTAATTACAATCTAAACTTATAAATTTGTTCTGATCTGTAATTCCGTTAACAAAGAATTGCCCACAGATAAAAATACAATCAACCAAGACAAATGAACTAGGGTAAACTTCCTATAGTTCTGCTTATACATTTTCACACTCCAGGGCCCCCCGTACCTACCACAGCTTCGTGGCTTAACCGGGATAGGGCTCTGAAAAGCGCTCTGTTCTTAATTTTGAACCAGAACCTAGGGTCGAGCAAACCCTAGGCCCAGCACTATAGCTGAAAACTGGGAAATTTGGTTAGTAGCCAGTGGCCAGTAGACTCAATTATATTAGTCTCCACTTTTTAAAGTTAGTCGCCACTTTTTAAAACTGAACTAACGAAGCATGTTAATACGTTTTATGTTTTTAAATGGGTTACAGAAGCGTTCAATACATATTGATGCAAACCAACAAGTTGTATATTTATTTGTATGTTTCCTTTATACAGTCCCTTTAAAATCGTATAAACGGTGCTTCACTTTATGTTTCAAATTTTTATGAATAACGAAAAAAAGTATCAGAATATCGCTCACGTAAGAAAGGTGATACAACTCAAAAGCACAAAATTTTACAGAAGAGACAGAAAAGAATTTAAACTTTAAGTACAGCCTAAAACAAGGAAAAGTTCAGTTTTAGAGCATTAGTAACTGATTTTGCAAACCATAGGGACCCTTATGATTTTTTTTTTTTTTTGTAAACAACATCTCAAACTGTTATATATTTCTACATGAACTGCAAAATTTACCCATTTGCTCAGTCATACATAAGATCAAGTCAAAAGTAATTAACCAGTTTCATACTCTATTCATAATAACTAACATTTTATATAGAACAAAAATGCATACCGTATATACTCGCGTATAAGTCAAAAAAATGAAGTTGAAAGTTAGGGGGTCGACTTATACGCGGGGCAGAATTTCCGAAAATTTTTCCCGAACAACTTTCGGAAAAAAAACACTCAAAAACGAGATTTTTCAGATTCAGTTCAACTATTTTAAACAGACGCTAAAGAAGTAAATACTCATACATTCTACTGTATTTTTGCATGGTTTGATTGTGAAATAAAGAATAAATATTTACAATAAACGACCGACATCGTGAAAAGTGCAGGAATTGCGAATTCGCGAATTTTTCGATTGATGGTGTTTATCCTTTTGAAGCAGAATGTAATACGGTTACATCGCAAAATTTATTGATAATAATAATTCAAAATAAAAGCAACAAATAGCAAAAATCGTTGCTGCAAAATCGAACCCTTACAAAAACCGCGATCGTAAAATCGAACCCTTTTCAAAAATCTCGATCGCAAAAATAACTCTTTTTGTAAAAAAGAATAACAATCGGGTTATTTTCAACACAAGAAAGCTCACTGCATTCCATTTTCCTTCTTTTTAAAACGCTTATTACATTTAAAAATCGCGGTAAAACGTTCCCGGATCGGTCCCGTTTTACAAAAATGAACCCTTTTGGTGAAAAGGAATGACGATCGTGCTGTTTTTAACATAAGAATGTTCCACTGCATTTCAATTTCCTTCTTTTCAAAACATTTATATTTATAAATCGCGGCAAAAGGTTCCCGATCATTTCAGAAAGTGCGGTCTCGACTTGTACGCGGGTTTTCGATTTTTTCCCGATTTTCCTCAAAAAAGTATGGGGGTCGACTTATACGCGAGATCGACCTATACGCGAGTATATACGGTAGTTATACGTATCTTCTCTATATATATTTGCTGATTTTCTGACTAAAAAAATGTATTTTATAATAATGAGTTTTAGTTAACAACTGGAAACATTTAAAAATAGAGTAATAAATAATGCTAAAAACAAGAAACCAGAGTTTAATTGTTTATTTAAACACATCATGTACTTGATTAAAATAGTGTGATAAGTTTCAAATTTATATATGCTCTGAAAAAGAAAAAGGTTTTTAAATTTGTATTGAGGTTTAATTGATCTTATTAAAACTGTTTAAAAATATATAACATTTTAACGAAAAACGAAGTTATTTTAAGTGACTCCTCTTCAATTTTGCGCTTTCCCCCACGTGATCGCTGAGCAGCCATTCCAAAGCAGGTGGCACGTGCAGGGTTCAAGTTCAAAGTGCAAATGACGAATGGCGGTTCCTGTTGTGACTCAATTTCTCCCTCTAGCGATGGGGAGAAGAGGTGGGGAAAGAAATACATGGAAGTAGCGCGGAACAAGAGGGGGGAAATGTGGTTCGATTGGGAATGTTTAGAGTGACTGAGCAAGAGTGGCGACCAAGGGTGGCGATCGATGCCACATTTTTTAATCGCCACTTTTGCAACTTTAATCGCCACGTGGCGAGTGGCGACCGCTAATTTTCAGCTATACCCAGCACCCCCAGAGGTATCGTTTCACTTGGAGGACTTTGTGACCACAACATTTTTAACGCCTCCCAGCCACCATTAATCAAGACGGTGGATCTTTGATCGGCTGGGATCGAACCCGGGTCCCTCCGGACACGAGCCCGATGCCTTACCGATCGGGCCACCACGGCCCTGTTCCGCTTACACAGGACTGTCCCTAAAATATTTGTATTTCTTTCCCCTTTTTGAATTAAACCTGAATATAAAAAGTTGAAGGAAGGTGGAAAGGGAAAGAACCTTCCTTCCAAGTTTGATCCTCAAAAAAAATTTAGGATTTGGCTTTGTTTCTTCCCGTATAACTCAAAGCTTTAGACGGTCGGTTTTAACTTTGGGCTGTCAAAAGTTTTTTGTAAATGCATCATAAAAAAAAAGAGAGAAATTGAGCTAGATTAGCTACCCTTCAAATTTTTGTACTTGGGCTTCATGTACCCATGCAATAATCTGGCTCTGACCAACAAGAAATATATGGTGAATTTAAAATCTAAAAAATGGGGTGAGTTTGACATCTTGGGAAGATTTTCACAATTGGGAAGTTGGCTTGATCTATTTGCGTCAAATTTTCAGCAACAATGCTTGTGCAGGGAATGTCCCTTGCAT
The DNA here is from genome assembly GCA_038373865.1 of Uloborus plumipes. Taxonomy (NCBI): domain Eukaryota; kingdom Metazoa; phylum Arthropoda; class Arachnida; order Araneae; family Uloboridae; genus Uloborus; species Uloborus plumipes. The sequence continues at coordinate 167,259 of JAXGGA010000657.1, forward strand.
CAATAAGCATTGAGTTGGGAGATATCCATTTGTACAACAACAGGCTTACCAAAATAAAATGATTCAGGCAAAACATTTGACAACCGGGCCAAATCTCCAATTATCACAAACCAAACACATCCGTTTATTTATTTTCATACTGAGAAACTTCGTTCAAAATATCGTAAATGCTAAAATTACATCATTTGAACAGAACTTTATCATCAAACTGTTTGCGACAAAAATATTTCATGTTAAAAAATGAAATACCTGTGGTATGCCATCAATGCTTTGTACTTTAACACAATAGGCTTGTAAATTTGGTAGTGAGTCGGATTTTCTTTCATTGTGAGGACGAATCGACTTAACCCTTAAAAGTCTACTTTTTTCATGCTTGAAATCCATGAACGCAGATAATTAAACACGAAAATATTGAAACACAATCATAACAATATGGTTTTAAAGCAATTCAGGGCGAAGTAAAAAAGCATTTCGGTGAGTACTACCATTTAATGTTTACATTGCCGTACCCTACGACCACGGAGTAGAAAGAAGGAGAGAAATGTTCTACGGATGCGCTAGTTTGAAAGTGGCAACGAATTCTCACCCGCCGCCAGAGGACGCTAGCTGAAACGCTCCCTATCTCCTACGGGAATCAATGTAAATGATACTGAATCTTTCATCTATTTAAATGCTGCTATGGGAAAGAAAAACATTTTTTTCCAACTGGATTTTGGTGTAAACCATCGATTAACATTATGAACTAAATATGACTTTGATCCACCCCACTGAAATTTTGCCGTATTTTTTAAGAAAGATGTTTAATCAACGGCATCTAGCTACTTGCCAAATTTGACATATATGCGACTGTATGTGACATTTTCTTTGCATTGTACGATATAATTTTTGCTGAGAATCAGTTCTCTAAATTGTTGATAAATTAAGCATGAGGCAAAAAATTAATTATGTCAGTATTTAATTTTGTTAAATATATTTAGTAGACAAAATAATTATTAGTTTAAATATATTTATTAAATATATTTAGTTCATAATGTTAATCGATGGTTTGAGCAAAATTCCAATTAAAAAAAATATTCTTGCCAACAGCAGTCTTTAAAAAATGACAGATTTTGTCAGATTTGGCAAGTTGGTAAGTGCATTCGATCAAACCTATTTCTCAAAGAATGCGGCACCTATTTTCGTGGGATGAAAATCATATTTAATTCATAATGTCAATCGAAGATTTACACCAAAATCCAGTTGAAAAAAAAATTTTTCTTCCCCATAGCAGCATTTAAATAGATGACAGATTCAGTATCATTTACATTGATTCCCGCAGGACGGGAGCGTTTCAGCTAGCGTCCTCTGGCGGCGGGTGAGAATTCGTTGCCACTTTTAGATAGCAGAGATGTAGCTCCTCCTCTTTAATCTCCTTGCCTACGACATTGCGCGACCGGTAATTCCGTTGCTTAGATACAGTTTACTGATGCCATTTTATTTTTCATCATTATCTGAAACACTTAGAAAAAAAAGTACTTTTTTAGGTAAAATAAATGGACGAGAAAAGTAAATACGTCACTTCCGTGTAAGTGGTTCACTTACATCGTCCTCTCATTTCTTCCCCATGTTATTTCTACGGAGATTCGAGTGAGGTCTAGTTTTTGTCTAATTTGAAGAGTTTAATCTTACTTCTTAGCTTGGAAAAGCACTTCTTCGAATTCTAGGTAAGTTGAAGTACAAAATGCACCCAGTTTGTTGCTGATTTCGAAACGTATTTATTTTTTGAGAATTAACTAAAGTTTGTTTACATTTTCGCATGCTGATATACCGAACCACCAACCATTGCTGTACGTAGTATTATTATGATTATACTTGATATTCATTTCATAAAAACTGGTTGAATTACTGAAACTATTTCCATCTAAAATGAGTAAGAGTCATCAAAATAACCGTATGCCATGATTTTTATGTGTCCCCCCCCCCTCCGGTTTTTCAGAAAACATATATCTTAGTTGATGTTCGAAGAACCGATATTTTCTAATGTTACCTCATTTGAAGTGTTAATTCAGCTATTTTTTATTTTAATATGCATGTTAAAAGTTAGTTGTGATGTAAATTGTTGTGTTTTATAGTTCGTGAGCGCGTTGTTCCACGTTGTGTTGCTATTGTTTTTCACGTTAAACAATTTTCATACGCATTTTCCTCCAAATAAAAGCATTTACATTCATATTCTATAAGTTAGTCACAAAATAAACCGTTTTTCGGAAATCTTATGTATTATCTACATTTTGAGAATTGATAAATGTTTACATTCGTTGAACTAATATCCTGTACGTTACTTGGTTTAACCTTGCCCTTTAGTCTGCTGGCACGAGATTATTCCTTTTATTTAATAGCCATAAATTTTACTGTTATGATTCAATATAAGTCGAAACAAAAAATGCGATATGCATGCTATAATCTTTTGTTAATGTTTACTTTATCGCACATGTTCTATGCTTATTCGCCTTGTTCCGCCAAATAACCAGTATTCAAGGACGTATTTAAGGGGGGGGTCCAGGGGGTCCGGACCCCCCCCAAACCGAATGTCTTTTATCACAGTTTTCATCACTTGCCTCAAAAAACCATAACCAAGACAGAAGGTGCTTTTTTCCTTTAAGTATTCCCATTAATTGAAAAGTTTTTAACTTCCAAGTCAATTCAGAACACGAGAACCTCCAAATGATTGTGCAAATTTTCTGCAGTATCTTCAAATTAATGAAGAAATTTCACAGAAATCTGTAAAATTTCTGCAGATTTCGTGTAGAAATTTGTTGAATAATCAAATTTCCCTGCGAAAATGCCGAGTTTGAGTCAAATCAGCGTCATTTACGGGAAAATTAGATCTACTAAGTAAAACCTGTGCAGAAAATTTACAGATTTTTTAAAAAAATTTGACGATTTCATATTACTAAAAAACCATGTACGTAGATTATATCTATTTATGTATGTAAGTCAGTATAACTGTTCCCGAACGCCAGTGAAATGATCATCGAACGAGATATCGATAAATTCGTAATTTTTTAGGCCTTGTGTTCGACTAATTTACATAATTTTACGATTTTAATTAGCGGGCATAATCAATTATATCTATATATTATTATATAAGCCGTCTTTTTTCTCCCACCGTTTTTTTTCGAAATTTCGGATTCTGCTTCGCAAGTGGTGAATAATTTCTCCAATTAAACTGTGTTTGTTCAAGCTTTTAAATGAAAAAATTAGAAAATGGGTAAGTTTGGAGATTCTATTTCGTATTGTCGAAAGAATTTTATAAACTTAAATAAAGAAAATTAATTCAATGTTTGAAAGTAAAACCTTGCAAATATTATCGTCCAGAGCATAGTTGAATTTTGTATGAAGTGTTGTTAAAATCGAACAAGGGTTTAGAATTACATTATAATAGAATTCATACAGCTGTGCATTCGATTCTATAGATAGTAGTTGGGGAGGCGGGAGGGGGGGGGGCAACAAAATGAACATAAATATATACATTTTTTTTAAAATATATTACCAAGTTTAATATTTTGTTGAAGTATTAGCAACATTTTTCCTAATAATTCCTGAAAAAGTATTTGTCTTCTGATTTTCTTTTATTGTGAAATTTTTCTTCGAAGGAATTATATACCACTCTTTTTCGAAGCATAAACATAAATGTTTCAGCGAATGAAATGAGATATGATGATTTTTTTTTTCTTCACATTTAGAATTTTCGTATGGATGACTGTTATTAATTGCCAAAAATTAATTTACTACCGCATTTTTTAAAATTAATTATACTTAATTTCATTATCAATTTTAATTAATTAATTATATTTTGTTTCACATTATATATTAATAATTATTATAATTTTAATTTAATTAGTGCTAATGTAACAAACAATTAATACTTCTGATTTATCTTTCGTGACCTTGGACCCCCCCCCCCCTAAACAAAGTTCTGGATACGTGCTTGCCAGTAGTCCATGAGATCACCTATTTTTCACACAATAAGAAAAATGTAGTTAGTTATTTACTGTTAAAATTAATGCGAACGAGTGTTTTCTGCAAACCGGAAAGATTTTTTAATGATGTCTTACACTGAGTACTGAAATTTTTAGTAGTAAAAATGTACTGCCAAGTTTCTATATTTTTTAGAAATTTGATTGCATTTGTCTCTTAAACTTTCCTGTTTTTGTCTTTTTTGATTTTACCTCTGAATTAACACTAATTTTATATGTATGATTATTTTACCATATTCTATACTGTAAACTTCCGAGTATCTACTGATGTTTCATACTATTATTTTCTTTATTAGTGAGGATTTACTGAATGCACCCATTTTGACTTAGCCCAGCTTGCGCACATCTTTGAGTCAGCCATGTAACAGCTCATGTTCGTTTTGACAAACTAATTATTTTGAGTGAGCAGAAGAATATTTTGCTTCGTGAAAGATGTTATTGAAAAAGTTACAATCACTAATTAATATATTTTAAAATTTAAATAAAATGAGTAACAAACTTTTTCATAAAGTTTCAAGGTATGTACTAATATAAGTGATTGTTTATTTTTTTTTAATGAAGGAGTGTTTTTATCTATGTTTAGCTCATGCAGTTTTTTTTTTTTTGCACTCAATTTTATAGTTTTTATCTATAATTTTAATGTTTGATCTAGTGTTTATACACCAGCATCATTTTTTAAACTTTTTGTCTGATTGTCCATGGTATTCATTTGTCTGCAATTACCATGTCATTCTAGTCTACGGATAATCAAAAGTGTTTAATCAAATGTCATATTCTGTTGTATACAGAGCTTGCTGCCTTGCCATTATGCCACTCCCATTGTTCAAGCCAAAACCTATTAAATATCGATTTAATTTTTACCAACACTTATCTAATTTGTTTTATGCAGTTAATTTTGCTAGTGGCGGTAAATTGCCCTTGTATGCAACATCGGCAGCAGCCGCGGATTTTTAGAATGTATCATGTTTTCATGCTACCTATACGTGTTTAACATGTCGCAAAATATCTCATTTTATTGATTTAAACAGTTTGTCAGTTTGATACAAATTTATTAAGTTGAATTTCACAAAATCCTAACTTTGTTTTATTTCAGGATTTTGATTCATTACAATGTCGAGAAAAAGTGTTGTCAAATTATTGTATATCAGCAATTTCTTTGCTGCTGAGGGAAAGCTTGTTGCTAAAGGAGAAAAAGTTCTTAAATCCGGACATTTTATTTGATAATGATATGGAAGAAGATTGATGGATTTGTTTATTGTTAAATTGCAACTTATGTTTATACTATTTAAGCTATACTAAGGTCAACTACTTACTTAGTACTTAGTACTTAGTACTTAACTACTTAGTACCCTATCCGACGGAGGTTTTTTTTACTTTAATGCATAAAGATGGTTATTAAATATAACATTTTATGTCTTTGTAATTAAATGCTTTTATAAAATATGCATAAAGATGATTATTGTAAAATAATCATTAATTATGCACATGTTTTATGTGTTGAAATTTGTAATTGTTGTTAAATTTGTTTCTTTACATCTCTTCTATACAGATGCTGTATTTATAAACTGTTAATAAAGGGACGTAATCCCGATGATTGGCGTAGGTGTTTGTCTAGATTTTTAATATCTAGCAACACCACCGCTAATTTTCATGGAGTCCCTCCTCAGAAGATCCTCGGCTCCGGGATTCGAACCTGAGCCCTGAGTTAAAAAAGTAATCACAAGTCGAATTGGCTGCGCGCTCTACCAATCGGACCATGATTACTTCAATAGAAAGAAGACAGACAAGGTATTTATAAGTTTGCATTGCGGTATGCCGCTGCATTTATTAAATCGCTGGAATGATAAAGTTAAATAATTTTAATTTCCAAGAAAACACTTCTTGCTCTTTTTATGATTTTTGTACTCTGTAATTGTCTCTAATTACTTTGTTTTGCATACAGTTAATTTCTGAGTAAGATGCAATATTGCTTGGCCTGGGACTGACGGGTTGTACTGGAACCATTTCTTCATTGTAGGTGGTCCTGAAAATATTTAATGGTTAATTAGATTATAAAAAGAAAATTGCACAATATTCACATGCTTGCACAACAACAATAATATATGGCAGCAGGTGATTCGACATTTTTGCCACATGCTTAATTTATCAATCATTGATTCTTAGCATAAATAACATCGTACAATGCAAAGAAAATGTTGCATACAAACGCATATATGTCAGATGCGGTCGATTAAACATCTTTCTTAAAAAATATGGCAAAATTTCAGTGGGATCAAAGTCATATTTAGCTTATAATGTCAATCAAACATTTACACCAAAATCCAGTCGAACAAAAGAATTCTTGCCAACAGCAGTCTTTAAAAAATGACAGATTCTGTCAGATTTGGCAAGTTGGTAAATTTGATTAAACCTATTTCTCAAAGAATACGGCACCTATACGGATGAAAATCATATTTAATTCATAATGTCAATCGAAGATTTACACCAAAATCCAGTTGAAAAATGTTTTTTTTTTTTTTTCTTTTCTATAGCAGCATTTAAAAGGATGACAGATTCAGTTCATTTTCATTGATTCCCGTAGGAAATAGGGAGGGATTGTCGTGTAGCATCCTCTGGCGGCGGTGAGAATTCGTTGCCACTTTCAAACTAGCGCATCCGTAAAACATTTCTCTCCTTCTTTCTACTCGGTGGTTGTAGGATTACTAAAATCGAAAAATATTTTTCTGCCTCTAAGAAGGTAGCGAGTTTCTAGAATGAAATATTAAAAGCCAAGACCCGGTTACCACATTTCTATCCTACTTTTAATGTTTTCGGTAGTTTAATGCCTTTTTGATTCATTTGGCGATATGTGTAAACTTCAACTTTTACTGGAATTTAAATTGCTGTGAAATAAGTTTGAATAAAAGAAAATAACTATTTTACTCCAGAGTGTTCGTCGCATTTTTAATTTATTCAAGAGCCTTTACATTTATTGCACGGGCAGCGCCGTGCGGGTACTGCTAGTTTTTAATAAAAAGAAATCAGTTTAAACCCAAGAGTCATTTTCAACACTAAGTTCAATTTGCGCAACTTCGTGAAAGATGTTCTGTTTGAAATGTTTTAAAGTCAGATATCAATTTTTCGGTAAAAAATACGCACAATGACTCAAAACTAGAAATGAAATCCTATCGATAATTTAACTAAAGCAGAAAATAACACCAACACCACATTGATAAAACAGAGGGAATATATACATATAGGTAAAAATAGGTTCAGCTAATGCAATCGAATCTTATTCTTAAAAACAGAGAGTATGTATGATGTATTTTGTAACTTGACCAATATGTTTGCAATATTAACTTTTTTTAATAAAGAAAACCAGCAGCGATTAGTGATCAGTGAAAATTAATAGCATGACACCACGGAACATGGAAAATCAAAAGTTTATGGCATGCACATTGCCTTTATTGCTTTTACTTATCTTGAATAAAATATGATTTATGACCATAAAATTATAGGAAGAAACTAATACCAGCATACTATAAGAAGTAACGTAAAGGATACTTATCAAACGAATGTAAACAAACATGCATCAACTCTCACCATGTAGATATTACATAAAATTTCTATAAAACGGTTTACTTTTTGACTTTAACTTATGGAATATGAATGTAAATGCTTTCAATTAGAGGAAAATGCGTATGAAATTCGTTCAACGTGAAAAACAATAGCAACACAACGTGGAACAGCGATGGTAAAACAAATATTTGATACGCACCATTGCATATATGATGCGCTCACGAACTATAAAACACAACAATTTACATCACAACCAACTTTTAATATGCATATTAAAATAAAAAATAGCTGAATTAACACTTCAAATGAGGTAACATTAGAAAATATCGGTTCTTCGAACATCAACTAAAATACCGCAAAATGGGGTGAATCGGAACACTTTTCAGCTTTGATTGTAAAAAAAGCAGTTAAAAGATTTTTTTAAAATTTGATTTTCTGGGTAAAAACTTCGGTCTTGCTTTACTTTTGATATTCCAAGCAAAGACAAAACATTTTGAACAGTTATTATTAAAATATATAGGAAATTATGGGTGTTCCGAATCACCCCGATGATAGGGGTCAATCGGAACACGTGTTAAAATTTTATTTTTTTTCCATTTAACCTGTAACAGGTCTCACAAACATGAGTAATATTGATGGGGGAGATTAAGAACAGATAATTACTGTCAAATAAAAGTATAATTTCAATACCAGTTAACGTTTATAATTTGTCAAAACTCAAAATAATTTTGAACTTATGAAAAATGAAAAGTAATTTTAAGAAATGCTTTTGAATTGAAATACAAAGATTTAACATGAATGGAAGTCACTCATATCTTCGACAAATATGTACTTGTCCTTAAAACTAGCAATTGTGACTTGGCTTAAGTTTTTTCATAGCACCTTCTGGGATAAACTCTGCCTTTTCTTTAGTTTCTGGAAATCTCTGGGTTTCGGGGATTGTCCTGAAAGATTTTTTCGCTTATTCATCACTGTCTGTGTGCTGGCCTTTTGCTATATAAAGTCTATATGACCTTCCCCCTCGTATTTTAAGTAAAAAGAAGTCTCCTCTAGAAAAAATCTTTTGAAATCTGCAACTTTCTGTCATTCTAAGATCTAGTTGCTCACGAGAAGGGATAAACAGTAATAAATCCTTGTCCTCGTCTTGATTAGAAGAATTGGGGTTAGAATCTTGATTTTTCAAACAGTTTCCTTCAAATAAGTTTAAATTGGAACAACAGAACTAAGTGTTCCGATTCATCCCGCAAATTTTTTTCCTATGACATTTTTCAGAATTCTTAATTTTTATGACACAATTTATAAAAAATGTTAATTCTATTGTGGTATTCTGTTGTTCAGATACATGTATAATTGAAACATACCACTCTTAGGTTTAAAATATAAGAAGGTTTGTTCTTGCATATGAAGTTTTGCAGTCTATGAAAATGTGATGTTTTCTAGCATTCCACGTGCAGCCCTCCTTAGAAGCCAGTAGCGTTGCCACATTGACAAAAATAATTTTTTCCTACTTCCTATGATCTTACCTTTCTAGAAAAAAAATTAATGGCGAAAAATACCCAATAGGGTCATTCCACGTCAAGTGATCCAAAATCTGAGAAAATTTTTACCTTACATTTTTGTATTTCTTTCACATTTGGCTCATCAATTGTACCCCTTGAGGTAATCAAAAGTCTCAATTTTTGGATTTTTATCTCTATTATTTTTTCATTTATGAGACTTTGAACTTTGGAAAAACCCTCGTTTTTCCATGGATAAGGGTACATAAAAGGGACCATAACTCGGCACCAAATATAGATAGGACGATTTGGTAAATGGCATTTTAAAGTACGTTAGTTGCTGCTTAATCAGATATGCAACATGACTAATTTGATAAAAATTTTCTTTTTCAAAAAATGAAATTTAAATTTCAAATTTAAATTTCTCGAAAAACATATAATGAATTTTTTTGAAAAAATTCACAAAAATTCTTGTGTATTTCGTCTACGATGGTACAAATTTTTAGATTGGGATCTCAATGGGATCATATTTTTTTGAATTTTTGAATAAAACTGTATAGGAAAAAAATGATATTTTTTAGATTCTATTTATTTAAATACTAAGTTCTCTTGCTCGTGATGGTCTAAAAAGTAGTAAACAAACATGAATATGTTTAAAGTGAGCTGGCATGAGCTTATAGATTTGTCAGGTTCACCCCCCTACCACTTTCTTCCCCGCACAACCACTCTTTTTTAATTCAAAACTGTTCAAAATGTTAAAAAAAAAAAAAAGAAAAAAACTCTTTGATACAAAATGAATAGTAAACTTATTTAAAGTGGAGAAATGGGTTTCCTTATAACTAGACGAAGTATCCCCCACCCCACCCAAATATACCATTCACACTATACTAATATGACGTCTAACCTGGGGATTGAGTTGAGGATTATTTTCACCCTAGGTATATATATCGTTTTTCAGACGAAGTGTTTCTTTTTCGATCCGAACTTCAAAGTGTACTTCCATTCAATATCTGAAATTTAACTTTATGATTCATTTCATCTTCTACCCCAGCACCAATCTTCAATTTTGAAGGGAGGAAATAAATGGGTCGCCCCAATATCATAGCAAACAGCAAAATAGCACTGTTTCGCCTTGTTCTCATCGTTTTTTCTATTCTTTTCGCACAAAACTGAAAATAAATCAAAATATCAGATCATATGTCTGTGTCCCCATAACTATCTTTCCACATTATCTAGTGTGCAGCTGTTATTGATTTTTTTTAATCGTTAGTGTTCTTTTTCATTTTGTTGTAAAGGAAAGTAATGCAGCAAGATAGATCTATATATATATATATATATATATATATATATATATATATATATATATATATATATATATATATTAAACAAACACTGCTTTTTTCAGCACACCCTCACATGTTGTTTAACTTCTTTACAGATTGCTCCCCCCCCCTTACCCTACCTTTCCACTCCAAATTTTAATTTTTTTTTTATCATCCCGCATAGCCCCATTTAAAAGCCTTAGTCTCTACTGATGTCTGGTAGTGTTTCAGTTTTTTCTGTTTGTTACTCTTTCCTATTAGCTCATGAGCTTTGTCCAATAAGAGAAAGGAAAGGCAGTGATGGGGACTGACATATAACGTGACACTTTAATTGCTTTTCAGTTTTGTGTAAAAATAATGGGAAAACATTATGAGAACAAGGGGAAACAGTGCTATTTTGCTGTTTGCTGTGATCTTGGGGCGACCCATTTATTCAATCCCTTCAAAATTGAAGATTGGTGCTGGGGGAGGGGATGAAATGAACCGTAAGTTTAAATTCAGATTTTGAATGGAAGTGCACTTTGTGAAGTTCGGATTGAAAACGAAACACTTCGTCTGAAAAACAATATAAACCTAGGGGGAAAATAATCCTCAAATCAATCCCCAGGTGGGACGTCATATTAGTATAGCGTTAATGGTATATTTGGGTGGGGGAAGGGTTGCACTTTGCCTTGTTATAAGGAAGACCATTTATCAACTTTAAACAAGTTTACTGTTCATTTTGTATCAAAGAAACTTTTTTTTTTAGCATTTTAAACAGTTTGGGGGGAAAATGGTTGGGTCAGGAAGGAAGGGAGGGGGAGCTCACCAATCTACAAGTAAATGCTAGCTCACTTACCTAGAGTAAAAATAATAGTCAATTCAATCCCCAGGTCAGACGTCATAATAGTACAGCGTTAATGGTATATTTGGGTAGAGGAGGGGGATACTTCGTCTAGTTATAAGGAAACTCATTTACCAACTTTAAAAAAGTTTACTATTCATTTTGTATCAAAGAGGTTTTTTTTAAACATTTTGAACAGTTTTGAATTAAAAAAGAGTGGTTGTGCGGGGGAGGAAGAGGGGAGGGGGTGAACCTGACAAATCTATAAGCTCATGCTAGCTCACTTTAAACATATTCATGTTTGTTTACTACTTTTTAGATCATCACAAGCAAGAGAACTTAGTATTTAAATAAATAGAATCTAAAAAATATAATTTTTTTCCTATACAGTTTTATTCAAAAATTCAAAAAAATATGATCCCATTGAGATCCCAATCTAAAAATTTGTACAAACATAGATGAAATACACAAGAATTTTTGAGAATTTTTTCAAAAAAATTCATTATATGTTTTTCGAGAAATTTAAATTTGAAATTTAAATTTCATTTTTTGAAAAAGAAAATTTTTATCAAATTAGTCATGTTGCATATCCGATTAAACGGCAACTAACGTACTTTAAAATGCCATTTACAAAATCGTTCTATCTATATTTGGTGCTGAGTTATGGTCCTTTTTATGTACCCTTATCCACGGAAAAACGAGGGTTTTTCCAAAGTTCCAAGTCTCATAAATGAAAAAATAATAGAGATAAAAATCCAGAAATTGAGACTTTTGATTACCTCAAGGGGTACAATTGATGAGCCAAATGTGAAAGAAATACAAAAATGTAAGGTAAAAAACGTTGGATCACTTGACATGGAATGACCCAATAGTATATTTATGAAGAATTTCTTTGTACGGTCGGGAAGTTTTGTTCCGATTGACCCCGCTGTTCCTATACACCCCATTTTACGGTATATGTTTTCTGAAAAACCGGGGGGGGGGAAAACGCATAAAAATCATGGCATACGGTTATTTTGATGACTCTTACTCATTTTAGATGGAAATAGTTTCAGTAATTCAACCAGTTTTTATGAAATGAATATCACGTATAATCACAATTATACTACGTACAGCAATGGTGGCTCGGTATATCAGCATGCGAAAACGTAAACAAACTTTAATTAATTCTCAAAAAATAAATACGTTTCGAAATCAGCAACAAACTGGGTGCATTTTGTACTTCATCTTACCTAGAATTCGAAGAAGTGCTTTTCCAAGCTAAGAAATAAGAAAAAACTCTTCAAATTTGACAAAAACTAAACCCCACTCGAATCTCCGTAGGAATAACATGGGGGAAAAATGAGAAGACGATGTTAGTGAACCAGCTTCCCGGAAAAGACGTCAAACTTTTCTCGTCCATTGATTTTTCTTGTATTAGAGATGGTGCAAGAAATATATGGAGAATCATTGATGATCAGAGATCGATTTTCGTGTGTGTGGAAAAAGATTTATTGTTTGTGGCAGTCGCAGCCTAAAGCCAGGTTCACACCAGCCCCGGACGGACGGAAAACGGCCCGGACACGGAGTGACGTCACCCGGGCCGGGAAAAACGGTTGTCAATTCACACTGCAGAAAATCTGTCACGGACAGAAACTTTGTAACCAATCAAATCGCTTACTGTCGGCCTATCGGTGCTGTATTTATACATCAACTTCTTAAGCAGACAGCGTTATTAATTTGTAGCTAACATGAACTAATGATATGTTTATGATATTCGTATCAATGCAAAAAACTGCAGCTTAATGGGGTTTTACACATGGCAATATTTCTACATTTCCGAAGATATATTAAACGATTTAAATTTCAGGATTAATAAGAGCAAGCAAATAGAACAAGCATTTGACTCAGTAAAATAAATAGCAAAAATTACGTCAAATTATTTCCGTAAATGATTCAAAACCAATGGTACGATGATCTCCAAAGTGAAATTTAAGAATAAGAGAATGCTTTTTTTTTTTTTTTAAGAGAGTGGTTTAAAAAATAAATAGTCAAGCTTTACTCATGAAGATTTTTGATACAGTAGTTCCACTTGACCCACTTTAAAATGTATTTGAGTTTATAGCAAAATTAATTTCTGATAAAATATAAGTTTGATTTATTACTGAAAACTACTCCAGATAGCAAGATTTAACAATAATAAATTTTTTTCCAAGCAAAGTATTTTGATTTTACGAACAATTGACTTACATTGTATAGTTTTGACCTAATTGTATGCAGTTCAGTCTTGATAACTTGAACATTCCTTTATTTCCATTTTTTGGGGGGGGGGGGGTATCCTAAACATTCGAGAAGGCTGCGAGAACTTCCTATAACTCAAAGCTTTTAGACCGCTCTTGAGGGCTTCGAGCTATTGAGACTCGACTGTTAAAAGCAGTTTTATTGCAAATGATAAAATCTATGCTGTTGCAGTACAAACTGCACAAAATAATCGATACACTTTCATGCCAAAAAATAATCTTTTTTATTGCAGAAATTTCTGCTCAGTGCTTTCAACAACTAACAATGAATGAAAATGCTTCATATGTTTAGGTTAATAAATGTAATTTGGGAATTAGTGAGAAAAACAAACATTGTAGGCTTAACACTGACCCCGCAACCAAAACCCTAAAAAGTGCTTTCGTACAAAAGTAAGTCGGGAAAATACGTTTCTCCTGTTGATTGTACTCAGAGTTATGTCTGAAAGTTAAAAAATAGAGTGAGAGTTATAGATAAAATATAACTTTATTTTTATATATAAGTACAAAAGATATTGATGCATCTGTCATACTGCTTGACAAGCTTCGCAGAACAATCCAAGAAAAACTCAACTATTCTCATGCGGAAGAAATATTTCACAGCTTGTTTGACATCAGCATTGCATTGACCTCTCTCTCTGAATTTGTTTGACTGCAACACTCGCCTTCCGCCGAGATTCTTCTTCAAAGTTAGACATTGATTAAAGTCACTGGATGGGAGATCAGACAGCGGCAGATTTAGCATGTTGCAAATGCTAAGGGCCTCCACGACTCTGGGGGATCCGAAAAGAATTCACGGAAGTAGAATTTTATCTTCAACTCATCACACATATGTAGACAATATACAACAGATCAAGTTTTCCCCCTAGAGTTTAAGAGAGTTTCAGATAACACATTCCGTACCCTCTTATAAAAGACTTTTAATTTGTTATTCATGTACTGAAATTTAAATTGAAAAAAAAAAGCAACTTTCTAAAGAAATTTTTTTTTTTTTTTTTTTTTTTTTTACATTTACTGTCAGGGATCAAATCTAGGGGGAGAGGGGATTTAGGGAACTATCCTCCTTCGAAACCCAGATACTTTCCTTTTTTGACAATAAAAAAGAGGTAAAACTAGCCTTATCACCCCTGCCCTTCCCCTTTTTTTCTTAACTATGCCATTGCCTACTTGAGGCAATGGTATCCTCATCTAATTCCTTTTTCCATTATACTGTTAAAAGTATTAAGTAAATTTTTAATTATGTCCATTTTAAATATTAGTTCACAAGTTGTGGGACATAATTCGTTTTTTTTTTTTTTGCTAATAAATTCCTGCCACCAAAGAAAAAAACAGAAAATCTTGTGATAGACGAGAAAAAGTTGCACTATCAAATCTGCCTTTTTTTTGCCGATATCCTCTCATAATTTGGCAACATGCACATGTAATATGCGCTCACTCATTACGACATAAAAACGAAATTCAGTGAAAGAATTTAGTTGTTATCAAATTTCTTAACAAACAACTTCAATAAATTTTGTCATACATACGTAAAATCATTACATGCAGTCAAGTCATTTCACAATTTTCCAAAGCGGGAGAGGGGACAATGAATTTTTTCTCGATTTCATCTTACAGAAAAACATTATGGAAATAAAAAATGTTCTCAAAATCGTTGAATTTTTTTCAGCAGTTTTTGCACAGATTTGACACTGGGAAATACTTAAAAACAAGATGCGAAACTAAAAACGGCACGTACATGGTACCTTGGATTACCTCTCGGAAAATATGGTAAAACACTTAACACTTTGTTCGCAAAAATTCAAGATTTTTTTCTTTAAAAATTTTGGGATTTTCTCTCACAATGAAGAAACAGACTGCAGTCTTTCTCATAAAATGAAACAAATCTTGCTATTTTGACTACCAGGATTCTGTTTGTTACATTTTGTCACCAACCATTTGAAGTTCATTGCTGAACTCAAGTCAGGAACTCTCCAACCTTACTTCTTGTTAATCACAAGTAGTGAAAAACAAAGATAATAAGAAACATTCAATGTTCATAAAGCTATAAAAGAGCAAGAACTTTTATCCTTAGAATTTTAACACATTTAAATTCAAAATATGACGGGATGGGAAACTTACTACATCGAATGTAAATAAATGTACAGCAGCTTACCTGAATGCATTTATACCATTGTCTTCTTTTAAGGGAGTCCTGAAAGCTAATCTAATCTAAAGCTAGAAGAAACTCTAGTCAATCGAAAAGAGTAGCCATCGGGAACTGTTCCCTTTTTTTCATTTTTCCACCATCTTCCTTCTAAAATATACATATCTAATATATTCGGTATTATATAAATTCAGATGTAGAGAAGCTTGAAGATGATGTGTTGACAATATATTTAATTGCTGTCAGGTTCCATATGATACAAAAAATAGCTCAGTACTTCAGAAAAATATCTTTTTTGAAAAATGACCACCGAGACTTAAAATATAGAACAAGAGCGAAATTCTGAAAATAAAAATGCTAACGAAGCAAGTGGCAAAACATGTACAAGTTTTACATTCGTTTCATATTTTATTGTGCTCGTTTCATATTTTATTGTGCTTGTCGTTTGCACATTCGATTACACTAGATCAAACTTTTTCTTCATATTCTATAGGTTTGAATTTTCACTGAAAATAATTAATATCGAAACATGATTAAGAAACAACTTTTGCACTACCTACCTTTAAACGAGATAAACATTAGCCTCCATTACTTACCGAAGCGATCTTTACCTGCTAGACTGTGATTAGCCAAATGAAAGCATCCGTTTCACCCGGGCCCGTGCATTATTCAACTAGTTGAATAGTGCTCGGTACCGTTTCCTCCGGACCATCTCCATGGCAACGAGGAGACGCCACCGTTTTTCCGGGCCGTTTTCTGTCCGTCCGGGGCTAGTGTGAACCCGGCTTTTGCCATGGAGATGGTCCGTGAGAAACGGTACTGAGCACTATTCAACTGGTTGAATAACACAGGCCAACAAAAAAAACCTTTTTGAAAACTTTTTTAATTTTAATAGCTGATCTTGATAGATTTTTATGTGCTGAATCCAAATCTGCTTGTAGTTTTTATGTATCACCCTTAGTTTCCAAGCAAAATGTATTTTATTTTATAGTCTAATACCCATTTACAGTATATAGGGAAATCAATGAAACACTGTAGAATCGTAAAAATGGTTTGTATTTACAGTAAAATACTTGGAATAGTAATTTTATGTGATGATACAAGGTTCACTTGTCAACTGGAATTGCTTTATATTTTCTTTCCCTTTTTTCCTTGAAGCTTCTTGTGTAGCTTTTCCTGCGATGAATAGCTTGCTGAACTTCCCGGTGAAGTGACCAACAGTAATCCCCCATCATGTTGTAGCATGTGTTTCAGCAGTGCTGCCAACATCATCTTTGTTCATTAGACCTATTTTTTCATGTTATCTTAACTATGAAAAAGCTGTTAAATTCTAAAAATGTTTCTTTATTTCATGAATGTAACTATAAAATGTGAATAAATGGTGGGTGATACAACTTTTTAAGCATCATATTTGGATTCAGCAACCTAAACAACATAAGAATAAGGTATTTTCATTAAAAAAGTTTTTTCATTGTTGGCCTGTGTAATGCACGGGCCCGGGTGAAACGGATGCTTTCATTTGGCCAATCACAGTCTAGCATGTAAAGATCGCTTCGGTAAGTAATGGAGGCCAATGTTTATCTCGTTCTTAGGTAGGTTAGTGCAAAAGTTGTCTCTTGATCATGTTGTGATATTAATTATTTTCAGTGAAAATTCAAACATATAGAATTTGAAGAAAAAGTTTGATCTACTGTAATCGAATATTCAAACGACAAGAACAATAAAATATGAAACGAATGTAAAACTTGTACATGTTTTGCCACTTGCTTCGTTAGCATTTTCAGAATTTCGCTCTTGTTCTATATTTTAAGTGTCGGTGGTCATTTTTCAAAAAAGATATTTTTCTGAAGTACTGAGCTATTTTTTGTATCATATGGAACCTGACAGCAATTAAATATAGTCAACACATCATCTTCAAGCTTCTCTACATCTGAATTTATATAATACCGAATATATATATATATATATATATTTTAGAAGGAAGATGGTGGAAAAATGAAAAAAAGGGAACAGTTCCCGATGGCTACTCTTTTCAATTGACTAGAGTTTCTTCTAGCTTTAGATTAGATTAGCTTTCAGGACTCCCTTAAAAGAAGACAATGGTGGTATAATTATGATGCATTCAGGTAAGTTGCTGTACATTTATTGACATTCGATATAGTAAGTTTCCATCCCGTCATATTTTGAATTTAAATGTTAAAATTCTAAGGATAAAAGTTCTTGCTCTTTTATAGCTTTATGAACACTGAATGTTTCTTATTATCTTTGTTTTTCACTACTTGTGATTAACAAGAAGTAAGGTTGGAGAGTTCCTGACTTGAGTTCAGCAATGAACTTCAAATGGTTGGTGACAAAATGTATAAAATGTAACAAACAAAATCCTGGTAGTCAAAATAGCAAGATTTGTTTCATTTTATGAGAAAGGCTGCAGTCTGTTTCTTCATTGTGAGAGAAAACCCTAAAATTTTTAAAGAAAATAAAAATTTCAAATTTTTGTGAACAAAGTGTTTTACCATATTTTCCGAGAGGTAATCCAAGGTACAGTCATAGAAAAAAAAAAACGAAACACTCTGAATTATTCGGCTGCTATACTTGCCAAGAACAAAAGAAAGGTGTCCTCTGACATGGATTAAAGTCTTCTTTAAAACTATGCGAGTAAAATTTTGATAAGGGGCTATATACAAAGTGAAATGAACTCAAAGTCTGAATTTTCAAATGGGAACCCCTACATTTGGTTACATAATTAGGTGCGGAGGGCCAAAAGTACGCTGGGTACCAAGGGGCATCACTTTAGGACCAGTAGAACAAAAGTTATGACCGACCAAAGATTTAGGGACCACCACCACATTTAAAAGGCTACTTTCAAGGTCGAAATTTACAAAGAGTAGACAAATCATATTTTTTCGATTAAATTACCTAAAGCTACTCGCAATAACACGTTTGCTTTTCGTAATTAATTAAAAATTCTCGGGTTTTGTTAAAGTTATAATATTTTTTTGAAATTTGGAAGAGAAAACCCTACTGTGTAGAGTTCAAGGGAAAAACGCAACATTCTATCTTTTTGATTAAACAAAGATGGATGCATATTTTTAGCTACGCACTAACCGTTGCAGCACACACCTTTTGGAGAGAGGTTACAACTTAAAAGTAACCTCTTGTATTTATATAAACTACTGTATTAGGATTGGCAAAAATGTTAAAACCGTGGCTCAGAATTTAAAAAAACGTCTAATCTTTACAAATTATTCCAAATAACCTTCCGAGACACCACAGTTTTCCATGAAAATCAAGTGTCCACGGAAAAAGTTTTCTGAATTGCTACATGTTGCATGAATGCAGACTTCTGACTAATGGACAAAAAATATGATTGTCTACCAATTTTAAAATATACTCAGCAGTTTTATTAGCGTTTCGCTTTCAACATATTATAACTGTTGAAAACTAAATACTATATAAAAACGCTGAGCATGTTCTGCAACTGGTGGATAAGCATATTCCTCTTTCTTTGCATAGAAATTCCCTGCTATTGTTTCAGTTTGCACAGTTGTATATGGTCCCTAAAAATGGTTCTTTTAGCATATCTCAAAAACTACTGGATATTTTGAGCTCCCATTTTGGATTCTCCTTTGAAACCCCTTCTAGATTGTTTCTCCATCAAAATATTATATGGTTCCAGATCATCATTTTTTCAAATATTAATTTCAAAATTCATAAAAAATTCAAAATTTTATCTGAGAGGAAGTCAATGACGTTTTTATTGTTGGGTTGGTTCATACTTTGATATAAAAAAACAAACTTTGCCATACCTATCGTGGTTTAGGTATTATATGCCCAAGTATCAAAAATATTTTTAACATTACGGGACGGTTTTTTCTCAGTTCAATTGTGAAGCAACGGCTGGAGCAAATTTAAAACGATTTGGTATACAAAGTTAAATGATGTTGCTGATCACAAATATGCGATAAAAAAGGGGGGTTTTCGTAGAAAATTTTAAAGTTGATGCCGATTTTTATATGAAGACGACCCCTTAACAACAATTTACCAATAGAAATTTATAGAACACATTATTCCTGAAAAAATAACGTATTACACGTGTCTCTAGTGTTAATAGTCTTCGAATAAGAGCGAGTATTTCGTTTTTTTTTCTATGACTGTACCATGTAGGTGCAGTTTTTAATTTCGCATCTTGTTTTTTTAAGTATTTCCCAGTGTCAAATCTGTGCAAAAACTGCTGAAAAAAATTTAGCGATTTTGAGTTTTTTGTTTCCATAATGTTTTTCTGTAAGATGAAATCGAGAAAAAACTCATTGTCCCCCCTCCCGCTCTGGAAAATTGTGAAATGACGTGACTGCATGTTATGATTTTACGTATGTATGACAAAATTTGTTGAAGTTGTTCGTTGAGAAATTTGATAACAACTAAATTCTTTCACTGAATGTCCTTTTTATGTCGTAATAAGTGAGCGCATATTACATGTGCATCATGGGCGGAGTTAGACTTTTCTGTCTGGGGGGGCTAAGCCCCCATTCTAAAAATGTCACCGAAAAAAAAACATATATATGGGCGATTCTCTCTAAACTCGTCATTTTTCACACGAAATCTGTCCGGGCACGGTTTTTTTAAATGTTCGTATAATTATAATACTATTGCTCAGAAAATGAATCTATTACTTTGGTTTGAAAGAGGGCCAATTTAAGTTTGTTTTTCTGATAAATCATGATAGGGGTAAGTCCCCCGCCTAGTATAACGAGGCAGGGGACTGTGCCAGGTGACTGTGTTTTTGCTCTTTGTTGCGTGATATCTGCAAAACTATTGGAACATAATTAGTTACGAGACTACCTATGAATTTAGGAATAAATCATGGACATAATAACTGATATGTTTTACAATTAAATTTATTGACATTAATAAAATCACTTCCCAGAGGACTGTTTTCGCAATGACCCTGATGCATACTTTCATCACAAATGTGGCTCTCAAACTGAGAAAAGTAGCGTTTCAACACCGTTCTCGGCGATTTTGGCAAATTCACACTGATTACTTTAAACTTTATGCCAAAAAGAATTTGCAAAAGTTATAGATTTTTCGTATTACAGCTTTGAATTTGTTGCAGGGGACTGTTTGAAAAAACTCCGGACAGAATTTACATGACAATTTTAAGTTTTAGAAATACGTAATTATAATTTATTTCATAAGAAAAATATAGCTTCATTATTCTATTTTTAGATATTAATTGCCAAATCTATGTAGTGTTAATAGGTTTTCTGAAATACTATCTTTAGCAGTTAGACTATGGGATTGGGACAGCCAGGGGACTGTGTTTTTGGCGTTAAGATAATTTCTAGAAAGAAAAATTAAAATGTTATCACTCCAAATACAATTGGGCCACAAAGTATTAATGCTTTACTTGTATTAAGAGCGATAATTACTTTATTACACTTTATTGTTTTTAAAATACTCAGTCCGGACACACCAATTACCAGCCCTGATAGCACACTTAGTCTCAGCAA
Source organism: Uloborus plumipes (assembly GCA_038373865.1). Taxonomy (NCBI): domain Eukaryota; kingdom Metazoa; phylum Arthropoda; class Arachnida; order Araneae; family Uloboridae; genus Uloborus; species Uloborus plumipes. The sequence goes on from JAXGGA010000657.1 coordinate 188,403, forward strand.
TGTTCTGGCGACGTCGCAATGTCTCATTCTCGTCACATCACATTGCGCTTTAAAAAGTACGTCTCCACGATGTAACACTCAAACGTCTCCACGATGTATCAGTGTGACGTTCTCTGAAACAGTCCCTTCTTCTCTCGAAACGATCACGCATGCGCAGAATGAAATTTTTTGAAAACTTCCAGCGAAAGCTGTTAACTGCAACGTATAAATTTATGAAAGTGTGTTGTTGTCCTGTTCTACGATTTGAATAGTCAACTTATTAGAAAGTTTGTATTTTGTGTGTGTTTTGTCTTTTATTTACTGAAAAAGTTTTTTAATAATGCTTTAAAAGTTCTTATTAATTGTTTTTTGGGAGAGGAAATGCATTTTTTTCTATGTTATGCTTAACCGTTCATTTCAATCTCAAACAATTTCTTTTATTATTTTAAGTTGTGTTGTTTTGTATGTCTGTAAAAAAAATGCATTCAGGTGGATTGGCTTCGATCCTATAAAAAAAGTTGGTTAGTTAAATTTGAATTTATTTTAAGTTAATAGAATTGTTGCTGTTGTTATCAAAAATCATAAGGTTAGAAAATAGAATTGTTTTTTTTTTTGGAGAATATTTTGATTGCAAAAGTCAAAAATTTTAGGAATGTACATGAATTTAATTTTCATAACTCGTGATTTTGAGGTGACCGTTAGTTTTCAAAGATGTTTTCATTTTGCTTCAAAAATCTTAGAATTGAAATTCATTCCAATTTAAATTGCTGGATTTTCTACTCAGGTATAATATTAAATTGTATCATTTTCTTATTTTAAATGTTTATTTGCATTCTAAACTGTTCTTGCTTGGGTCTTTATAAGTTATATATTGAATTTTATTAATTTCATGAATTTCCTGCTCAATGTTTAAAACATATAATTGCACTCGAATTCCTATTTGTTTAGTTTTCCATATTTAATTATAAAATATCAGCTTTTCTTACTACAGTTTATTCAGAAATGGATGGCAAAAGAGGGTAGTAGTAATATTTATTTACTCTCTCTGACGCTGTATCTTTTTCTGTTACTCTCAGCAATCGTCTTGATCCTGTTTGTCGGCAATGGAAATGCTGGATTTCCTGCTCAGGTATAATATTAAATTGTATAATTTTCTTATTTTAAATGTTTATTTGCATTCTAAACTGTTCTTGCTTGGGTCTTTATAAGTTATATGTTGAATTTTATTAATTTCATGAATTTCCTGCTCAATGTTTAAAACATATAATTGCACTCGAATTCGTATTTGTTTAGTTTTCCATATTTAATTATAAAATATCAGCTTTTCTTACTGCAGTTTATTCAGAAATGGATGGCGAAAGAGGGTAGTAGTAATATTTATTTACTCTCTCTGACGCTGTATCTTTTTCTGTTACTCTCAGCAATCGTCTTGATCCTGTTTGTCGGCAATGGAAATGCTGGATTTCCTGCTCAGGTATAATATTAAATTGTATAATTTTCTTATTTTAAATGTTTATTTGCATTCTAAACTGTTCTTGCTTGGGTCTTTATAAGTTATATGTTGAATTTTATTAATTTCATGAATTTCCTGCTCAATGTTTAAAACATATAATTGCACTCGAATTCGTATTTGTTTAGTTTTCCATATTTAATTATAAAATATCAGCTTTTCTTACTGCAGTTTATTCAGAAATGGATGGCGAAAGAGGGTAGTAGTAATATTTATTTACTCTCTCTGACGCTGTATCTTTTTCTGTTACTCTCAGCAATCGTCTTGATCCTGTTTGTCGGCAATGGAAATGCTGGATTTCCTGCTCAGGTATAATATTAAATTGTATAATTTTCTTATTTTAAATGTTTATTTGCATTCTAAACTGTTCTTGCTTGGGACTTATGAGTTATATATTGAATTTTATTAATTTCATGAATTTCCTGCTCAATGTTTAAAACATATAATTGCACTTGAATTCGTATTTGTTTAGTTTTCCATATTTATTTTTAAAATATCAGATTTTCTTACTACAGTTTATTCAGAATTAATTAATGTTGCAGTGTGACAGTTAATGCATGTTACTCTATGACAGAACTGAAGTTGGATTTTTTCCACCTTTCTAGAATATATCTAAGGATAGTCGCATTGCGACAACAATGTCGCAGTGCGACAGTACATACTGGTAACTCTGCGACGTATCTGAAGTTGGATATTTCCACATGCGCAGAACATCTCTGAGCTGTCGCATTGCGACAACAAGGTCGCAGTGCGACGGCCTATAGATGTTACTCTGCGACGTAACATGCGATGGACATTTCCACATGCGTGGAACATCTCTGAGACGTTCCATAGATGTGCTGCGACGTCTCTGAGATATTACGCACGTCGCAGTGCGACGTATTTTTTACGTCGCTGAGACAGAACTGTGCTATTAGGGAGTTTACAGAGAATCGCCCATATATATATATATATATATATATATATATATATATATATATATATATATATATATATATATATATATATATATATATTTTGAATGCAACTTGAAAATAACAATCTGGGTTCACAGAGTTGAAATTCATAAATTCATTTTTATTTTATTGTTTTAATTTTCTTATAAGGCTTTCAATTGGGAATTGAAACTGTTTCTGTATTCAAAATAAAAGTAATAAAATCGACTTAAACTAGCACAAAATTTGCATTTTAGAGATGAATTAACATTGTTTTCTTCATAATATTTACTGTTATTTTGGTTTCTATTACTTCTTTATGAGTAAAATTTAATATTAACTTTTATTTCATATGAGGTCTGTTGAATGTAACTAAAGTACTCAAAAACATTAGTAAAGTCGAAAGATGCTTAGAATTACTACAAACTTTTTTTTTAAATAGAAGAGAAACACTCTATCATAGAAAACAAGCTTATGCATTATTTTATTTATGATATGTAAATAGAGCTTGCTTGACTTAGAGCTTCCCAACTTTAAATATTTAAAGCGAAAAAGCACTCTGAACAATGTCGTTTAACAGGAAGATTACATCAGCGTTTTCAGACGATGACACATGAAAAATTTTTAATTGTCTTTTTTATAGTTAGATAACAGTATTATTCCGTATGACTTTAAAGTACAAAACCGAAATTATTTGATTTATATTACCTTATTAGCAGCATTTTTAAACAGACAGCCATTCTACAAAATACTAAAATGAAAAAATCTTAAATTATGGGTAATCAAGCTCCAAAAATTATTTATTAGGTACATTGATTTAAACATGCTGGTAAACCTTGCAGGAAATAAATCATTATCAGTTTAAATACTTAAAAATCTTGAATACATAGTTAATAAGAAATAATAGTGTGGTGCAACAAATAGTAGAAAAACAACGTTAAAACTTTAAAACACATTTTCAAAAAAAAAAAAAAAGCAAACACATACTTCAGAGTTTCAAGAACCCCCTCCCCTCTGAGGGAAAATGTAAGTTCCAGATATTTTGTCATGCTATCCGTTTTATTTATATTTTAATTTGCTTTTAACGTTGTTTTTCCCACTTGCATAATTAAAATTTTTAAAATTTCCGATTTTTGCGCAAAGAGAATTCTTCGAAAATTTCGTCAACATTTACATTTTGTTTTACGAACTGGTTTTCAATATGAATGATTGACATATTTGCAAATCTTGTTTGAGTCATAGACTTTCTTAGCCACGTCTTAATGCTTCGCATTGCAGAAAAAAACCTTTCTCCTGTTACTGAACTTATGGGTATCGAGACTGCTACTTTGAGCAGAGCCTGATTACCCTAAAAAATTTCAGGGGGCCTAAAAATGACAGAAAACTTGTGATTTAAAATTCTTGTTTCTGCTTTTAAATGAATATCTAAAGGTAATTGTTAACATCGGAACTGGTTCAATAAAAATTTTCTGAAAAGTTTTAAAAGTGAAGACGCATTTCATAAAACATTAATCCCACCACAAGCTATTTTTAAACGTCGAATTTGACCCTACTTTTTTACAATGTAATTTTATTATGTTTTACTAATTCTCTTGATTGGTTTTATTGTTTTTTATGGTGCAAGAGTCTTATTAGGCTATACTGCGCCAATTAATTCTGTGAAGTAATAAATCTAATTTAATATCGAATCATAGAATTGCAATGCAACCATGTGCATTATGTATGGAAATTCTACATACTAGTGGAGGAAGGGGACAGAATTTAATCTGAATTTTGCTTGGGCAGCTCTTAGAAATAATATGTACACTTAGGGAGATTTGTTTCAATGTCTCAAGAGTATGGAAATACACCCCCCCCTCCTCGCCTCAAAAAGCAGGGGGCCTCAAAATGAGACAGAGCTTTCCCTAACTTCACGGGTTAATCGGGCCCTGACTTTGAGCAATAAAAAGACGTTCGGAAATATATTTCTGTTGACAACCTTTTTAAGTTCAGCAATTGAAATCTGATCACTTTTAAAGTAATTTTTTACTACTTTCATTTCTGCTTTTAAAAGATTCACATCAATATTTAGACAGTTCTTGTATGCATTAATAAAGCATGATGAGCTTTCAAAATCTAAAGCCAAACATTTTTCAATTGCGAGGGCCATATTTTGAAATTCACCCGAAAAACGCAGCTTTAAATTTTGCAACACACTGTCGAACACGACGTTGAAAACATTCCTTTTCCAATGTTCTTTATCCGGGAGGTCTTCTTCACTGTGCATGCGACTACCAATCGTAGAATAGGTAACTCCATCTCTTAGACGAATGCTTTCTTTCACCTTACGTTTTTTTGCGCTGCTTCCTTGCAAAGAAATGCATCTATCTTCTGCAAAATTATTGACTTTGTTCCACAATTGGTCAAATCCCTGTTCTTGCCGAGAAGTCTCTAAATATTTTATAGTGCTATTTACAAGTGTTATTGCCTGTCCGATATTTGACTCTTTGCTTTGAAAAAATTTATTCAAAATCTCCGTTGTTTCTAAAATGTCGTGCATTACGAAGAGATTGACAATAAAGTTTGCCGTATCTATATTAGACAGTATGCCCATGGCTTCAACGCTAGTTTATCTTTTCCTTCGTCAATTTCAATTTGTAATGCATTCGCAATTGCATCAAAATGTCGGATGATGGTGCAGCAGTTTTTATATCTACATGACCATCTTGTAATGCTCAGCGTTCCAATTTCAATTTGTTTCATTTCCATTTTTTTTTTTAAATGCCTATGAGCACTTTATGCGAAGCAGGGTTTGCAAAATGGTGATATAAACTTTCTACGATATTAAAAAAATTTTGAGCACTTCGTATGTTTTTACATGTGTCGGTGATTATCATGTCAGCAGCGCTACGAAAGCCGTAACTATGCGGGGGAGGGATAACTAATTGCGTGCATGGGGTCTCAAATGATATTTGTAGGCCGGAGTATGGGCGCCCATAAAGGAGGGCTCCAGCCCCCCCCCCCGTTAGAAATTAGAATTTCCTCCCTTTTAGTACTACTTTTTCGGCAAAAATATAAAAACATTTTTTTTTCAGCCATTAATAAATAAGTTATTAAAAATACCAAATTTAAATAACTTTAATCTGTGCTGAAATTGCTTTGCATGAGAAAAATATCCTGCTAAACCATGGGAGAAATATTTGAGTCCTCCCTTAAAATTCCGCATATGGGCACCCATGGACCGGAGACACGAGATAAAAACACATACATCACTTAGTTTCCCAGCAAAATAGTTCGGTAGGAAGATTCACCGTTTGCTACACTAGGTGGCCAAAAGTATCCGGACACTTTCAAAAATTTACATTTTTAGATATAACTCGAGAAATAAGTGATCAATTGTTCTTTAACTTTAGTCATACAAAATATATTCTTCACCGAACATTTCCAAGTTGAAATTAAATTACCCTTGCATTTGGGGGACGATAAGAAGGGGGGTCGAAAGAAAAACCGCTTTTTGACCATAACTCTTTGAAAATAGCTCGGAATAAGCTATGCATTTCAGTAATTAATTAGCATACTATGTATAATTACTGTACAAATTCAAATGAACGTACCACTCTTACTTCCGAAGATATGAAACATTTTTTAAAAAACGGCAATTTTATTTGAAGGGTTTTTGCTCATAACACGCAGAGTTTTTGATCAAACCTTATCAAAACTTCAGAAAAGATGACAAAATACAAGAGAAAGAACATACTAAAACGGTTTTTAAAAATATTAAAAATCCGATGAGATATGAACGTTAAAAGGAAATAATTTTGCACGGCGCATGCGCGAAAGACAGAAATTTATAACTACAAAAATATTGTAGCCTGGTGTATACTGCATCTTATAAAAAAAGTTCCAGTTGAATATCGTAAAAATTGAAAAAGATATCAGCGATCTAGTTGAGCTGTAATTCATTCATTTGCAGTCAATTCATAAATGGAGAGGGGTTGTTCACAAATAGTGTGGGAACAATCGAGCATATTTTTCAATGTTAAATTGTATACTGTTTAAAAATTTATATTTGGCATAGAAGTCACATTTCGCCCATTCGGCCAAAAAGACCTTATAAGTAGGTGGCCAAAAGTATCCGGAGACCCCCTGAACCGTTGGTTTTGAACGATGACGAAATAACCTTTATTTTAAAAATAGCTCTTTGTGGACAGACCCTCACTATGTATGTATTGTCTGCGAATGAATGAAATACAGCTCACTAGATCGCTGATATCTTTTTCAATTTTCATGATATTCAACTGGAACTTTTTTTATAAGATGCAGTATATACCAGGCTACAATATTTTTGTAGTTATAAATTTCTGTCGTTCGCGCATGCGCCGTGAATTTTTTTTCCTTTTAACGTTCATATCTCATCGGATTTTTAATATTTTTAAAAACCGTTTTAGTATGTTCTTTCTCTTGTATTTTATCATCTTTCCTGAAGTTTTGATAAGGTTTGATCAAAAACTCTGCGTGTTATGAGCAAAAACCCTTCAAATAAAATTGCCGTTTTTTAAAAAATGTTTCATATCTTCGGAAGTAAGAGCGGTGCGTTCATTTGAATTTGTATAGTAATTATACATACACTGCGATTCAAAAGTTTAGACAAAACGCAAATATGTGAATAAAAAGAAAACTAGTCAACGAAATGCTTTCAAATTTCTACTGCAGGTACACAATATGGTCCCAAATACGTGTCTAGAGTTCTTATAACTATAACTGGAATCAAATTTTGGATATTACAGAAGATAGTTTTTTACATTGTTGCAAAAGTTTAGACAATAGTCAGATTTTATGCAAATATCCCTCGAAATGTGATTGGTGGAGGTAATGCGGGACTGTATTATTCATTTATAAAGTGCAGAGATTGCTGAACAAATAATCAAAATCTCAAAAGCTCTTTAGTTCTCGTGTAAAGAAGATGAGAAAGTTTTGAAGCCGAAATTTGAAAATGAACCTACTTTATTAATTTTTTGTCTTTTAAATCGGCTCTAGTATGGTAGTACATTGTTTTTTACTTTGTGGAGAGCAAATTCAGACATGAGTATCGATCAAAAAGTCCATGAAAAATGATATTTCTTAAGGATAAAGGAATTGAAAAAACGGCTCAGACTGACGATTCGCCCCTTAATCCTACAAAACTTCAACTTGGGTCAAAAACAGCACGTGACAGCATAAGTAGATGAACACCTGAATCAGAATGCATAAAAAAAACAAAGAATTGTGCCTGAGCCTTTTAGGACAGAGTGTCCCAAATAAGTCAGATTTTAATGTGAAAAGCAGCATATGTATCATCGTGACTAAAAAATGAATGGTACTTTCTTTGATAAAAATTATTAAAATTGGGATGGCCTAGATGGATTATAATTCTTTTCGCGGGACTTGAGAAATATCCAATGATCATATGCTGTGCTGCTTTTACCAATACAATCTGGCTTATTTGGGACACTCTGTCCTCAAAGGCTCAGGCACAATTCTTTGTTTTTTTTATGCATTCCGATTCAGATGTTCATCTACTTATGCTGTCACGTGCTGTTTTTGACCCAAGTTGAAGTTTTGTAGGATTAAGGGGCGAATCGTCAGTCTGAGCCGTTTTTTCAATTCCTCCATTCTTAAGAAATATCATTTTTCATGGACTTTTTGATCGATACGCATGTCTGAATTTGCTCTCCACAAAGTAAAAAACAATGTACTACCATACTAGAGCCGATTTAAAAGACAAAAAATTAATAAAGTAGGTTCATTTTCAAATTTCGGCTTCAAAACTTTCTCATTTTCTTTACACGAGAACTAAAGAGCTTTTGAGATTTTGATTATTTGTTCAGCAATCTCTGCACTTTATAAATGAATAATACAGTCCCGCATTTCCTCCACCAATCACATTTCGAGGGATATTTGCATAAAATCTGACTATTGTCTAAACTTTTGCAACAATGTAAAAAACTATCTTCTGTAATATCCAAAATTTGATTCCAGTTATAGTTATAAGAACTCTAGACACGTATTTGGGACCATATTGTGTACCTGCAGTAGAAATTTGAAAGCATTTCGTTGACTAGTTTTCTTTTTATTCACATATTTGCGTTTTGTCTAAACTTTTGAATCGCAGTGTAGTATGCTAATTAATTACTGAAATGCATAGCTTATTCCGAGCTATTTTCAAAGAGTTATGGTCAAAAAGCGGTTATTCTTTCGAACCCCCTTCTTATCGTCCCCCAAATGCAAGGGTAATTTAATTTCAACTTGGAAATGTTCGGTGAAGCCTATATTTTGTATGACTAAAGTTAAAGAACAATTGATCACTTATTTCTCCAGCTATATGTAAAAATGTGAATTTTTGAAAGTGTCCGGATACTTTTGGCCACCTAGTGTATCATTAACGGATGTACTATGAACAAAAATTAGTAGAGCAGAGCATAAGCTAAAGAGAAAAAGTCTCGTAGAATGTTCAATGCTGAGTAAAAATGTATTTTAGTTCTTAGGAGGTTTTTTTTGGAAGAGCGATAACAACTGCTAATGTTGAAAGAAAACTTTGTCTCGTTTATATTCTTTTTTCTTCAGGGGGGGGGGGGGGGCTAATAAGCGCCATCACCCAGGTTTCCGAATGATTGCATGATCTTCTCGGTGTTATTTGTCCTGAATGACGTACGTATTTATTAATTTAAAAAAAAAGGTATTTTTTTCCTTCGGGGGGGGGGGGGCTAATAACCTGGCCAGGGGGGCTTAGCCCCCCTAAGAAACCCTAACTCCGCCCATGATGTGCATGTTGTCAAATTATGAGAGGATATTGGCAAAAAAAAAGGCAGATTTGATAGTGTAACTTTTTCTCGTCTATTTCACAAGATTTTCTGTTTTTTTTTTCTTTGGTAGCAGGAATTTATTAGCAAAAAAAAAACAGAATTATGTCTCATAACTTGTGAACTAATATTTAAAATGGACATAATTAAAAATTTACTTAATACTTTTAATAGTATAATGGAAAAAGGAATTAGATGAGGAAATATCATTGCCTCAAGTAGGCAATGGCATAATTAAGAAAAAAAGGGGAAAAGCAGGGGTGATAAGGCTAGTTTTAGCTTTTTTTTTTATTGTCAAAAAAAGGAAAGTATCTGAGTTTTGAAGGAGGATAGTTCCCTAAATCCCCTCTCCCCCTAGATTTGATCCCTGACAGTAAATGTCAAAAAAAAAAAAAAGAAAAGAAATATTTCTTTAGAAAGTTGCTTTTTTTTTTTTCAATTTAAATTTCAGCACATGAATAACAAATTAAAAGTATTTTATAAGAGGGTACGGAATGTGTTATCTGAAACTCTTTTAAACTCTAGGGGGAAAACTTGATCTGTTGTATATTGTCTACATATGTGTGATGAGTTGAAGATAAAATTCTAGTTCCGTGAATTCTTTTCGGGGCCCCCAGAGTCGTGGAGGCCCTTAGCATTTGCAACATGCTAAATCTGCCACTGTCTGATATCCCATCGAGTGACTTTAATCAATGTCTAACTTTGAAGAAGAATCTCGGCGGAATGCGAGTGTTGTCTCCGAATGTTGTGCAAATTCAGAGAGAGAGGTCAATGCAATGCTGATGTCAAACAAGCTGTGAAATATTTCTTCCGCATGCGAATAGTAGAGTTTTTCCTGTATTGTTCTGCGAAGCTTGTCAAGCAGTATGACAAATGCATCAATATCTTTTGTACTTATATGAAAAAATAAAGTTATGTTTTATCTATAACTCTCATTCTATTTTTTAACTTTAATTCATAACTCTAAACACAATCAACCCGAGAAACATATTTTCCTGACTTTCTTTTGTACAAAAGCACTTTTTAGGGTTTTGGTTTCGGGGTCAGTGTTAAGCCTACAATGTTTGTTTTCCTCACTATTTCCCTAATTACATTTATTAACCTAAACATATGAAGCATTTTCACTCATTGTTAGTTGTTGAAAGCACCGAGCAGAAATTTCTGCAATAAAAAAGATTATTTTTAGCATGAAAGTGTATCGATTATTTCGTACAGTTTGTACTGCAACAGCATAGATTTTATCATTTGCAATAAAGCTGCTTTTAACAGTCGAGTCTCAATAGCTCGAAGCCCTCAAGAGCCGCCTAAAAGCTTTGAGTTATAGGAAGTTCCCGCAGCCTTCTCGAATGTTTAGGACCCAATAAAAAAGGAAATAAAGGAATTCAAGTTATCAAGACTGAACTGCATACAATTATGTCAAAACTATACAATATAAGTCAATTGTTCGTAAAATCAAAATATTTTGCTTGGAAGAATTTTTATTATTGTTAAATATTGCTATCTGGAGTAGTTTTCAGTAATAAATCAAGTTTATATTTTATCAGAAATTCATTTTGCTATAAACTCAAATACATTTTAAAGTGAGTCAAGTGAAACTACTGTATCAAAAATCACCATGAGCAAAGCTTGACTATTTATTTTTGAAACCACTCTCTTAAAAAAAAATAACCATTCTCTTATTCTTTAATTTCACTTTGGAGATCATCGTACCATCGGTTTGAATCATTTACGGACATAATTTGTCGAAATTTTTGCTATATATTTAAACGAGTCAAATGCTTTTTCTATTTGCTTGCTCTTATTAATCCTGAAATTTAAATCGTTTAATATATCTTCGGAAATGTAGAAATATTGGCATGTGTAAAATCCCATTAAGCTGCAGTTTTTTGCATTTATACGAATATCATAAAAATATCATTAGTTCATGTTAGCTACAAATTGATAACGCTGTCTGCTTAAGAAGTTGATGTCTAAATACAGCACCGATAGGCCGACAGTAAGCGATTTGATTGGTTACAATGTTTCTGCCCGTGACAGATTTTCTGCAGTGTGAATTGACAACCGTTTTTCCCGGCCCGGGTGACGTCACTCCGTGTCCGGGCCGTTTTCCATCCGTCCGGGGCCAGTGTGAACCTGGCTTTAAACGTTGCGTTGTGGCTAATGAACTCAGGGAGTAGAAAGAAGGAGAGAAATGTTCTACGGATGCGCTAGTTTGAAAGTGGCAACGAATTCTCACCAGCCGCCAGAGGACGCTAGCTGAAACGCTCCCTATCTCCTACGGGAATCAATGTAATTGATACTGAATCTGTCATCTTTTTAAATGCTGCTATGGGAAAGAAAAACATTTTTTTTCAACTGGATTTTGGTGTAAACCATCGATTAACATTATGAACTAAATATGACTTTGATCCACCCCACTGAAATTTTGCCGTATTTTTTAAGAAAGATGTTTAATCGACGGCATCTAGCTACTTGCCAAATTTGACATATATGCGACTGTATGTGACATTTTCTTTGCATTGTACGATATAATTTTTGCTGAGAATCAGTTCTCTAAATTGTTGATAAATTAAGCATGAGGCAAAAAATTAATTATGTCAGAATTTAATTTTGTTATTAATTAAATATATTTAGTAGAAAAAATAATTATTAGTTTAAATGTATTTTTTAAACATATTTAGTTCATAATGTTAATCGATGGTTTGAGCAAAATTCCAATTAAAAAAATATTTTTGCCAACAGCAGTCTTTAAAAATGACAGATTCTGTCAGATTTGGCAAGTTGGTAAGTGCATTCGATAAAACCTATTTCTCAAAGAATAAGGCACCTATTTTCGTGGGATGAAATTCATATTTAATTCATAAAGTCAATCGAAGATTTACACCAAAATCCAGTTGAAAAAAAAATTTTTTCTTTCCCATAGCAGCATTTAAAAAGATGACAGATTCAGTATCATTTACATTGATTCCCGTGGCAGATAGGGAGCGTTTCAGCTAGCGTCCTCTGGCGGCGGGTGAGAATTCGTTGCCACTTTTAGATAGCAGAGATTTAGCTCCTCCTCTTTAATCTCCTTGAATGAACCTTAAATTTTAATGTTCGATAGCCATATTCTTATTGCGCCTTAATACGTCATTGATGACGTGCCACCAGAAAAGGGGGGAGGGGGCAGAAGGTTTTCGCCGCCATTTTCACAATTTTACGGTTTGAATGTGGTATTGATGAATGAATTTTTAAGCATTGTATTAGTGTTTTAAGTATAACATGAAAATTTTAAACTAAGGAATTGAAACTGCATTTTGGATGAAATTTTCGCCTGAAATACAGCTCAAAGTTAGTAATGATTTAAATTCTTGTTTCACAATGTATATTACCATGTGCTAGTGCATTCATGTGCATGTTTGGATTTTCCGGAGAAGAGTAATTTTTTAATGAAATGGTTTATGTTCTTTTCTCACCAGTTTTACACACTGCTAACTTGTTTTGTAATTTGAAACAAGGAAACATTAAGTCCATTTTCGTAGAAGTATTGTTTGAAAATAATCCCGTAAGGTAGGAAAAACCTGTTAAAGCGAATTATTATACATTATGTTCCACGAGTATTTTTCATCGTGTTAATGTTTTTCTTCCTTAAGTAGTGCGAACAATATTTTATGTTCTTAATAGAGCTGCCCCGGATATTTGGTGGTTCGGCCTAATACTTTACTATTCTTCTACTGATGTTAGTCTTGCTTTTAGGTATTTACCGGAATCTTATAATACATTAAAAAGCCATAACATTACCAACTCATTTGAACATGAAGCAGTAACTGGAAAATCCAAATTCAAAAAATCACAAATATTAAGTGTTCAGAAATAGGTGTAGTCAACTAACTGCTAAATTTATACATATATATATAGCTAAAAAACATTTGATCACCATTTCAACAAATTTTCAAGAAACATGAAGACAAAAAAAAAAAAAAAAAATGTAGCATATAAATTGAAGAATTTCCTAAAGTTTTGTATCATATGTCATGTAAAATATTTTTTTTAGGAAATGGAACCAAAATTTTTATTCAATTGTAACAGTTTTATAAGTAACTTGGGACTTGTAGGGTGTAAGCTAAGTTTCAAAGATTTTTAGCAAAAAAGCTAAAATTATAGAAAAGGCTTTAGAGGTTTATAAATAGTGAATCTGTTCACTATCTTTCCAACCTAGTCTATGTATTTCATCTCCCTTTGAAAGCTTAATTCAAAATTCATAGCATATAACTTTTTTTTTTCTCATGTAAAGTGTGGAATTTAAAATTGTTATTCACTTTAAAATAACACAAGTTTTTTTTTAATCTTTCACAATGCATTTATTGGGAGGATTATATACCCATTAACAATATATTGTAGAATTTAATAGACTTT
>JAXGGA010000658.1:0-201671 GCA_038373865.1 Uloborus plumipes
ACTGGATTTGTTTCTGTGTGAGACTGAAATCGTTTCTGAAACCAAAAGTTTAAAGGAATGAGAAACTAAAATTGTTTCGGTAAAAGTTTGGAACTGAAATAGTTCGTTTGAAAATTTAAATAACTGAACAAGTTTGAAACTAAGTTTCTGGGATTTAAATTTTTTTAAGAATTTGAAACTAAATGGTTTTTGGATGTGGGCCTAAATTAAGAAACTAAAAGTGTTTATATGAATTTTAAAAAGTTTGAAAAAAAGATGAATTTAAAATTTGAAAAGTTGAAACTAAAATTGTTTCTGGAAAAACATGAACGAGAATATTAGGAAACTAAAAACTGTTTCTAAAAATGTAAATATAAAAGTGATTGTTAGTTTTTCACTAAAGTAGAAGATGGGGGGAATACGAGTATAGAAATTAAGAGGGGTGAAAGGATTTAAAATTTATCCTGCCTCTATTTTAAGGAAATTTAAAGAAATGAAATTTTTGAGTATTCCTGGGAACCCATGTGTGAAAAAAATATTGTTTGAAAATATAAGTTCGTTCAATGTTTTCATGTAAATTTTTCAATGTGTTTATACAAATTGGTTTGGAAAGTATTCTTATGTGTTCTTTTATGGATTGTCTTCAAGAGGGGGGAATTTGTTGGCATAAGCCTTTATTTTTTAAATTAGTCTTGAAGCAATTCCATATAAAGATAATGAAAAATAAAAATTAAGAACTTGCCTTTTGTATATTTAAAATTATAAAAGTATTTCCCAAAAATCTAACCAGCAGACGAACCCCCATTTGTGTATAGTGTGTAAAAACCCAACTGTATCACATGTGTTTACCTGACAGGTGACGTGACGCAATCGGCAAATAGGTTGAGTAGTTTTTTGCTGGATGCATTGCATAAACAGATTTTAAGTTTTAAATTAACAGTTAAGAAGATAACTGTGTTGAGTTGTCTGTGTTTAACATTGCATGCAAATTTTGATGCGTATCACGTCAGCTGTCGGTTAACGGTAACTATAAATACCGTGTAAATCAATCAATCCTTCTCTTATGATTTGCTCTTATGAGCCGAGTCCGTCGCTGCAGCGAGACGGTGGATTGTTTTGGTGCTGAAAGCGCGCCATATGGGCTGAGGGCCTTTAATTGATTTTGCCACGCAGAGGACGTGGTGTTTTTCTAAAAGTAAAATGTGATTAGTTCGATTCGACTGCCTTGCTAAAAGAGCGGGTAGGTTTTTAAAACTTCAATTTTGGAAGATGAAGGTAATTTTAAATAAGGAGTAGGTTGTGCTGTTTTTGGAGATTGGCTATGAACAGGACCGGGAGTTCAACATATTAGGAGATGTTCTCTACCGTTGCCCGGTTACTGTTAGTTTTAAGTAGCAATCTGCTGCCTGCCGTTTCGTGACAAGGAGCGTGTGGGATTTCAACCCTTCTGAACCTGCTGTCAGCCAAAGTGCGAGCGGGTGTGTTGTGC
This sequence comes from Uloborus plumipes, assembly GCA_038373865.1. Lineage (NCBI taxonomy): Eukaryota > Metazoa > Arthropoda > Arachnida > Araneae > Uloboridae > Uloborus > Uloborus plumipes. Next base: position 1,469 of record JAXGGA010000658.1, read on the forward strand.
CTTCAAGTCTTCGTCGTGTGCCTGTGTTTTACCGATAGACTGTATCCTGGTATGATGAACTTTTAAATAGTTTTTCAGGAACTTTCTACTGTGTGGCACCTTTTTTAAAATGAGGACTTTTATTTAAAGTCGATGAAGTTTTTGAACATTTTAAGAGAAGAAAAATGTTGTGAATCGAGTCTAATCGTTTTTGAATAATGTGTTGGGGATTTTTACTGAATAATGTGTTGGGGGGAATTAAGTTTATATTTTAATGTCAAAATTATTTTTCCTATTTACACTTTACTTATGTTGAATAAATTGTTATTTAGTATTCAAATATGAATCATGTATTCTTTTCTCCCGAGCAGAACCATTCCACATTTTCTGTTGGTCGGAGGTGGTGGCCCGGTCTTGGTCTTTTTACCGATTCCGGGTTATCACCGTTCGCCGGCCAACACCGGACCAGAGCGACGTGGATGGCAGAATGGCAAACCGTAGTGTTCTCAGATGAATCCCGCTTCTGTTTGTCCAGCGATAGTCATCGCATACGTGTGTGGCGTCGACGTGGAGAAAGATCGAATCCGGCAGTAACTGTGGAACGCCCCACAGCGCGACAACATGGCATAATGGTTTGGGGCGCTATTGCAAACAATTCCATATCACCTCTAGATCGTATTCAGGGCACTGTGACGGCCCAACGATATGTAGATAATGTACTGCGGCCGGTGGCAATCCCCTACCTTCAGGGTCTGCCAAATGCAATTTTTCAACAGGATAACGCCCGGCCTCACAGTGCTCGAATCAGCCAACATGCTCTACGAGGTGTACAGATGCTTTCCTGGCCACCATACTCTCCTGACTTGCCACCAATCGAACATGTGTGGGACGTGATCGGACGCCGTTTGCAGAACTTGTCACTGCCTCGTTCAGAGGACGAACTGTGGCAAATGGTTGAAAGGGAATGGAGTGCCATCCCTCAGGACACCATCCGCAGGCTTTTTGACTCCATGCCTAGCCGTGTTTCTTCGTGCATCGCTGTCCGCGGTGGTCCTAATTCTTACTGAGCCGACGCCGTCCTCGCTCTAAATTTTGCTTATTTATTTTGAAATAAATATCACTTATTGTTCCACGCTGTCTCTGTCTTCTTACCAAATTTCATCAATTTCTGACCACTCCTTCTTGGTGTTGCATTTTCAATGTCGAGCAGTGTATTTGTTGAATATATTTCCCATGGACAAATGACCATAAAACATTGCATTTAGGTAAAATATGTTACAGGTAATTGTGTCCGGTGACCATCACTCAGTTTTGACAAAAAGCGCAGGTACGTCTTCTGCTCCGGGCACGGCAGTATTCTCCGAATCGAAAGGATGGGAAAATTCACCTGCAAAAATGCCCGGGATGCGTGAAAGGTCTTATCTGGCACGAATCCTCTACCCCGGCCGTGCATATCATTTTTTTAATCGAAAATTACTTTCCAAAACCTTATTATTTCCTTATTATTTAACCTTATTTTTTGGCCGAATATTTTTGAACTTAGAACTAATGTTTTCATTAAAAAAAATATTCCAAACAATTTTTTTAATCTTTAATTATGTTTGTTGAACTCCTAATCATACAAAATTATGCTTTAAATGTAACCTGTGCTTTTTTTATTAACAAAAACAGGTTAACTATTCGGCGGCCGAGAGGCCGAATACTCAGCTTCGATTACGGCCGAATATTCGGTATTCGGCCAAATCACTACTCGTCGCATCTCTACCTTTTATCTTTATGAAGGAGGCAAACAAATGAAATGTCTTTTTATTTTTACTAAAAATCATAAATTAAACATTTTTGAGCAAAAATTATTTTAATCATCAAAATGTCAAAAAGTTTCATTTGAAGTAACTGGCTTAATTTTTTTAAATGAGACCTTTAATTTCACCTGTGAATGTGGTATCCTATGAGTGGGAGGTTGAGGATCACGGTGAACCATTCCAGGGCAAACAGGAACAACAGCGTGTAGAAAAAGTGGAGGATGTATTCAGGCAACACCAGCTGAAAACACACAAATATTTTTGAGCTAAAAAAAGTAGTTAAACACCATTTTTCAAAAGTGAAACTGCCCACGACTGTTTTCAGATCTTAAAAAGAAGGGTACCCTCAAAGGTTATGCTTTTATAAGGCTATTTAATTTGCTTTCACACAATAAGCCAATAACATCCTCAGGTACTTATCCGTTAGCCGTGCGCAAGCAAAAAATCGAAAACCGCCGAGTCGAAGCGAAAGACAAATTAGTCAGTAGTCAAAAACATTCTCCTCATGAAATAGCTTTGCATAAAAATAACAGCATATAATACAACACTGAAAAGCACAGGAGTACTGCAGACACCTGTTTCGGAGTTGCAAGGAACGCTTTCTTTAATGCAAAAATGGAGTTGATGGATAGCACAGACATCCCAAAATGCAACGGGAACAGAAACGAACAACTGAAAAAGCGCTTCTCTATGGCAGAAATTTTTTTCAATGGGTCTATTTTTTGTGAAAAATCGAATAATTTTTTGAAAATCAAATAATTTTGCGAAACCAAGAACTGAAAAAAAAAAAAAAACCAAATTTATACATCAAGCAGGAGGGGGGTAAGGGTTATGGCACAAATTGCACCAATGAAATTTTTAGATGGGTGTTTTTGCGGCCCTCTCAGATACATCAATCTCTTTTTCCTCTCCAGATCACAATAAATTATACTAAATAAAAACTGAATATGTTGAAAATCCTACATTAATTGAAACAAGAAAAAAAAAAAAAATTCAGACATTGATTCAGTATTCACTTCTTGACGCAAGCCATTTTAAAAAAACAGCGGGTTCCGTTAAAAAATTCCGAATTTAATGGAAGGTTAAAATAAACTTCATTTATGGGGCAGAAAGTAACAAGCCAGGGCTGAGGCAGAAACATGCAATGCACCACCAGCTCGTCTATTCCATCCATGCACTGCAGTTTCGTGCTTATTATGCACTCATCAGCATGGTCTAGGAATTAAATGAGCTGGAGGCAAAAATCCTCTTGCAAAAATAGAGCCTCCAGCTCATTTAATTCCTATTCCATGCTGATAAGCACCAAACTGCAGTCCATGGATGGAATAAAGCAGCTGGTGGTGCAAGCCAAATTCAAAAATGAATTTTTCTGGCTTTTTTACTTGCCAAATCATTCATCGCGGTTCGAAAATCCAAATCCTTTGTCGATGGATGTTCTATCGAAAGTATAGATGAGTCCCTGAGCCTCCAGTCACTCATTCTGGACCTAAGATAAGTTTTTATTAGTTTAAGCTCAGAATAACTCCGTTCGCAACTAGCTGCACCGATTGTCATTGTTAAAAAAATTCACAACAGGGTAGTTTTGTTGGGAAAGGAGTTTTCTAGTCTATATTTACATATGAATTGCAACAATTCCAGAGGACTCTTGTTTTCGTACCAAGTTTTCTTTTCATTGTCGGTTGCAATCATAAAACTTTGCAGTCTTTTTCTTTCAATAAGAAACTGCTCTTTATCAATATCATTATGCACTTTGAGATTGCACTCATCATTTTCATCTAAAAGATTTTCTGGTGTTAGAAAAGAATGTCGTTTATCAAGATCATGCAATTGCTCAGACCTCAATGTTATTTCTCGCATTTTTCTGTCCTATGAGCAAAACTCTTCCCTCGTCAGCTCCGATGCGTGTGTTAATCCTGCGTCTCGATAACCTTCTTCAAATTTCGATTTTTTTTTTTTTTTTTTGGATTCTTCCTTCAGTTAAAATCCCCAAATCATTACAAATTTATTTCGCAAAAGCAACTAAATATGTTTTTAGGGCTTTTAGCTTAATATAAGACTCATGCATATTGAGTCCCTATGTTTGGAAATACACCTGTGCATCATTTATTTCCAGAAGCACATACTCCCGAAGACCGAGAAAACACAGAAAAGGAAAAGAGGGGGTTGGAAGGGCCCAAAATTTTTTAAATTTTGTTTTCATACGATTCAATAAAACTTTTCCTTCGAGTGAAACTGAGTTTTAATACTCATATTGGATCCAGTAGTCCCAAAAGTGTAAGCTTCTTTCCAACGCACTCAAAAAGAGGGGAACTTCCACATGCAAACAACAAATCTTTGCTTGGTGCAAAAAAAGTATCTATAATAATCTGTACTCTCCTCGTCGTTCTCCCCACCACACTTTCATTCCCGATTCCCAGGGGGCCCAGAATGAGGGTTTTCTCGGGGGTGGGATCCATAGGGGGACCTGGCAGAGAGATTTATGCTGTCAGAGACGTTTCAAAGTGAGCCCGGTCAACAAGTGATAGGGGCCCAGACCCAGCAGAAGACAGAGCAGCGAGCACGATCGTATTCACGGGAAGGCCGGGGAGTGCGCCGCACCCCCAACATTTTCGTTGGAACTGTGAAAAAATTAAAACTTGGAATATTTTATCAGAAATATAGTTTGGGAAATACCTCATACTTTTCACAAAGACAATGCAAATGAATTCAACGGAAAGCAAAACCCAAAAAATAGTCGGCACTCCGTGTGACCCGTTCGTCGCCACACATCGCCGGTGCGGTAGAAATCTTGATGCATGCTAAAAATTAGAATTTATGCGCATTTGAAGAAAATTTAATAAGTCATTTCACACATAAAAAAAACCTTATTTAGAAAATTCTTTATTATTTTGGGCTGTATTGCGTGTGGAACAGGGTGTCAATGAGTTAAATCAATCGAACTCAACGATGAAGGGGAAGGACCCCTCGTTCCGTCCGGACGACCGACGCTTTCACCTCGACCCATCTATGCCCAGCAGCCTGAAAACGGGACGCTCGTCAGTGACTGCATACAAAAACCTGTAATGGGTCTATCCTTTCACTAAAGCTGTTTTCCACAGTCCTTCTTCTCGAGAAAACCAGTCAGAGCCACTCGTTGGGGACGTCAGACTTTATTTACTGACAGCTATTTTCAGAGGAATCAGTCGAGCAACGATCCAGTACGGGTAGCCACGGAAAGTAAGGTTTTTTTTGCAAACTTATTTTTCATAAAATGAACCTATTTTAAAATGATTTGCTTAAAATGGATCACAGATGCCTCCTGTCATGTTACTTTGCAAAAGTAAAGTCAAGTAAGGTCGTATTTTGCTCACATATCTGCAAAAGATCTCGAATACGGGACGTCGAATAACTTCATAAATGTGGCAACGGCGAGCTTAAAATGTATGTAAACCATTCCAAGTAAGACTGGATCTGGTTTTTATCTGCTTAAAACAGAGATAAAAATTGAAAAAAAAATGTTGAAAAAAACTTGGGCATAAATGTGTTAACAACAATATCAGTTAATCACCACAATGGGACGTCATTTCAAAGAAAACAGAAGAAAGCGTGCACCGGGGGAATGCACCCGAATCACTCACCGGGTTCAGGCTGTTGCACTGGTCGATCGGGTTCTTGTAGTCGGACTTCAGCTCGTCGAAAGCGATCACCTGAAAGGAGGAGGACAGTTTTTAGAAAACGGATCGATGTCGGAATCGAGATCCGCATCTTTCCATCGAGTCGTCCACACATTCCAGGGGTCATTGCGAGTTCATAAGAAAATACCTGAAAGTTTTAAATAGAAAATGCGCGAGTGTATGTGGAGGGGGGGGGGTGCTTTTTTAAAACCAAGGCTCCTATTACTTAAGCACAACTAATTTTATAATTATACATACATAATAATTAATTTCCTTTCATAAACTAAAACATTTCATATATTCGAATAGTTTCAAATAGTTTTTAGTCAAAATATTGTGCACGCATTTAATTGAATCGTAAATGAGTAATAAAGTTAAGTTCGAGCTGGAGCTAGCAAATTATCTCCAAAAAAATATTGCAAGGAGAATGCAAAAGTCTAACAGAATTACTGTTTATTGTGCAAAAATGTTTATGAAGTAATGAAAAGTTGGATTTGTTATTGAAAATATGGAAAAGAATTGATCTAGATGCAGTACCCATAAATCTCCTAATCAGTTCTATATGACTTGAGTCAAAGATTTCATATTTGTTAATACTTTTAAAGATATTATGTATGTTAAAAAACTTAAACGGTTGAAACAAAAGTAAAATTCAGCCACTGATTCAGCATTTGAGTTTTTGTCATTTGACACTCTAAAAGAGCATGGAATTTTGTTTAAAACTTTTGAGAACTAAAAACGGAACAGTTGAGTCCTTTGAGGCGAAATGCTTAAAAGTTTTTTACAAAAAATGCACAGGAAAAAATACATTTTTTGTCAAAAAATTTTTAACATTTCGCCTCAAAGGACTCAACTGTTCTGCTAAGATAAAGAATAGAGTATGATATTGGCAAAAAAAAATTTCAATATGTTGTTGGCAGAGGAAGTTATGACCGTTTGAATATCGGTAAAAAATAACATTTTTCATATTTCGGATTTACGCAACTAAAAGCACGTTAAACTTTCCTCGGTTATTTATACATCATTTTAAAGTGCTTACACTGGTGTTTCAAACGACACTATTTTGCCATGCCAACTGAAATGTACAAGCTGTTTTTGGACCTCGAAAACGCTGAAAAACGTCAAAAATGCCTTGTTTTGAGGGCCTTCACTGACTTTACGGCAACAACTTACCTCTAATTTAACATTCATTTTGTAAAGTTTGAACCTTCTATATTTCATATACAAAAAGAAAATTGGAGTTTAACAGTTTCTGGTAAGAGTTTTGGCTCACGGTAACTTCCATGTCTTGAAAATCCACTTAATTTTTGATTCCGCACCTTCAACTTTGGGGATCCATAAAAACTAAACAACTCAACTTTAGAACAAAAGATTCTGGATTTGGTCTTTCAATAAGATAATAAAGATTTGGTAATTTTTTGGAAAAAATCTGAGAGGTCATGAATCATAGGCGTGCCACTCTCTCAGATTCTTGCTCTTAAAAACAAAACAAATTCGAAACGCCCTTGAAAACATCTATTTTGAAAAGAGTGATAGCATTTCTGCTTATTCAGATGTTATTTTATTCTCCTAGATCAGATAAGGAAGTGGAATAAATTAAGAAAAAAAACATCAACCATAACTAATGTGTCTAATAAACGAATCCAAACAAAACGAAAAACAAATAATTTAAAAAAAAAAAACGCCCCCCACTGCCCTGAGGATGGGAAGTAGGGTTGCAGTAGAAACCAACTGGAGTAGAACAGGGTTACTATAAGTTGCAGTTATCGCCAAAATATTGGGACGTTTTATTCATCTATGATATTGAAACACTTTTCAAATCAAGGTTCCTATTCTTTGTCATTGTTTTTGTACGATGTCAACACCAGTATACAGCGTAGGTGTAGGTTCTCGCAGATTGAATTTTTGACAAAGTTTCATGTGGCTTATACGCCGATGCCGCGTATCTGATGAAAGAATTATTTTTTCTCCGGAATTTTGCGAAGTGCGGCGTATACGGTGGTGCGGCTTATCTTATTATTATTTTTTTTTTTTGAGTTAGTGCCTTGAGTTACAGACGTAGCTTTCCGTTTTATAGTTTCGTGATAATGCCCGATTCTTTGAGAAAAAAAATGGTCAACCGCGAGCTATAGACTTTTGTTGTATTGCCAAAGAACCTGGGAATCTTATGACAGCTCTTATGATAGCTCATCGAATAACTGTTAAGTAAAATATAACAAACATTTATAAACAAATGGAATTTGTTTACAAAGTATATGCGTATGTATAACATTTTTTTTTACTTTTAGTAGAAAGAGAAGAGCACTTTCACCATGTTTCATTAAATCTCACAAACAACATGTTAGTAGTATTTCCATCACTTAACTTCATACTATCCTTAAGGTCATTTAAATTTATAGTTTCAATTGCAAAATTTAGTACATTATTCTTGCCCTTATCCATACTCCAAACAGAAAATGTGTTGTATCTTTGATAATATAATGTATTTAACGTAGCATTCAAACACAGTTATTGTAGACAACTATTTTTATCGCTTACTCGTGTGAAGACGTAAACGTTTTCATTACAATCTAAACTACATTCTAAAACGTCCGAAAGCTAGAATTTTTTTAACAGCTATACAAGGTTTAAAAATAAATATAACATCAGGCGCTAGTTAAAAAGTATCTCTCCCCCCCCCCCCCCCGGATCGTGTACAGACCAATTCCTTTCTTACACTTCAGAAAAGGCCCAATAATTATGGGCTTTTACACAGAAATACACTATGCATTATTTCGATTCAGATTTGCTTTTTCAATGAATAATTTGCAAAAGAACCCGTTTGTTTGATCGGAATTTCGTCGAGTTTCCGTTTCGCTTGATCATGATCGGATTTTTGTGAAGTGTCCGTTAATTTTTCTGGCCAGATCACTGATCATGCTTTCTATGGCAGACCACTGATCTACCGTAGGAACTTTCAGGATCAATTCGTCTCATCCAACGAAAGAGAAACAACGAAGAGGATGGCAGGGATCATAAATGCAGTTTGTTACAGCAGTAATTCGTTTTCAGTGTTCGAATTAACGAGGATCCACTATACTGATATCACACACATCATATTGCCTAATCCGATAAAGTACTCACATCTTTTTTTGAAAACTTACGTATTTTATATGCTGATCAAAACCTAAACGTAATTCAAACTTCAATTTTAAAATTCTAAGTGAGGAATGTCACGCTTTCGGTATATCACATGTGAAACAAAACCGTGTATTTTTGGTTAAAATATTAAATTGTAATTAGCAACACCAAATTTGTGTTTTGAACATCCTATCCAGTGCCTTTAACAAAACGTGATCTTGTTATTTTTATCACCGGTCTAAACTGAAAAAGTATAGAGTATCAATTGTTCATTGGATTTGCAGACGCGAGAAAAGTGTCAATGAAGAGAAATCGCACATTTGAGTGAGCCAACTAAAATCAGTCCATTATTGAAGAACTTACATGGAATACCGCAAAGAAAATGAGAAATGCAGTCAGGATTAATGCCACTATGTAGCAGAAAGCCGCAAACGTGAACGCCATCTTTTGGTTTCGAACAATATCAATGCCATCTTATCTTCCATAATTTTGTTCCAAGCGATTTTTAAAAAAAATCAAGTGACAAAATTTAAGGATTAAGTTTTAAAATACAATTTGGCTATCATAAATATTTAATTTGCAATACATTTTTGATTTTTAAAATAAGCGGTAGTAATTAATCAAACTGTTGGCTCTCTTTGCTGTAATCACGAAACTGCAGTCCATGGATGGAATAAAAGAGCTGTCGGTGTATTGCATGTTCATCACTCGTTCATCTTGTGCATTTATTTGAATAATTTAGCTCTTAAATGCGAGAAAAAACTTAAGTTTGAAAACTAGGCTTTAAAACACGACGATATCTGTAACCGTGACTGATTTCTTCTAATCCGAAGAAAAGTTGACAACAGCGAGACACAGCTGTGAGAATTTGGAAAAAAACGCATCTGTTTTGAAATCGATATTTATTTTAAATACCCGCCAGGTCTAGTTAAGATTGAAAAAAATGGCTACTCATTCTAAAGTCTGAAAACCAGCTCGATATAGCTATAATTTCTAGCGATCGCTTTCACCGTTTCAGCTCGACTCGCATCCACCGTTCAAACGAAAGCGAGTTTCCTAATTCACGCTCGGGTCACCCATTATCCAAAACTGAAGTTTGCAGCCAATAGATCTCTGGTTCTTGGTTGTGGATATGAAGGATCGACTTTAGAGCGAAGTATGGCTGCACTGGGCTTAGATCTGGACTGTTCGGTGGGCGACCGCATCGAACGTTCTGCATCCGCTCCTCCCTCCCCGAACGAAAGATCGTCTGCCTCCACCCTCAGGGACCTTGGGGGTCACGTGGGAGGGAGGCGAGTCACTTTCCCCGATGACGACACCCTGGTCACTGGCTATTTCGAAGCTCCCGACCCCTGGAGCGAAGGTCAGATTTTATCTGTGTTTTAAGTATTGTTTTTGTTTACTGATTCAGGATGGACCCAGGGTCTGACCACTAGAGTTCCAGCTGAGGAACGAGGGCGCCCCGGGTCAAGAACGCTCTCGTAGTTCGTCCCTCCGCCGGAGACGAACATTACGATGTCGGCTGGTGCCCGACGCAGTTTCAGACATTCGAGGGCCCCCGAAGCTGGGTCGGCCGATTTAGTAATCGGGCCCCGAGCTCAGAGCCGCTGCTTCCTAGTGACCTCCAAAAGGGGCTATCATTGCAACGTTTGCCCACTGCCCCGAAGGAGCGAGTGCCGATTTCGAAATGTTTCGAAGGACTCGGTTTTGTCGGCAGTCCTTCACCGCACGTCTTGGTTCACGGATGCCGACCTCGCATGTTTTGGACCTGAATTGCGAAGCGTGCCCCGAGGAGAGCCCCGAAGCGCCCTCTGCTAGCATCACGGATGGTCCACAAATGCCTTCGGTGTCGAAAGCGAGTCCCGGGAGTAGCGATGGCCTCTGTCCCTGCAAACGAGGGCTCGGCCTGGAGCCCCTATATGTCTCCATGGCCCCTCCAAAGCACTGGGAATATTTCGGCTGTCGAAAGAGATGGAGCTCGTTGCCTCGCTAACCCCCGATACATGCAAATCGAGTTCCTAATAGTTGGGGGCTTTTGCAGTTTCAAAAATCTTTACTTCCATGCTTAATCTATTAAGGAAAATACATGCATGCTGAGAATTGCAACTATCAACAATGAACCCATGTATCAAAGTCGGTGGATAAATTTCGGTCTCGGCCATCCGATGGCTAATTTTGATTTCATGGCAATTCCCTCAGTTTTAGCTGTATAATCAGGGCCGAATTTAGCTCTTTGCCGCCCCTAGGCAGACTTAAATCTGCCGCCCTCCTCCTCATATATATATATATATATATATATATATATATATAGTCAACGCTCGTTATAACGACCACTCGTTATAAAGACCGTCCGAAAAAACAACCGGTGAGAAAACCCCCAACTGTATCTCAATATACTCTATGTTCCACCTCTTATAGCGACCGCTCGTTATAAAGACCGTTTTCTGTAGAACGGAGATGGTCGTTATATCGAACGTCGACTGTATATATATATATATATATATAATAATACAAATAAAAATAAAAATAATGAAATAGAAAATGGCACATTAGGAGAAGTGAAAGGAGAAAGGTTGACTGCATATTTTGAACTTAAACATCCTCTTTATAGTTTATTTTTAAATTTTTTGGTCTTTCGACCACTCTTGAATCCCCCACGGCTGATGAGCTCTGGATTCAACCTTTCTCCTTTCACTTCTCCTAATTTGCCATTTTCTATTTCATTATTTTTATTTTTATTTGTATTATTATATACTTGGCTTTGTAGTTTAGCTGCTTTGCGCATCTATGGGCTTTTGGTGTGGTCTCTTCGTCTTTCTTCTTACAATTCTGTTATTTTATATATATATATATATATATATATATATATAGATATATAGATATATATATAGATATATATATATATAGATATATAGATAGATAAATAGATAGATACAGATATAGATAGATATTTTTAGTATTATTATTACTAATTTTCCAGGCAATCTATAAGATGATTGGAATCTCTTCGGAAGCTTTAAATCTGTAAGAAGATTAGAGAAATTATGTTATTATTTTTTGTTCCTTTCAAAAATTTGGTGAATTAAAATACTTTTTGTTTTCAACAATTATTTTTCGCGTTTCAGTATTAAGGGTCTAAATAGTATTGAGGGCCACCTATTTTAAAATTTTTTATGAGGCAAAGATAAAGGTTACAAGTTAAAATTCACAAAGACAGAGCTCGGTTCATTTTTTCGTTTACGAAGGTATTAGGACATAAAAACGTTTTTTATAATAAAAAAAATATTCAATGCAAGCAAAACATCTTTAAAGATTAACGCTAAGCCAGAATGCAGGTTGTTAATGCGTTATCTTGTTAATGCTCTTTTAATTAACATTCAAATGCAATACATAAATTGTAACAATCCAATTCTTGCGTTTTGAAAGGAAACTTATAATGAAAAAAAAAAACAATACATATTGAAATTCAAACAAATATTTTAAAGTGGGCACAGTAAAAATAATTGAACTGTAATCTACATGATGATGGCTTGCGCGAAAAAGTCAGTCTGCAGTGATTCAAAGCAAATGTAATATTTTTCATCGTTAAGAGTAAGAATCTGAGAAACTGTCACGCCTAGCATTATGAGGTGATTCATGACCTCTCAGATTTTCTCCCAAAAATTACCAAATGTTTATTATCTTATTGAAAGACCAATTCCAGAATGTTTTGTTCTAAAGTTGAGTTGTTTAGTTTTTATGGGTCCCTAAAGGTGAAGGTGCGGCATCAAAAATTAAGCGGATTTTCAAGACATGGAAGTTGCCGTGAGCCAAAACTCGTACCAGGAACTGTTGAACTCCAACTTTCTTTTTGTATATGGAATATAGAAGGTTCAAACTTTACAAAATGAATGTTAAATTTGTGGTAAGTTGTTGCCGTAAGGTCAGTGAAGGCCCTCAAAACAAGGCATTTTTGACGTTTTTCAGCATTTTTGAGGTCCAAAAACAGCTCGTACATTTCAGTTGCCATGGCAAAAGTAGTGTCAATTGAAATACCAGTGTAAGCACTTTAAAATAATATATAAATAACCGGGGAAAGTTCAACGTGCTATTAGTTGCGTAAGGCCGAAATATAAAAATTTCATATTTTACCGATACTGACAGAACGGCAACAACTTACCACAAATTTAATATTCATTTTGTAAAGTTTGAACCTTCTATATTCCATATACAAAAGAAGGAGTTTAACAGGTCCTTGTGAGAGTTTTGGCTCACGGCAACTTCCATGTCTTGAAAATCCGCTTAATTTTGGATGCCGCACCTTCAACTTCAGGGGTCCATAAAAACTAAACAACTCAACTTCAGAGCAAAACATTCTGGATTTGGTCTTTCAATAAGATGCTATACATTTGGTAATTTTTTGGAAAAAATCTGAGAGGTCATGAATCACAGGCGTGACACTCTCTCAGATTCTTGCTCTTAAGCTGAGTAAAGGAAGTCCGCCACATTGAATTCTCTGTGGTTTCGGCGATTTATTGTTGTTGCTAGTCCGATGTTGGTAGTTGTTGTGGTAAGTCTGATAATTTGGAATCATCGTCGCTGTATTGGGGGAAAAAAAGATTGAAGTAAAATTTGCCGCCCTAGGCAGCTGCCTACTTTGCCTATTGGGAAATTTGGCCCTGTGTATAATGTTTGTGATTTTTGGTATCATGATTACTTTTTTCATCATTTTGTTGGATAAGCATCTAGCTAATGGCAGACTTTTGCACTGTAGCTTATTTGTTTTTGCACCGTCGGCAATTTTGCCGAGCGTACTTTTCGGATCGTATTGTGCTAGAATTACGTATTGATTTTGTATTGCTGAATAATACGTTTCATTTCTTTAATTTTAACAAGTTATAAAGTTCAACAATATTACGGCACAAAATTGCAAAAGTATTGCTTGGGTGTAAACCTTTTTCAAACCCTGCAAAGCTTTCAGCCCCTGAGGCAGAAAATCTTCCCGAGTCGTAAAGAGGACGTGCCGATGACTGTTTCTGTGAGAAGGACCCTCCTGTTTAACGATTTTTAGTTAAGCATGGACAATGGGAGTCTTCTGGGAAATAAGTATACTCCTTCTATACTTTTCCTGGAACAGACAGCCCTGCCCTACAGGTGAAAATATTATTCACCTCTCTCTGAGAGTGAATTCTCAGAAGATCAAGGATGAGGCTTAAATGGGGAGGAATGAAACATTGCTCCCCTTGCCCCCCTCACGGTTGACAGGACCTTTTTCTACATTGGGGAGATAAGGGAAAACATGCTCTTTTACCGATAAGACTTTCAATTCTTGGAATCTTATTCATTCTCTTTGTCTGGGGATCTGATTGCCTTTCCTTCACGAGCCATTTTCAGGGTCCAATGCTGGGGACAAAGACAATGCATGCACGTTTTTGTCAACGAACCCTGTGGCCAAAAGAAATTGCATCGATATCGCGATCGGCTGTACGATGCTCGAGACATCTTTTTTTATGTACTGGGCGCAATTTTGCTATTTTTGAAAAGGCAGGGCGCAGCTTGAGGACTAAAATTAGGGCATTTTGCCGATCTGAAAAAGGGCAGGGCGCTGCGCCCTTCAAAAACGGGAACACAAATTTGAAGGTTTTCTATCATGACTCTATGAATATTCAACATCGAACTGCTCCTGGCCAAAGGTGAATTCAACACGCACCAATATACGATAATGGAAAACTAGTTACACACAAGCGCATGTCATTTGCAACATAGAAAGGACACGGGCGACGGCTAATTCGACCATGCATTGATTTTGAAAGTTGGGATTTCTTTTGACTCATTCGTGGAATACAGTTGCATTTCGCGAATAAAGCAATTGTAAATTTCTCAAAAATTTTGTTACCTCGTAAAAGAATAAATTTTTGCGACGACTCGGCATCGGCCGAGTACCCGATCGAAATTTTGCCTCGTACCGAGTACTCGGTAAATTCGCGAGTGGGCCGAGTACTCGGTACGCCGCTAGTTTAAATTTGTTGAAAATCAACTTTTCCTTTTTTTTCAGAAAAGGAATTCAAAAAAGGAAAAAACTTGCCAATTCTGTTTTCTTGTCTTATGGTTATTCTTTGTGTGGCTTTTGTTGCCATTTTGCCTTTAGGCTGCAGAATGTGATTCATTCTTACCTTTTCGGTGAAAACATGATATGATTTTAATATTGAAGTTGGGGCACTTCAATGCTAAAAATAATTGGGTTAAAATGATGGCTGGTCTCATTGTGTTTTATTAATATTCCAATTTTTTAAATGCTCTCTAATGTATTCTTGTGTATTTTATGCATTCCTGCCAGCTCATCTTGTAAAACCGTGCGTTACTGTGACTTGGCATCAAAAAAAAAAAAAAGAGAAGTCCCCCCCCCCCCAATCCCGGGGCTCTGTTCCATTTTGCATCCTTCATTGTACTGTTCGACTGTATACCTTAAAAATGTGAAACTTTTCTGTTCCCAGAGAGCTGCACGAGCCCAGACAACATAGTTGCCGCCTACCGAGCTGCCTGCTGGAAACAGGGAGTCAAGCCCCTACAGAAGGTCCTGCAACAGCTGCAGGTGACACATTCTATCCTACAAACTTTTTTTAAAAAGCAAACGCCCATGAACTTAAACATCGAAGCATTATCCGAATCCAAAGTTTCCACGTGATCTGTTCCCACCGATGCTGATCGACAAGGAATGGAAATACCTTATCCGGGGCCCGTATCGAGCATTCGCCACCTCACCGAACGCTATAAATTCGTTGATTTGGCTAAAGTGTTGGGGAACGGAAATTTTTCTAAAATTTCTATTGGAAACAAAAAAAAAAAAAAAAAAAAAATGCATGACTTATTATAGGAAAAATATTAATTCCGTTTGTTATAATTAATCTTTGACTAAGACTTTCAAAATGTGGCCGAGACTTCTGAAATCCCTAGTGTGGGGCTTGCTTATTGGTATGCGTTTTGAATATTAATTTTTGTAATACGTGCACTGGTGCTAAATGGCTACAATATCCATATGTTTATTACCGCATCCTCATTACCATTTCTTTTTTAATTACATATTTCGAATTGCTTCATCTACAAAATCACCATTCATAATATGGCAGGCAAAACTCTCACCTCCATTTCTATTTTTAGAAATGAGAGAAGGGTCCTATCACCATTTTTGATGATTTGAATTCAAGGCTCAAAGTGTGATTAAAAGCCAGTCACCTGATTTGTTCATTTTTTATATTTTCCTTTAAAAAGCTCAAAAGCCCCGCGTATTTTTCCAGCCCTCCGAGTTTCATTTTAATTTGTAGATGAAAGTTTATTGATGAATCAAAGCCAACACCATTCATACCATAACTGCCTGAAACTAATAAAGTAATATCATTTTTGCATATACAATTTCGAGAGCTTTTCCACTCGACGATACGACGGCGATACATTGTACACGATGGTCGTTATTCGATGTCGGATGACGCGGATGGACACGAGAACTCCCCGTTCACGCAAAGTTTTCATAGTTTGCAGACAATTTTGATATTTTAAAAATAAATTTCTATGCTATCACACTTTTTTGGTGTGGGCCACCCATTTTCAGGTGTCCTCCATTAATGATATTGAAAGAGTAAAGATAATTAGAAAAAAATTTCCGATTTCACGGCGGTCGCCCAGATGTTTTCACATTCGATCCGTCGGCAGCGACGCGAGAGTCCGGAGTGGTGTCTTGCGGAAAATTTGAAGATATTTATTTCGTGTGCAGACGGTTTTAAATTTTACCCCCGTCCGCCGTCGTCGTGCCGTCGAGCGGGAAAGAGCCGTCGCGGTACGTCATGGTGTAATCTGTTTCTCCTCTTGCAGTTGGTCCGGGCGACGTCCGACCTGGAGTTCGAGCTGGACCTGAAGGGTGAGTGAACCGCGTCCACGGTCGCCGTTTCCCGCCTCCGTCCGCGGGGCCGAGACTCACTGTCCTCTCTTTGCAGGGGAGCGGCTGACGGGGGGCGACTGCGAGGCCCTGGAGGAGATCTTCAAGAGGCTGCAGTTCAGGGAGCTGCACCTGCAGGAGTGCCAGCTGGACGACGAGGCCAGTGGAAGCGCCCTCTTTTTTCTGAACCGCGGCCCGCCGTCGCTCGCGGGTCCGATCCCGGAGCGCCCCCCCCCCCCCCCGAGCGGGGCAATGCCTGGGGGGGGGCGCTCCGGATCGGGAGGGATCCAAGCCGGATCGGACTCGCGGGGACGGGGGCCGTGCTCTTTCCGCGTCTCCTCGGGTTCGGGTACCCGAGTGGTTTCGGAAATGACTACGAATGACACAGTTTACTGTTTGCGTATTGTGCGCCTGGGAGCCACGGACGCTTCCATCCGAAAAAGGGGAGTTAGGTTTAGGATGCGCACTACCCGATGCCTTCAGTTTTTGTTCGCTCACTACTTCCTCGTTGCTTTTCCCCCCTATTTCGAGAAAGTCCGAAGAGACTCGGCGCGTGCGCAGATGCGGCGGAGGTCGCACGGAAACATTTTAAACTGACCTTTTCGATCCGGGCTGTTTGTATATAAATTTTTCTTTCGACCGAGGTAGTATGACATTTCATTTCACCCTCCAGGGTCCCCCGTACCTACCAGCTTAGTGGTTTAACCGGGATAGGGCCCTGAAGAGCGCTCTGTTCTTAATTTTGAACCAGAACCTAGGGTCGAGCAAACCATAGGCCCTAGCACCCCCAGAGGTATTGTTTCACTTGGAGGACTTTGTGACCACGACATTTTTAACGCCTCCCAGTCACCATTAATCAAGATGGTGGATCTTTGATCGGCTGGGATCGAACCCGGGTCCCTTCGGACACGAGTCCGATGCCTTACCGATCGGGCCACCACGGCCCAAGGTAGTATGACAGTTGAACTACAGATTTCTTTTCCATTAAAAAGAGAAGGTATAAACTGTCGTACCAGACGTACGAAACCTTGTAAAAATCCCCGGCTCCAGAGGGTTCAAGTGAAAATTTCAACCCCGTCCTCTAAAGAAAAAAGACTTATGGTACAACATGTGTACCACCCGGTTCCTAAAGGTTAAGTTGTTTTTTCCTGTGGCAGTGAATGATGTGTTAGGTTTGAAGGATTGCGAGTGTGGCTAGGTTTTGCAGTGGTTTGGTCAATTTGGTGCAAAAAATAAGGATGCCCAGTTGGCCAGTGTTAGAAAAAAGCAGTCGTTAGTCATATTTTGAGACCCAGAACTTTTATTTGTCACCTAGAATTCTAATTTCGGGTGCCAAATGTGACTCCTAAATCTTTGAATATTTAAGCTTTTCCCCCAACTCATCGCCACTGTGGCGTCTAGAAAAAAAATTGTGAAAGTAATTTCAAAATACAGACAATTTTGCTTACAAAAATCATTTTCTTTCATGTATTTTATAAGGCTGTTGGCAGTGTGCAGCATTGCTATTTAATAAATATTTTTTTATGTTTGGAAAGGTATATGTTTGGTACCAAAAAAAATAGCACCCAAGTTATTCATTTTGACGCTTAAAAACTTATCCTTGGTGTCATTATGATGCCTAGATTGAGATTCTTATTTCTAACACTGAAGTGCGATATCTCTCGACTTTCACACAATGTTAAATGGTGCACAGCAACCAAAATCAATATACGGGCTAAAGTTTCAAGAGCTATATTAGCTTAGACTGAAAATGAATAAAATAAATTTAGTAATATTATACTTCATATCAAACACAAAATAGCATAAAAACAATAACTCCATGCAAACTTGTTAGAATATTTATTTCCCTACACACAGGGTGCCGCTGCGCTGTTCGACATGATTGAATACTACGACTCCACTTCTCATCTGGACATTTCCCACAACTCGGGTATCGGGAACCTGGGGTGGCAAGCATGCTCCAAGATGCTAAAACGGGTAAGTACGGGTCCTTTTCCATGTCCTTAAAAAATTAGTCCCGATTTCAAAACGCTCTCATTTTAGAACTACTGGTCAGAGTGGTTTGATATTCCTTCAGGATGATTAAATATATGGCCTAAATTTACACAAAGGAGGTTTGAAATTATATTTCACGTGATAAATCTCATAACCGGGTTCTGAGGAAAGTTCCCGATTACATTCTTCGGACCAAATTCGAGCTCCCCCCTAGTTCTTCTTAGCAATGGATATTTGACTCGGTTCATTCCGTTATTAAAATAAGAGGTATGTGACTTGAAAAAGGGGCGAACAATCAGTGAAGATATTGCATAAAAAGAGTTACTGACATTAAGGAATAAGGTTAAAAATTTTGTCAATGTGCCTGGAAATCAGGGGATGAGCAAATTTCAGGGTGTCAATGATTTAAATCAATTGATTTAAATCAGTGATTAAAATCGCGATTTAAATCAATTGATTTTTTTTTTAAAAAATCATTGATTTAAATCACTTTTTATTTTAATCTTTAAAAAATTCTCTTGGACAATCCCAATTTCATTATTTTTACCATTTTCTTTTAGAGCTTTGATTTCCATCTAATAAATGGAAAAGTAATCCTACTCATCCCCTCTCCACAGATGCTGGAAGGTTGCAGTGTAAATAATATATATGCATAAATAGTGCTATTTGTTGTCTAATATGTGAAATAAAGAAAATACATGCAGGTGCAGGGCAGGTGTTGCAAAGAGTGAATTGAGGGGGGAGGGACATGATAGAATGTGTGTGATACACTTTCAGTGAAAAGACAAAACAAAAACAACCAAACAGAAGATGAATTTTCTATGCCTTGCATTAGCAACTGGGGGGTGGGGGGGGCAGTCTTTATTAGTGGCTGAAATGGAACATATTCCAGCTTTACAAAACAAAAGCAAAATAAAGAGGGATGGGGGGGCTGAATGAAGTGAGGATTGGGTTGAGCCACGGCCTCCTAAACCCCAGGCCAGCTGACAGAGGTAATGAGTCATCACGGAGAGGGAGAACTTTTGGAACTTCCCTGCCTTTAAGACGGCAAGAAATGCGATCTTCACAATCGCATCGTCAATTTGTTTGCATATGACTCTTATTTTTATTCAGTTATATTTTCAAACAATGTATATCAACTGATGAATTCATAAATTAAAGAATATTTGAAAAAAAAAAATATTTTAAATTTAAATGCATTAAAAGAACTTCATTTCTGCAACAAATATATGAAATCAAAGCATTTGTACCTACATTTCTTATAGCAATCTAGAAAAAATATAAGTATCGAACGTAGTGTTAGTTGTTATATCCTAACCATTGAATCTTTCAGATTCAGTTGGTCAATTTTTCAACAAAAATTATGAATTTCAATCCGTTTTTAATTCAAGTGATTATACAAAGAGTTCTGCTCTGAATTTCGATAATCAAAATTATTTTAATGGCAATTAGAAAAGAGGATTGATGCTTAATACTATGCATGTATATTTATATATATTGTACTTTACCAAGATACATTCTTGCTTTTATGGGGAAAAAAATGTGGGGAAGATATTAAATAGACTTTTAAAATCTTTCATTTCAGAGATAGTTTGAGCTGTAAATTAGTTCAACATTTTTTTCTTCTCATATTTCCAAAATTCAATGCAAAACACAAATAAACCAAACTTGAAATGACTAAAAAATGTATTTATTGTACAGAATTTGAAATATTTCAACGATTTGACAAATAGTTTCATTGTGTGGAAAGACATAATCTTCAATACAAAATTTAATTGAACTAAAATCATGAAAGAGTATTAAAATAAAGCAAAGGAAAAAATTGAAACGACAGAGGAAACAAATTTTGATATTGGATACTATTCAAATACAAGGGGCATTTGAAACATAGAATAGTCACACAAACATTTTATCATTAATAGATCAAAATAAAATGTCACATTTATCTATGCAAACATAGAATTCAAAAACTAATCGTCAAATTTGATCTGGATTGTCTGGGGATGCAGATAAACAAGGTTCTACTGTAATTGCTTTATTTTTTTTTCTTAAGTGATGTTTTGCTGGATTTACTATCACTAATTTGACCCGGATTGTCTGGAGATACAGATAAACAAGGCTCTACTGTAAATGCTTCACTTTTTTTCTTCTTAAGTGATGTTTTGCTGGATTTACTATCACTAATTTGACCTGGATTTTCTGGGGATACAGATAAACAAGGTTCTACTGTAATTGCTTTATATTTTTTATTCTTAAGTGATGTTTTGCTGGATTTACTATCAATTAGTGTTTCCAACTTACGTTTTTTTTCATCTTTTGAGCTTCGGTATTTGTCATTCTTAATTTTGCAATAGTTATTGAGTAAAGTATTGGTAGCTGATCTCATTATCTTAATAAGTATCTTTTCAAAATTATACCCACAGCTACAAACTGAAATCTCCCACATATCCTTAGCTATTAATAATTCTTCCACTATTTTCATCACCAAATTACGCTGATTTTTGACTTTTAAAAATTCTCGCTCATATTTTTCACTAATTAACTTTTGGACTACAATGTAAATATGAAGAACAATATTTGTCACAAATTTTGAAGGATAAAGTAACCCCCCTCTATCACAACTTTCTATTAATTTAAAACTATCATCAATATCCATTTGTCTATCAGTCACTAATTTTTCTTGACACTCATAACATTTGCCATTTTTATGAGCAGAATGGGAACAATATCCAGCCAAAAAGGTGATAGTTGGTAATGAATTTTTTACTTTTTCTATATCAGAATTTGTGACAACTATGTCTTGAAAAAAATCCCCAATACTTTCCACAGATTTTTCTTCGTGCTCTCCATTATCAAACACATCAATATCAAAACTCCCAGCGGTGTGAGATATCAATTTTAATTCTTTACTAATCCGGAGCTTATTTTCGGTTTCATACAGCTGACGAATAGATATATGATATTGGTCCCCAGACATGCTACGGTACTGGCCAAAACGTGCTTCCAGTTTATCAGTTTGAATCTTTCCTAGCAGAACATACGACATGTTTAAATCAACGGTACAATATTCAATTACTGATAAAAAAGCTGAAGTAGTTTGCCGCAAAGCTGAATGAGTCTCACGACTGAATTTACCGTTATCAGAAACTATTTCTTCATATCTCTGGAGCCAATCAATGAATTTGTTTAAGAAGTCCTTTTTGACATCATCAGCTGCATTAGTAATTGGTTCAGCCATTGGATTTCTTTTGTGTTTTCCTTTGAAAACAGTTTTGACATTAACTATGTCCCACCATGTACTAAATATTTCCAGAAAATTTGCTGTTTCCCTATAATGCATCAGATTATTTTTTTCCCCTATTTCTAACAAACCTTTTATGAGGGTTTTATTAAAAATTTTTAGGGCAAGGCCAACGTTTTGTCTTTCTAGATTTGTAGGCCAAAGAGCTTTTCGCGTCAAACCAATACCGAATTTTAGCAAATCTGAGGCTTCAATATCATATATCTGTCGTAAGAGGGCGAAAGAAGCTGTCTGAATTGTTATATCCTCACCTTCAAACTGGGGGTAGTACATGAAATATCCATTTTTTTGATTGATCCAGTTGTTGCGCACACACTTTATGAGATGAACTGTATCAATCAAATAAAACAAAGGCCTTTTCTCATCTGCTGGATGCTGATACTTAACTTGTAGTTGGGGAGGGTCACTAAAATTCGAAATAGCTTTCCTATTTATGGAATTGTTATCAGTGACGATGCTGATAACTCTGAAGCCTATTTCCTCTAACGAAATTATTATCTTCTTTATCAAATTAAATAAATCTGTAGCCTCGCTGTGGCTTACAGGAACAATGTGAACAACATCTTTAAATGATGAAGATATACTAGTGATCATGAATACATGTGCACTTGTAGCCATGTCCGTACCATCGTAACATCCCCGGGGAGATAAATGAAATAGGAGTGAGGAAAAAATTAACATATTACAGGAATACCGATATCTTACAGGATTTAAATTTAATAGGCGAACTTGTTCTATTAGAAATTCCATCAAAAATTTTAATTTATCATCTACTAGATCAATAGATTTAGTAAGAATTGAGATAATTGAATCTAAATTATCATTTAGGCAACCATTATTGACAATAATTGATTCATAATACAATAAAATATCAATTATTTCATTATAATTGCTTACCTTCATAGGCAATTTCCCTTCCTTATAATTACAAAGTTTCTGACCTTTGTAAGAAACATTGACCTCTAAATTTTCATTAATTACAATTATGTAAGTAATGTGTGGAGTACAGTCATTTATCTCTAAAGAAAGAAATATCATATTCTGATCCTTGAGAGTTTTTGTCCAAAAAGAAGGAATTTCATTCATGGACAAACAGTCCTCCATTTCAGCAAAATTTTTGAAACAAAATTTTCTTTCATAATTCTGTTTTGACGCTAAACTTTCAGCAATAGCTTTCTTTATATGTTCTGCTTCTAGTTGTACTTTTTTTTCAATCGGTCCATTCCGAGCTTCTTTGGTTGAAGACAGATACGAAGGGCAATTGGGAAAAATTGATGGTATCGCTCCTTTTCTGATTCTTGGCTTTTTCAACTTTGCTGATAAAGTTTCACCAGTAGATTCATTTTCAAAAGTTGTTATAACCTCTATGTCACCTTCTTTAAAGTGCTTTTCACATACCTAATAAAAAATCAAATATCAAGCTCAAATGCATAACAAGTACGTTAATTCATCATAGAAAACAAGCTGAGATACAATTTCTAAAGGTAAAGTTTAATTTAAGCAAAGAACATCTTGAAAAAAAACTGTACTTAATCAAGGCAAAAAGAAATTGCAAAGTTAGTTTAGCCTTTTTTAATTTTTTACTGTATCAATTGATATTTACTTTTTAGTTTTTATTTTAAAATTCTTAGGTAACATATATTTTGAAAACAATGCAAACATGAATGTAATAAAGCTGTAATTAATTACATAACACATTTTAAAATGTTATAAAGGAACCTGGAAAAAATTTTGTGCGAAACGCCACAGCAATACTTCTCGACTCAGGGAAACAAAATGGTACAAAATAGTTACGTCACTAATTTGTTAAGTTAACTGAATACGTGTTACCATCTTTTGACTTCAATAAATACCTTTTTTAACTAAAATAATCTTAGGGTAACGGACTTGACAAGAACTTGCGGACAAAATATATTCATACATTTCTTATTGAAATAAAGTTACTATTGCCAAAATTTACCATGAATAACATATACTAATAGTCAATATATAAAAATAATATGTCGCATTTATTTTTTTTGACCATTAAGTATAGGACAAAAATAGTTGAACTTGCGAAAATTGGAAATGGACAAGCGTTTTTGCCTTGATTCTCATTTTTAAGGACTTATATAAAAATAAATACATTTCAATAATTTGTTGAGTGATAGAATTTTTTGGGGGGTATTTCTTGCAGAAAATAATTATTCGCATTGAATTTAAAATATAAGTTATGCTTCAAAATCGTCTTTTTAACCTCCGGACAGCAAATGTAAGAAAATTTTGAAAATGACCCATATGTGATTTGCTGTTTTCCTCCAGCTTAGAATTTGTCTGTTACAATGACATTAATATGGATATTTGACTTCTGAGGAGATGAAAGTAAAGCTAATTGACAGGTACATTGTATTTAGCCCAGCTCATATGCTACGCATGTTTTGTAGCTTGGCAATCGACGTCTTAACACTGTACGACAAATTCAAATGTTTTTATTTATAAACAACAAAAATAAAACTGGGCAGGTAAAAATTTTATTCGGGCATGTACTTTTTAGATAAACATACCCGGCAGGGCATGTAAAATTTTAAAGATTTTTCGAGCCCTGCTGGGAGGCACTTTGTAATGCCGAAACTCGAGTCTGCAGTATTCCTGCACATTTGGGATTTTGTTAATAGCACAGTTGCTTTTATTTTTTAACCTTAAAAGGTATTTTTATATTTCAATATAAAATGTTTGTTTGTAAGTTTTCTAAATAACTTACTCTTGTATTCTTAGTCACTTTCAAGTCTTTCCTAGGAATAGCTTTGATCCATTTTGATTTCAGATCTTCATCTTGGGGGAAACTAAAGATGCGGGCTTTATTTGCTTTGTTATAATTTCCCTGGCAATTAGTAACACAGCAACTATTAGGCATCTGCAAATGAACCAATTAAACAGTTTATTCCTATGACATATTATAACGTGAACAAATATATGTAGAAAGCTCAGTTAATATCCAGTATGCATACTATTTGATTTATTATTCAAAATATGGTAATAATTCTAAGAAGAAATGTAAAGAGGGAAAAAAGATCACAAAACTTACCTTGTTTATTAAGATCTTTTAAAGCTGCTAGCACAGCAGGTTAGGTTACAGCAGGTAGTTACATCAGGTATAAGGAATCTGTAAATGAAGAGATTAAATGAGGTTAATAAAAATTATGTACCTATTAAAATAATTGAGGAATGAATTTATTTCAGTTTTAAGATGTTATATACTACTATAGAAATAATGTTCTGCACGATCTATTCAATTAACTGACCAGCCCATAATGTTGAGAAACTAAAATTGTAACTGTCAGATTCATTTTAATGCTTGTCATTAATTTGATTTTTAAAAATATGTCGAGTTCCATACACTTTATGAAAGGAACTTTTCAATACACGCTGCATTCGGTATTAATTATATGACGTATTGTAAACTCAACAAACACTTTTAGAAAATTAAGCCAATTTCCGCCAGGAAAACAATTTGTTCACTATTCCAAACTTTAATATTTCCATCCCACTAGATTACTACAAAAAAGTAATGAAGTAAAAGTGATATCGGAAGAAAAAGGACAGACAAAACTCCTGTGTCATACATAATTTTTTCACGAACAACATTCAACATTCGCTAAGGAATAGAAGTTAACTTATTAGTCACACTGGATTATACAGTTAGGCTTAACACCATTAAAAACAAAACATTCTAAAAATTAAAAGGGAAAAAAAAGTAGCATTTCACAGCTTACCTTTTTTTATTTGTGTGTCCAGAAGCATCATTGACTTCAGAAAACTTATAGATGACTGCTAATTACCTAATAATTAATCATAAACACAATTACAAACAAACACGTTCACACAGCGAAACGACTAGCATGGAGTCCAATGGTCGAATCTCGCTTCGCCGTGAATTTTCTACCTTTCTCATTCCCTCTCCGTGATGACTCATACAGCTAGTCTCGCTTCTGTCAGCGGGCCTGGAGTTAAGGAGGCCGTGGTTGAGCTTCCTGCCCCATTTGATTTTTATCCTAGCTAGTAGACAGGATTATTTTCAGATTGGCTCCTAACACTTTTTTCTGGGTTTCTTACTGGTGAAGCTTTACTTCAAAGGTGTTTTTGTATTTTTAAAAACGTAAAGGTAAGCTGTTCAAAAATAAAAATTAATTAATAAACTGAAGTTTCTAATTTTTTTAAAAAAAATCAAAAAAATCCGATTTAAATAAAAAAAATCCGATTTTTTTGATTTTTTTAAAAAAATCATTGATTTTTTTACACCCTGGCAAATTTTGTTACTTCCACGTTGACCCTTAAAATCATGAGGATTAATGTTTCGATCGGCACGATTACATTATGGATTAACATTCCACACAACCCAGGAAAGATTTACAGCACAAAGAGAGGCAATCGAGTCTTGAGCACCCGTGGGAATTGAACCCACAACCTCCGGCATACAAGTCAAAGCTGCCACCTCAGAGGTCCCCCACTGGTAGATTTTTGAACTATTTTGTTTCCTTCAACAAACAAATTTTCTTTTCTGCCAAAGATGGATTCAAGAGTGACACTGCATCAACAATTTTTCCGTATTTAATTTTTTTCAAAAAGGAAATTTTAGACAATCTGTGATGATGTTTTTGAAGGAGCAGAGAAATGTTTCAGAAATAAAGTCAAAAAGAGAAGGAAAAATTCGGTCCATCTTTGTTGTCTTTGAGGACAGAAATGGTGTTAGAAACTCTTGCCCAGAAGCTGTTTTGAAATGAATGCTCCAAAAAATGCAGTTTCAGACAAATGCAATTTTAGACTACCTTTCATGATAGGGATTTGAAGATCCCACTTCCTCTCTCCACATTTTCGACCTTGGAATTCAAAAACCGCAATTTTGACTGCCATCGATGAGATTAGAAGAGGGGGGGGGGGGGGGGGAGCTCGACTCCAGTGATGTTCTAGGATTGAAGACTGAAGCATTTGTATTCAACATACAGGGTGTCCACTCCAATCGTGGCCCGATAGCTAATTTCTAAAAGGTCAGAGATAAGCATATAGTTCCATTTAGAAAACAATCTCCAAATTACGGAAGGCATTTGGATTCGTGAAATTTGTGTCATAAGATAAAGTTTTGAAAGAATTACAAAATTTATATTTTTATTTAGCACCCCAGTCCTAGCAATCATATTTCGTGCAACATTCTTGACTCGCTTTAAATTCTTGACTCGCTAACTAAAAAAAAAAATCTTCTACGACAAAAATTGGCCCATTTGTGACGTTTTGGAAAATCATGATTTTGAAAGATTTTATGACGTCATCCAGAGACCCCGTATGTGAATTAGGAAAGTGTAACATGTAAGTGACTGGCATAGAATTGATTTGCTTTTTCACATCGGGGGGAGGGGGGGGCATTATTAATGGCCAAAATCACTTAGTAAGCGCTCCATTTTTCACTGCGCACTCCTGGCGGCGAGATCTTGCGTCACAGAATCAGCTTTATATCACGGTATTTGAGAGAATGTTTCCAGGCAAAACCACAGTTCATTGCAAAAAAAAAACAATAAGAAAGGTGAGCACTGTTAATGATGGCAATGTCGAAACATTTTCAGGGGAGACCCCCAGAACCCTCTTCCAACAACAGCATCAAAAGTTGTCTGCCATTGGGTTTTTGGAACTTCAATTAGGAAGCATTGGAGATGTGGTGGGGAAGAGGAATACATTTCGATTTGTTTTTCGAAACAATCGATTGGGGACAGTCCCTGAGTCTCATTTCTTACTCTAACTATGAATATAGAAAACGATCCCATTTAACAACACTTCAAGTTAAAAAAATTTCGCGGAGGCCGTCGTCCTTCTCTTTCCCCTAGCATCTCTAAAAATTCGAAAACTTTTCAAAACTAAATTTTCGAATACTCTCCAGGGGATCCCGTAGACACCGTGGCACCATCCCCCCCCCCCCCAAAAAACCAGAAACGAGATGCGCCCTTGCTTCTAACAACATCAAAAGTCATTTAACAGAACTTTTTGGGAGCTCAAATGTTACAAAGTTGCTGAGTTTCTGACGTTACCAAATATATCTTTCATTAGCATTTTTTATAACATCCAACAAATCACAATAGCAGTTATAAGGATCCATGGAGTTATTTAATTTGGCTAAGTCATAGACACGACAAAAAAAAAAAAAAAATTAGCATTTTTAAGACTTCAATTCAGGAAAGTTTTTGGTCCCCGTGATATGAATGTCCCAAACATATTCTCTCTAATGTCATCCAAGATCGTCGAAAGTTATGTTTTAAATACGACAATCGGATGAGGTGCTAAGCAAGCAGTCTTCTTTAAGTTAAGTGACCAAATGCTCTTGGGAACTGAAAAGTGAAAGTCTAATATTTCGAAATGTATAAGATTTATAGAAGTTGAATCTCTCCCCCTAACATCACTTCACTTTAAAATTTTGTTTTCAAGGACTTCCATTTCGAAATGTTTCCAGGAGAGAGCCCCAGAACCCCTCTTCCCGTAACATCATCGAGTTTGTCTATAGCTTTTGGAAAATTGAGAAGGAGAAGATCAAATTTCGTTCGTTTTTCAAAAAAAAAAAAGATCCGGGGCAGTCCTTAAGGCTCTTCTTCACACAGAGTCTGAAAGCTTCAGATCCAATGTTAACCTACTGGAAAAATTGACTAAAGGTTTTACAACTTCGTTTTCAGTTTTTGACTCCGATTTTTTTTCGAGTATTTTTCAAGTCTATTTCAGAGTCTTTTAGTTGCTACTTTTTTGAAATTTGCATTTCTCGATTTTTTAAAAATTGGGAAAAAATGAATTTCGTCAGAAACAAGGTACTGTTGCACATTTCGCTCAATAAAAAGTTAGCAAATCACGCTACCATAATTTTAACTTTAAGCAGACTCTCAAAACATTTCCAGCTTTCTTCCAAGACTTCGTTTGTAAAAATGCGACCAGTTTTTAAATCAAAACACGATGCCAATTTTCGAAATGCAAAAATGTTGACATTTCTTCCCTTCCAGTATTAAGTAGAAAAAAAATACTTTTTAACTGAATCGTATTCAAGACACAAGATACTTACTAAAATATTTTTCATTGTTCTATATGCATTACATATCTCGCTAATGTACACACAGAGAGAAAGCTTTCTGAAGTCCAGCAAATGTTTTTGAAAACTGTTCAAAAGCGAGACTCGTCTAATTTCTTTAAAAAGTGAATACATAATTAAATATGGAATTCACAATACAGTGATCTCCTGACAACGAACTTCAATGGACCGCAAATTTCGTTTGTTGTGATGGGAATTTTGTTGTAATGCAATTTAAGCAATATAATGAAAATTAAATCGGAACTGAAAATTTATTTGGTCGAAAAGGATATTTCGTTGTATTTCTTGCAACGATACAGTACAGAACCTTTTATCCGGGAATCAAAATACCGGGGAACCAGAAAACCGGCAACATTTTGTCGATTGTTCCGCCACTTTTTAAAATACGCATTTTCGGCAATTTCTAAAAAATGAGGAGCTTTTCTGTTTTTCTTTTGAAATACCTAAATGAATATGAACGGTTTCTTCATAAATACCATATAAGTGGCATATAGCTCAGAAATTTTTAATATTGTAATATCTATAAGCACTTCTGGATTGTTTTCTCTTCAGATTTTAAGATGCATTACTATTTGTTATAGTAACTTGGGTTTTATAAACAATTGGCAAATATCACTTCGTAGCGATCCAGAAAACCGGGAAATTCAGTTATCCTGGATAACCGTGGTCCCAAACATCCCGGATAATTGGTTCTCTACTGTATTTCACTGTACTTTTCTTTTGTGAACTTTCCAGAGGAAGAAAAGGATATGTACCATGTTTCTTAAAAGCAATAACGAGTTTGATTCGTTTAAATTGACAGATAAATAAAGAACTGGTGGAGGTAGGGGGAGAACGCTAAGCATTTTGATTTTAACTTTTATACAAGATTCTTTCAGAATCTTTCAAAAAGTAAGTTACACTGGACTTTCTTTTAAACATAGAGGAATTATTTGACTAACATCCAAATATTTTAATAGCGCTTAAGATTAGAGATGGAACGAAGCTTCGGCCGAGCCGAAGCTTCGGCCAATTTGCCGAAGCTTCGGTCTGGCCGAAGCATGAGTTGTGATTCGGCCGCTTCGGCTGCTTCGGCCTGAAATTTATGCAGCGAATGAAAGACAAGTAAAAAAGAATGCATGATAGGGTAAGTGCTCCAGTAGTCGGCCAGTCTCCAGTAGTTGGCCACAATGACATAAAATTCCTCATAAATAGTACATTTTTAATTCAAAATCAGGTATGACGCATTCACACATTCATGTACTTATCCTCAATCATCAACCAGTGGCAGTTAAGTTTCGGGTACTTTTTCTTGAATTAGTAATGAGTCATTTCATTTTGAATGGTGTGCCCGTCATCCAAGATTCGATTCTGCTTATTTTTCAGGTAAGATGATTCTGTGGCCGACTACTGGAGCATTTACTAGTGTTGACAACAGCTTGGATTTTAACATTTTTTTTTTTAAATTTCTGAAACAAGTAGATGATTCACTATCAGAAAGGTTCATCCTAAAGTTTTACCTTGTTTTTGTTACTGTATTGATAGGCCGACTACTGGTGCTTTTACCCTACTATTTTTTTTTTGGATTCACCAAAAACTGAAGCATTTTGCATTAAGAATATTAAGATAAAAAAAACACAACGTAAATAGTAGTAGATTGAGTAGTTCTATGGTATAATACATGATCATATCAGTTCTTTTATTATAAAACATCAACTGAACTGCAAACTAAGCTTTTCATGTTCCAAGTAGAGCTTCCGACTACTAATTTGCAATACAAAAATAGTAATGTCGTCTTTTCTTGTACTAGCAGTACAAAGCAAAACAAAACAAAAAAACTTTTAATTAATGAAATCAATTTAAGAATGACTCAGTAAGCTGAAAATATTGTGTAACGCTAAGAATATTAAAACATATGGAGAAAAGTATAAAACTCTACGCATTTATTATGCATTTATTCCAAAAACTTCAATATGTGCGCCAGCCGAAGCTTCGGCTATTAGTTAGCCGATGCTTCGGTATTCGGCGCTTCGGCCAAATGCCGCTTCGTTCCATCTCTACTTAAGATTTTACAATTTTGCCGCTCTCGTTTGTTTTTTAATATAGTCGTGCCCATTTATGGCGAAGTCTGCGGAACCAAATATCAATTTTGCTATAATCTTAATTTCTCTGTAAAAAATAAAATAGTAAAAAGGGTAGCCTTGATTAAACAACAAAAAGGGAAGTTGATACGCTTATAGCCAACCACAAAGCATCACATTTCTTGGCAAATTTTAATTGAAGTGTCAAAATGTAAGGCCAGAGTTTAAATATCCTGGATTAAGAAGCAATTATATCAGCAAATTTTCAATTAAGCAATGCACTTTTTACTTATTTTCAATTCAACAAATATTTTGTGTTTCAAATGGGTAATAAAAACTTTGGGTCTAAAAGGAGCTGCAATCCGTTCATATAAAAGTGCATTAAAAAAACTGTTCATGTTTTCAAATTAGATTTCATTTCGGAATGTAGCTCAATACACACCTGTATGTCATGATTTTCAAGATGCCACAAATAACTACAGTCACTTAAACTGTGAAATGCATAATGAACAGAAAAGAAGTGATAAAGATTCATTTCTGCC
The DNA here is from genome assembly GCA_038373865.1 of Uloborus plumipes. Lineage (NCBI taxonomy): Eukaryota > Metazoa > Arthropoda > Arachnida > Araneae > Uloboridae > Uloborus > Uloborus plumipes. Next base: position 32,923 of record JAXGGA010000658.1, read on the forward strand.
TTTCACATTTTCATTCCATATTTGATTGCCCGTACATTATTTATAGATTCTTCCCTGGTGATCAGGTGCAACCGGAAGTATCTTTATACTTCATTATGATACTGAATCATCATTTTACATAAATATGCTCTGGAAATGACTATCGCACTAGACAGCACACTAAACTTAGCGCAATATTTTAAATGTTACGATTACTTACATTAGCAGAAAAATTGTTCATTACCAATTACCACTGTCAATTCTTAGTTTACAACTGACATTTATTACAGCTTGCTTTTATCGATTAAGAAAAATAAAAAATATAGCTGAGATATATATTCATTTATTTATTTATTTTTAAGTTCACGTGGTGTTGTTGGCAACAATATCTTGAGTTTTAATTAGTTAATATTGATGTTTATTGATTTATTACTGTAGTAAAAGAGTTTAAATATCATTCACTATTTACTCTGCAAAGAAACCTGACTCATTTTTGATTGGTGTTTAGTTTTTTTCTGGGGCGGGGTAATTATAGCCCTATTTAATCAAAGCCCGTATAGACTTAATTAAAACTCAAAATATAGTTCATTGGTTACGTGCAGACCAAATATGAAACAGGCACTTTTTAAATTTATTATTTACGCGATTGGAAACCGATGTCATTGTTGGCGGACAAAAGGAAATAAAACTCAATGATTTTGAATGTTTATCTGTTTCTAGTTTCTATTTGTTAACAATTAAAACACTTGTAATGGATTTTGGTATAAGAATTTCTCAAAAGGATTTTCAATTTCCCCTCTTTATTCTGCTTTTGCGAATAGCAAATTTGACTAGTAAGGATTATATTTCGTTTTCCGTGTTTACCATGTCCTTTTGAAAACGATTAAACATATTCGAATTTAAAATGCTTTCTGATCAGTGGAGTTCATTTTATTTGAGGTCGGCAATCAGGTTCTGTTTTTTTTTTTTTTTTAATTTAATCTTAGTACTTGCGTGATAATGTAATTCAGTGGTTCTCAACGTGGGCGGTGGGAAGATGCTGAGGGGCGGTGAACATATTTTGGGCAGTAGGGGGGCGGTGGGAAAATTTGGGGTCAGTGGACGATAAATGTATTACAATTTAATTTTAATTTTAAAAAATCAATATTAAATATTGTGTTAAATCACAAATCCAACTTGAATTATTTGTGCCAGCCATAAATCAACTTATGCGCTCTGGAATCTCTAATCTTATTTCCTTAGTTTTTCTAAGGTGCCTGTTTTGCTTTTAAAATAGTTAAGCTTTTTTTTGCCTTTTATCTCTCTCTTTTGTAGCGATTTGGCTTTTTAGTGATATTTTGCATCCAACAACCTTGAAAGAGAATGCTACCTAATGGAGAAATGCTACAATTAATCGGGGTTGCAATTAGGGCTTCACATTTTGGCTAATATTAGCCAATTAGCTAATTTCGATCACACACAGCCAGATGAAATTCAAAAGTATTAGCCACACCATCGCTTGGTTATTTTTAAGCCGAATTGGTGATTGATTCTCTCTACTATTACAATGTTATATAATTTTTTAGTATTGCATCTATATTTTACTTAGTAATTATCATGCTTGTAAAAAATCCCATACTTCATCTGTAGGTGAAAATGGTCCAATTAAGTTCTAAAGTTTTAGTTGACTGCTTTGATTGTTGCTAAACGAAACTGGTTTTCAGACTGAACAATTCCTAGATTAGAATACCAGATATTAATGTTTATTGCCAAAATTTAATGGGGGTTCAAAATACTGCGAAAGAAATCCCAATTGCATTCTAGTGTTTCCCACTAGTAGCGTTATAGGCAGAGCATTAAACGCCATCGATTTAGTTCCTTGTTTTTTTTTTTTTTTTTTACTTCTGTAATTTTCTTTCACCATATTTTCTTAAGTTATCTTAGTACCCTATGGGAAAGTAAGTCTCCCCCAAAGTTAGTCAAAATATCTCGATGGGAGCGGGTATTCGTGCAAGTTGATTATTTTCCTTGGTCTGGTTATTTTCCTAAATTTTACCTAGCAACCGTATTGCAATGCTTAAAGTGTTTGCACAGTTTGACTGTTTGGTTTGACCTCAGTATTTTCACTTTGGCTTTTTTTCATTTTATTTATTTACTTTCATGGTTTATTTTTAGTGAAATCTCCTTTGATGATGCTCACATTTATTACCGACATCTTCAGTCTTTGTACAAAGACTTCTCTAAGCGCTTTGAGGATATTTTTTCTTTGAACGTTCCTTAATGGGTCATCAGCCATTTTGAAAACATTGAGACACCAGATGTTCAGTATCAGGAAGAATTGGTTGAACTTTCAACCAATGAATTTTGAAATCTGGTTTCCAGAATGTTAACAATGTTGCAGGATTTTGGTTGCAAGGAAACATTAGTAGCCTTTTCCTGTTCTGTGGGCTATCGTCAAAATTTTTTTTTAATTATCTTCCCCTCTTCCCGCCTTGTCAAACGAGGATTCAGTGTTGTCACCGACCTAGTTATAAAACAGAGAAATCGTCTCCAAATCGTCCCAAGAGGGGTTTTGGGCCTTCATCTTACAAAAAATATTTAGCTAACTAATTAAACTGGCTTTGAATTACCAAGCACAAATATCTCACTAGCATAATATTTCTGATGTAGAATATTTTCTTTTGAAAGGAGAATATTTTTTAAGCCTAGATTTGTTTAAATTTCTGAATTCGTCATTTTAATTCTATATGTAATAATGTATACCGAGGGAAAATATATGTTGTTTAATCGTTTTGTGGAATTCTGGAAGAAAATTATTTTAAGCTTTTTACCTCTTTTCGTAAACTCCCTCACTTTTAACATAAAGGGGGGGCGTTGTAAAAATTTTCACTCCTTAAGGGGGCGTTAGCCGTGAAAAGGTTGAGAACCACTGATGTAATTGAATGGAACAATTCTATTACATCACTGTTCCAATTGTTTGTATCAATGTGATGGAAAGTCGGTGCTTTTTCTCATTTTGTCCAATTTCTTCCGCCACCCATAAGTGGAGAAAATACCAATTCCGTGAATTCGATTGTGCAATTCAGGAGGACCCTACAGATGGATCGGGCTTACTGTCCTAAAATTTATTAAACCCTATATTTAATGACTCAAGAATCTTATTCGACAATACTGAGGAGGACGGTTTTTTTTTTTCGTGTTTACCTATTTGTGAATTGAATAGAAGGAAACCAGGAAAACTTGCACAGAACTGTTCTAGGCAACATGTTCAGTGCCGCCTGGAGCCAAGTCAAGCTTTGTATCAGTTTGGTTGGCGGGCTCTCAATAAATAAATAAAGGTAATACTACTCCTGCTCCATCCCGAGCCCCTAGTTTCTGAGTAGGTTGGCATGGCCTTTTCTCGGCGCTGAACATGTTACAATGTATAAAAGTGCATTCATTGTCTTCGAGGATATATTTTCATTTGAAAGTGGAATCCTAATGGCAATTTACAATTGCTAAAAGCACTGATGACGATAGGGACAGTGTTAAATTTAAGAATTTAAATTTAGGCGTCATGATGATGCCTTGGATAAGTTTCAGGGGGTTAAAATGAGTAATCTATGTACCATTTTAAATGAATCGAATCGAATGTACGAGTATATGTATCATCATACACAGTGATGAAATTGGGGAAAAAAAGTTTGGCGGAACTTACCTTGCGGCGACCCACCAAAAGAAATGGCGGTTTGAAACCAATCTACTTTATATTTGCATTACAGTGCCCGCCACTAATAAAATCACTGGATTATAAAATCAGCCGCTTTATAAAATCAAATCTGGAAGAACAGAATCATTACTATATCAATACATGTTGAAAACATCCTTTAATAAAATGAAATCATTACAGGGTTGCCACAGGCTACTTAAATGCTACTTTGTCATGCTTTTTTGGCTCTAGGCGACTTTGGAGACTTTTTTTGAGCACAAACAGGCTAAAAATCAACTTATTTTCAAGCTACTCTTTTGGAGACTTCTTTTTTTTCCAAAGCAAGTTTTCATTCGAAAATCTTGATTATTTTTCGCCTTATTTGATTTAATTTATTAATTTGAAACCCATTATTTTTTATTCTTATTTCTTTGTCACCTAAAAAAAGAACATTCCTTTGTCTTTTATTGTGGACAAATCCACTATTATTTTTTTAAACAGCAATCAGGGAAGGGCTTAGATTTTGGAATAACTTCTTCGCTACTTTAACTTTTGGGTAAAAAATGATTTGCTTAATAGCCATAGCTACTGAGGAAGGGGAATGGATCTATTTATTTGATATATATTGGGAAAAATCAGCTCAAAGTTTATCTGATTGAAGGAACTGACAACTGACTTATTTAAGACTTTCCTTTAACTTAATTTTAATATTAAACAGCTGATTAAGTAAAAATTTATTTTTAGGAACTTACAGACATTAAGCATGAGCTTTGCTCAAAATTCTACACTTTTAGAAATTTCAATAATTGTGCACATCTTGTAATTTCAGTTATTTAGAATTTGACAGCTATTTTAACATAAGCTAACTGAAGCATATTATATCCATAGTTCTTTTTTTTCAACCTTGACTTTTATGTTTTATTGATTGTAATTACTTTTTTAGTGGGAAGTGTACTAACTATTTAGCAAATGAGCTTTTAATTGTTAATTTTTTTACTTGCAATAAGTATTTTTTCACTTAAAACCTTAATCAGCTTCTTTTTTATTTTATTTTATTAATTTTTTAAGGGGTAGTTTTTGCATAAGCCAGGGGTGATTGTGTTCCGGTATTTTCCCGGATTTCCGGTATTTTCATGATCGATTCTGGTATTTTCATGTTCGAAAACACCGTAAATAAAATATTTTTAATTATGCTTTTGTCTATCCACCTTCGGTATTTTTTTTATTTTTCGAATTTTGGGTGATTTTCCGATAATTACTAATAATATTCATCGAACAAAAATGTTAAGATGTCATTCTATTATTATTTTTTTTTTTTTGGCTAAAAACTATTTGAAACTATACGAATGTATGAAATGTGTCTTGTTTGTTTATGAAAGGCAATTTATTACTAAATACTTAAATACGTATAATTATAAAATTAGGTGTGCTTAAATAATAGGGGCCTTGGTTTTTTGAAAAAAGCACCCCCCCCCCCCCACATACACACACATTTTCTCTTCAAAATTTTCAGGTATTTTTTCATGGACTCACAATCACCCCTGATAAGCTTCCAGTTGAGCAGTTGAAATATGTGAAAGTTGAAGTAACTCATTGATTTTTTTTTTAATTTATGATTAAATAGAGGAAAATTATACAAAGTGATATAAATTAAACAGGGGTATAAGAGGTGCATTGTTTAAAGTTTTTTTTATTTTAAAGAGCTTATTTATGTGCAATTTTCAAGTTTGTGTGCAAAAGTTGTTGTGCTAAAAATGAGAATCCTTTTGCACAATTTTTGGGAGGTTTTTTTTTTTTTTTTTTTGAGCATGCATCAAAGCTTTGTTAAAAGACAAGTACATAAAATTTATTCTCATTTTTACTGAAACTTTCATTTAAAAATTGAAAAAAAGCTCCGCAATCATTTTAAGCACGATTATTCACTTGCCACAAAAAGTACTGAATCGCTGATTTTGTTTCAATGTTGTCAAGTTTTGTAATATTAGCATTATATTTCTGATTTTTTTCAAGGAACAAAGTACTAGTTAAAATTATGATTAAGAGCTCTATTTCTCCACTTCAGACTTCCATCACAAGTCCTCCCTCACACCATCTCATGTTGCAGAACCAATATATGGAGTTAGGGCCGTATTGAAGGGGTGGGTTTTTAGGATTCAAACCCCTTCCGAAAATTTTCAAAACTATTTAAAAAAGTTTTTTATACTTTTTAACTGAAAAAATTATTATTGCCGTTTTGTTTTAATTTTCTTATTTACTTTGAAACTACAATTAAAAAATGAAATTATCATTATCGAATAATTGTACAAATTAAGTGTTTTTTCTGCAGTAATTATTATTTTTATTGTAGTTATTGCAAACATACCTTAACAGCACACCCTTCCCTGCAAATTTTTAATACCACTAAAAGAACTCCAAAATTCCTCATATTTGTAAGTACTAAACTCTATTTTTAACACATCTTTTAAGTGATGTGAAATAGAAATTTTAAAAGTACTCCTTTGAATGCTCGTTGTTAGTAAGTCCAGATTTTTTATTCTTCATTGAAAATATGAGTATTTTTTTTTTTTCCATTTTTCATGTTAATGCCCTTTTAACCTCTACTGAAACAAAAAACAACAGAGTATAGAACATGAAATCAACTTTTATTGGAATTATAGATTTCACAAGAAATAGGTTTGGTAAAACTCTCCCCGAAATTAAGTTCTGGTTACGGCCCGTATGGAGCATTACATTATAGTCATCCAGATTGCGAATCATATCAGCACATAAAGTGCTGATATCAGTTTGACGCCAGAATGAAATAAAAAAAAGTAGCTAAGGCTAGGGAAGAAAATTAAAAAATGTTAAAACAAAAGAAAGTGAACAAAAAAAAAGTTGAACTGAAAAGGGTAGTTAAAAAAATCAGAGGAGAAAATCAAATTAGTATCAAGTTTCTGGAAAAAGTACTGCTGTACTTTCAAAGTCCTAGTTAATCTTTAAGTAGTTCTTGCAACAAGACCACTTAATTTTTTACACTAATAATGTTGCTTTACTGCATCCTCGTAACAGCTACTGGCAATATTTTATTTATAATTTGTTTTATTAATATTGATTTTTCATTGTATTCTCATCAAAATAGTTGAATAGAATTTACTAGTGGTTAGGGGGGCACTCCCTTTTTTAATAAGTTTTGGCAAAAGTTTTTTTTTTTGTAATTGCACATTCAGTTTAAGCCCTTCCTTCTCGCTCCCGTGAAAATGACGAGGTGAAGTTTCGTCCTCTATTTCTCGCGCCCGTGATATTTCCGGGCTGAAGTGTTCAAAAATAATGCGCGAAAAATAATAAAACAATCTATTTCTTATGCCCGGAATCATGTTTTATTTCTCAATATGTACACCAGATGGCTGCACTAGTCTATTTGCAACGTTTTTAGAGATAGTGAACGTTTTTAGAGATAGTAACTCGGTACTATTGTCGATTGTGATGTTGGCCTTTGCATCGCATGCTTTGAAATTTATCACAAAAGAAAAAATTACTAGTATTTATTTAAATTATGCATAAATGCAATAAAATTCTCTTTGAATGTTTCAATCACATATTTTTTATTTTCTCTCTTTGTTGGAAAACAAACATTCAGTCATAATAACCCTGAATGTTGGCTTTCCCGTTTTTTTATTTATTTTTTAATTTCAAGCTAAAAATTAACTTAAAAATTAAAAATGAATGTAAATATTGTATATACACTCAGTTTTATATAATTTTCTTGAATAAAAAAAATAGGCACTTTTATGACCATTTTCTTCAAAATTATGCGAGCGTTAAGGGGTTAAATTCCTCAGCAAAACAAATGGGGACTTTTTACAAATGTTAATTTTCAGCTGTACTATTTATTTCTTACTTCATTTATCTGATCATGAATACTGTTTCTTGAAATTTTTTCAATTTTGGGGACTCCTTTTTTTTTGCAACTTTTTTAATTTTGGGACTACTTTTTTATGCATTTTTGGCTACTTATGCTACTTTTTTAATGAATTTTTCCTGTGGCAACCCTGCATTAGTGCTGTTTTATAAAATCAAATTTTTAGAGAGTATATGTTAAAAACAGGGGGGGGGGAAGAGAGAGAGAGAGAAAGAGAAAGAAAAGACGCCTTTTCTTGTCTGAATGAAGCTAGAATTTTCTTTCTCTTCAATATTACAGAGGTTGGCCGTTCATGTCATTCAGTTTGAGTAAAAAATCTAAGAATGATCTTTAATTTCAAATTCTGTTTCTCAAACAACAATAAGTCCATATTTTAAAACCCTTGTGCAGTTTAAAAAAAGTACTTTTCAGGCATAAGTTAAATTCGAATTGTGTTTTAATTAACTTAATATGAAATGGTAATTAATTATTTTTTTATTTTGTTTAAACTTTAAAACCTTTTCTTTTTGTAATTTTATGTATGCCGGTTTATAAAATCAGCCGTTTAATGAAATTAAATAACCTTGGAACAAATGTGATTTTAATAAGCGACGGGCACTGTACTTTCACAATACCCCCCCCCCCCAACTACAGTACAGAGAAGATTTTTAAAAGTATTTCGGAAATAGAAATGCTACATATTGCTATTAGCATTATTTAAAAATATAATAATCATAACTAAAATGCATGGAAGAAAACAATCTTTTTCAAAAACAAAATCGATTACATTTTGAAATTACTTTTAAAAATGTCTTCTTCTCGTCTTTCGAGGGTTTCAATCACGATGAGTCAGGAAAGAAAAGCTTTGATGTGATCCAAAAATTTAAGTGTCAAATTTAGCACCTTGCTTTGGCAATTAATAATTCAGCGCTTTGTAAATCCGTGCAGCAAATTCAAATTTGTGATTTCAAAATGCAACTAACGATAGCTTATTTATGACATTAATTGGGAAATGATCCTACTATTTTTAGTAGCCACTCTGTTTTATTTATTCCGCAAGAGGCTAGTGGCGATCGTGATCTTTAGTAAACGGGCAGTTTCAGTCATTCTGTGCCTGTGTAAACTGAAAATCTGGCATGCTATGTTTCACATCACTGGTAGGATTATCATTTTTTATCATTTTTTTAAAATTTACTTATTTATTTGATAGAATTTAATAGTTACTTCATTAAAATTTAGTGTGATTATGTGGGTTACTTATTTTGCTTTTCCTTTTCTAAACTCATCATAATTCACAAATAATTCCATTATTTAGTAAAACATCATGAAAGAAATGAATCAGCTTTACGTACGAAAAAAGACTGAATAATTTTATATGGCGTTCCTTTATAAGGAAACCATCAATCAATTTATGAATTCATTATTCGCAAATTTTCATTCATTCCGTTGATTTTTAGGAAAAAATATCTGTGCGTGGAAACAAGTTTAAAGTGGAAACATATTTCCGAAAAATCAAATATTTGTTGAAAAAAATAATCTTTTTCATGTGAAATTTGCAAGCATTAATAGGTGCGAGTAAAATTAATATCACAGGGAAGAATTCCACAACGTAAAATGCCACATTGAGCCAACTAACTGCCTTTCTTCTTTCAATTCAGCTAGGGAGAGGATTCCCTAACAGGATGATACAGCCCTTATCGCCAGAAGCTTCTTTGATTGCCATCCACAATAGGGGTTCTTTCTCCCCTAAAGTGACAAGACAACGTGGGGACCCACTTTCTCCTTACGGTCCAGTCTATTGGCAGTTTAAATGTCAATCACCTCACAGATGTACACTCCCCTCGTAAAGAGAAAGGAAGTGGTGCAAGACGAATTCCGATATTCTTCCGACATTCTTTTCCACTGAAGGAGGGCCTTAAGCCCTATCCCTTGCCAAAACTTCAACAAACGGTGGCTGTAACTGCGTTTTTAAGACTTCAATTTCATAAAGTTACTTGGAAGTCTCCTGACTATTCCCCCCTCCTCTATATCCCCAGGGGGCCGAGTAAAACTGCGTTTTCAGAGCTGCAATCCCAAAAAAATTCCGAAAGAGAACCCCAGACCCCTCTCCCCCTCGAGAGAGGAAAAATAATTTCAGGGTGCTAGCCCCGGCCCACTATTTGAGTTTAAGCATTTGAAGCCATCAATGTGGTTCTTCTTTTTTTGCCTTCTGCTCCGGGCAAACACCCTAAAAATGCACATTAAGAGGCCGTTTTTCAGAAAACTGTCTGCGCCCTTCGGCAGCTCGTTCTCCGCCCTTTCGGGAGTCCCACTCCATTCCATGGGCGCCCATAAGGGGGGGGGGGCAAGCGGGGGCTCGAGCGCCCCTCTGGAGATTAGTTTTTTTTTTGCTGTTAGTACTATTTATTCGGAAAACATTTTTTCTTCACCCATTTATGAATAAGTTATTAAAAATGCCAAATTTTAATAACTCTCATCTGCACTGAAATCGCTTTCAGAATTATAGAATTGTGTCTATTCCTACATTCTTGAATAAAAAAGCAAAGGCAGATTCGTGGGACAACCGACGCCGCATTTGCATGGGACAGACTCCCCCACGTCTGTGGACTAGCGGTCAAGATAAAGAGTGGGCTGATCCGAGGATGGCGAGACGACTCGGTATTTTTTTGGCACATGAAATTTGGAAAAAAAGAAAACTTTTTTTCTGTTTTACATTACAAAGCATTTGGGGTTTCAAGGGGGGAGGGGGCTGGCATGTTCTAAAGTCTTTGAAAATCATTAAATACCTTTTTGAAATTCCTTAAAAAGTGCTTCAATTGTATCTTATCAAATAAATAAACTTTGAATTGACTAAATGGCTGCAATATTACTCTTTCGTTAATCATTTTTTAAACCTCTACACTGTCTCTTTTAAAGGATTTTATGTGTTTTATACTATTGGTAATGTTATACTATTAAGAGCTGTTTCTGTCGGTGAGTTCGGAAACTGGTCAGAAGCTACTATGTAACTATACTGAAAACCGATGTAAGCAAGTGATGAATGTTTATCTTTTCGCTTCCCTCGTTATTTCTCTCTGTCGATTAAGGGCCATTATTTCGAAATTCAGACAAGGTGTGGCAGTGGCATTTTTTGATCTTCCTCATATTTTTGTACTTGAAAGTAGGTCATGAGAAGTGAACATTCTGATGTTTTTAGCCCCCCCCCCCCCCAAAAAAAAAAAAAAAAAAAAAAATTTGTTCGTTCGGTAAAAATTCCCAAAGTTTGATGTTTCGCAGCTCTTTTTTGATGAAACGATTGAAAGGCGCATTTCAGTGCGCTGTAGTTTTACAGAAACACCACCTCAAATTTATGTTCACATTTATTGATTGTATAATGTCTGGTTATGAGGAACCCATAGTTATTTGGGTTGGGGTTGTTGCTTTCTTTACTTAAGCCGACGGAAAATATAGTTTTTAGTCCACTTCCCCCCAAAAGCAACCCCACGAAATTTTTTTAACGTATACTGAAAATTTATACTATGAAGAGATCCCACGCTTCTTTCTTTTTTATGCAATTTGACACATTTGTAGGTTTCATTATCCATAAAAGCTATTTTTTTCTAGAGTTGCTGTTTTGAGTTAAATGCAATCAAAAAAACCGCAAATTTTGAAAATTTGTAAAAATATGTCTTTTTCTAATCAAAGCAATGAAATATTAAACAATTTTCGTTCCACATATTCTCTTCATAGTATAAATTTTCAGTATATGTAAAAAAAAATTTTGGGGATTTGCTTTTTGGGGGAAATAACGCAGTTTAAAGTTGAGCAAAAGTGAACTAAAAATCATACTTTGCGGCTGCTTAACTAAAGAAAGCAACAACCCCAAACCCAAATAACTCTGAAGTCATCATAACCAGACACTGTACAATCAATAAATGTAAACATAATCTTGAGGTGGCGTTTCTGTAAAAACTACAGCGCACTGAAATGCGTCTTTCAATCGTTTTATCAAAAAAAGCTGCGAAACATCAACAATTTTTACTGAGAGAACAAAATTTTTTTGAGGGGGCTGAAAACTTCAGAATGTTCATTTCTGTTGACCTATTTTCACATTTAAAAAAAAAAGAGGAAAATCAAAAATTGTCACTCTCAAAACTTCCGTTTTTTGTCTGATTTTCAAAATAATGGCTCTTAATGTCAATCGTTTGTTAAACTACAAAAAAAAAAAAAAAAAAGATTAATCTTTATTTGCAAATGAATACGCAGAACATTTATAAATGTTTTGTTTGCCTGTTTTCCAACATAGTTTTGAAGTCCCAACTACCCCATACAAGGCCTCAAAATGCAGAATTTGAAAACTTTTTTCAAAAATTTCCCCGAGGAAGAATCCCCGGACCCCCAAAAATTACGAATATTCTACCTCACTTAAAAGAGTCCATTGCATCTATCTTTTAATACCCCAACGTCAATAAAGGTCAGTCAAAACCATTAACAACAAAAATAAAGTTAAAACACACACGAGAAACAGCAAGGGGGGGGGGATCAGCAAGAAAAAGACTCATAACACACAAAAATGTGTTTTTGGTCAATGTGTGAAATGAGCCCTCCCCGAAATTTTTTTTTTGGATACGGCCTTCAGATGCACATTATCTGTAAGCGGTCAAAATCTAAACGAGTCTAGTACTTTCATATTCTTGGTGAATCAAAGAAACACACACATAAACTCTGAGGAAAATCTGAGCCCCCCCTTAAAATTTCGCACATGCTCCATCCCCGGCCGAGATCGGAGTGGACACCCGGTGTGTGAACCACGGGATATGTTGTGAAGAGTAAGTAATAAAAATCAAGCAGCCCTCTCTTGAAAAATAGCTGGACCCCCCTTCGCCAGGCCAAGGCTTCACTAGATAGCGTTTTATACAGGCTCTTTCATTTGATCAAAATCTTTGGAATAAAAACGGTGGTCCTCGTCCAGCGACATCTATCAAATTTTATGGTAACTAACATTTCTACAAATCAGATAATAAAAGACAAAATTAAAAGTTAATTTGTTGGCGACCATTTTATAATTTGGCATTCAATTCTATTTTCGTATATTTTAACGTTATTTAATAGCTTGTTTTATTTGTTGGTTTATTCTGCATTTTAACGGCTTATTTTAATTAGTTAGAGAATTATTTTTCATTTTAATTGATTCTAATTATTAACTATGAAACGACACTGGCACCGCAGAGCGATAAATGGCAAATCTGTTCGCTAAGCGAGCCAATATACTACCAACGGGCTGCCATAGAACTTTTTAGTAAATTTCATTCCGGGGCATCAAAATGAAATGTCTCGACGAATAGATTTGCCATTTATCGCTCTGATGCGTCAACGCCATCAAAATGAACATCTGAACTTTTGCGTAGCTATTAAGATCGTGTGAGCAACAATAATGAAACAAAATGGTAAATTAGAACAATATTATTTCATTGCTACATTTATTATTTATCGTCGGTGAATTTAAGCGTCTATTTTATTATTGCAGAGATGTCAAAATTGAACGCCATTGCTATATGTTGTTAATTCAAAGAAAGTAAACAGATGAATGAATGTCCTATGACTGAATCATGAGTTGTGACCAACTTAACTGAAAGGGGAATTTATTTCCCCTAAAAAGCAGTACTAATAAGACCTTCGGCATCCATTCACTCTGTACTCCACTTCAGTTAACTATGTCAATATTTTTTAACCCTTAAAGATAGGATAAACATCACTTTTTACAGCAGAAACAATATGCTAATAAATGTAAACAAACTTTTGGATGGTCCTCGTTTAGCGCTCTTTGGCGGGCAAATCTTTACCATTGATGTTTTGAGTAATGATACAGCCTGTATAAGACGCTATCCAGTGAAGCCTCGGCCGGGCTGAAATATCGAGCCATTCCGTTCGTGAACGGGAATGTTTCGGACGCTGCCTCACCCCTCTCTGTGTTGCAGACCCCCTGCCTGTCTGTGCTGGACTGCTCGTACACGGGACAGAGCGAGCAGAGCCTCCTGATCCTGGGGCGGGCCCTGCGCACCCCCACCCCCCACCTGCTGCTCAGGACCCTCAGGATGGAGGGCTGCGGGCTCACCGGGAGGACCCTCGTCATACTGGGTGAGTCTCCGGTCATCTGCCGTTTCGTGTCTCTCGAGTTTTCCCGCGGTGGCTCAAAGTATGACAGAGATGACTACGCTCTGCTTCGAAAACGGTGAAATGTGCCAATGTTTCTCCCGTCCGCGGCCGGAAATGAAGTCGGAATTTCCATTTTCGAGGACCCGTCGAAAAGTTTTCCGATCCGATAAAAAGTTTATAGGTGCAGGTTTTCGGCAGCAGTGTCGTAAAATCGTGAACCGTTTCTCACTTGTTCTTCGCGGTTCGGTCGGTTTTGGCCCGAGATACCCATCTCTGAGCTAATCTCCCTTACTAATGCATTGAACTGGACATTTTAATGAATTAAACATATGCTTAATGAGAAAGTACTTTTCTTGCTAATATTTTTTAAAAATTTTTTATGCATTTAAAAGAATTTCTCTATTTTTTTTTCTTAATTTCTAGTTTATTTTAGTGAAACTAGTTTTAAAAAAAGTTTTAGAATCATGAGTACCATACACGTGCTTTGATAATTACACCTCATTCTTAAAATTTCAATCTTTTTGCATCCTAAAACTATTTTAATTACTTTAAAAAATGTAACTCATAAGACACTGAAAATCAGTTTATTTTATGCTTTATTTAAATTGTTTATGAATTAATATAATTTAAAACTTCAGTTAGCATTGCCTTTAAGATCTTCCAGTATTAGAAGATATGTAGAGATAAGCTAGAAAGTGGTGCACTGAAATGCAGGTTTTAATGAATAAAATGAGCGTTTTTTCAATAATGACTTGCTTCTTTTTTTCTTTTCTAAAGAGTAACTTCATTCCAATAACGATAAAATATATTTTACTAACTTTTGAATTCCACAAGATTAGGAACCATTTCCGTGGATGTGATTTATGTCGACACACTGCAGATATTTTTTTCAAATCTTATCCCAATTTCTTAAATTATGAAAAGTTTCTCAAGTAGATGTGTGTATGTGTGTAATATATATGGGTGATTCTACAAAAATGGGCAAATTTGTGTTCCATACTGATTGCTCTTTTTGTTTTTAATTTAATAAAAAACTATTTTGGGAATATTTTTATGCGTCTTTTGTTCTATAATTTTCGTTATCAACAATGTCAATATTTAATTATTATTCATTTGAAAAAAAGGATATTCGATTGAAATGTCATCCACATGCCCTGTCCCATAGGTGTAATTTTCACAATCAATGGAATATAGATTTTAAAAAAATAAGTGATTTTTTTTTCAAGAGTTTTTATTTATAAATATAAATGTGTGCAAGATGTAAATCACAAAAAAGCAAAATAATATGAAAATAATATCTCTAAAAGTTAATCTAAACTTTGTCCCAGCGATTATCAGTCATCCACATGTCTAAAAAGTGTAGATATTTTTCTCTGAAATGTTTTATTTCAAAATCTGGCAACACATCTTAAAATAAAGCATGGAACTTTGTTATTTCTGGCTGAGGATTAATTTTGCTATTCTGCAATTACTTTTTGATAAAAGCAAGCTAAACTCAACTTTCAAGGCAAGTGTTTTTTATCTTTGTCATTAACATGCCCCACAGAATGCATGTAAAATGTACATGTAAATAAATTTTGATAATGAATAATCCTAAGGCTTACATTTGTGGGTTCTAATTCGAAGTGAAGCCGAAAAATATTCAGATATGACTTTTGGAGAACACAATTACTTGTGATTTGTCATTCACATGCCCTTTTTCTATTGTCATTCACATGCCCCAATATAAGACACATAGATGAATCAAAAGCCAAACTATGACAGTACAATGTTTAAAAATTATGTCTAACAGTTTACTGGTTAAAAAATTTCATTAATATACCTATTATGTTTGTGTTATTCACATACTTACTGTGTTAAATTCACATACCCATTGTGTCATTTACATGTCCTTTTTATCATTCACATATGCCTTCAAAAAAATTAAAAACCAAAAATACAATAAAATACAAACATTTAAGCTATGCTGATATTCTATTTTAATTATGTAACTTATCAAGTGCTTTGCTGATTTTTTTCAGATTTTTAATTTTAAATTAATTTTTTGAAATCTACATGTTAGAAATATTCCTATTTTTGTAGAATCCCCCATATATTGCATTTGTAAGAAATAATGTTCAACAGCAGGGCTGCGGAGTCGGAGGAAAAATGGTCGACTCCGACTCCGGGATTTTAAAACTTTCGACTCCGACTCCAGACTCCTGCTTTTTTTTTATTATTTATTTTTTTTTTACCCAAATGTGAAGAGGGAAAACCCAAAACAAAGGTTGAAATGTTAAGTCCATTTTTAAAAGTTTCATTTTTATTCATGGTCATAGCCAGGACTCACTTTAGGGGGGGGGGGTAGCAAGCTGGGGTATCCCAGTTGGAGGTCATGGAAGGTCATTGTGACCTCTCAAAAAGTTCGATTTTCTCAAGAATTCTCGCAAGTAATTTCACCACATTTACCGCAATTCTCGGAGGTCACTGTGACCTCCCAAAAAGTTCATTTTCTCCAGAGCAAAAGACAAATACCGCTCTTTTCATTTGACTCCGTACAAAACTAATCCTTTTCTTGTTAAATTGCCAGACTTTATTTTAACACATTGCATTTTTGCCGCAAATATTTTTTATTCACTTGCATAAGCCCAAACATAGCAATTCGTTTCACAAAGCAGACCCGCCATTTTGAAGCCCTTTTTATTGATCCTAGATGCTTAGGATTTGGATATTGGACGCTGAAAATTTGTATCTGTTAGTTTCAAAGATATGTTTTCACCTCCATAAAATTTCATCCAAATCGGAGGTGGTCGGAGTCGGAGTCGGAGTCGACATGTTTTTCAGCGACTCCGACTCCGACTCCTTTGGTCCAAAATCAGTCCGACTCCGACTCTTCGACTCCGACTCCGCAGCCCTGTTCAACAGTGGATGTTAACCTCTTAAAAGTGTTGTGTAGACCTGCTCCCAAACATCGAATTGCTGCTCCAAAATTCAATTTAACCTGATCCCAAACTGTTCAGAAAATCATTTTTGATTTTCCAGCCCTGAACTCAGATTCTAATCGATAAGTAGGTCATACCCATGTCATTCAAAGCATTGGCGACGGTCCAGCATTTTATTTTGTGCTGCAAGGGATGGAAAATAAATTAAAAAAAATGATTTTTCAAAACAAGAAAACATTTGGTCAATTCTAAAAATTAAGCTTCAATTAAGAAAAAGGAATTCCCCTTAAAATTATAGAATATTGTCCTTAAAATGATTAAGAGGAAATAGGGAAGATTTGATATGATCACACAAGACCTTTGTAATGATAAGTAATGAAGCATCGTATGCTTGAATGTTTCAAGCTATGTCCATTCAACATAGCCTAAACGGAGTCAACAGCCTCTTTTTTCATTCAATGGATAAATGAAAACGAAAAATAGCAGAGTGTAACATTTAATAAAGGAAATAAAGCATGAGAAATGAAAGAAAGCATTTTTTTTTTCAAAACTGAAAAAAAAAAAAAAAAAATCATATACACCAGTGAACTTAATTCTGGACGCTTTTCAATTTCTTAAAGGTTTCATCATTTAAAAGTGTATAATGAATTATTAGATTCATTCCTTACCCTTGAATCATTCATTTATAACTTCTCTAATATGTACGTATTTATTTACTGTGACCATTGTCTTTATTTTATTTTATCTCTTGATGTAAACTATAAGCAAAAATCCCTTTCAAATGAATTTTGATTTACTTAGATAATTAATTGGCTTTGGCCACGAGAGATGATGAAAAAGCAATATTTTCCCCACAAAATATTGACTTCATAGATTGATTTATAATACTGATAGTTAAATACTGATTCAAAATTGGGAAATTATTTTGATTATTGTTATTGTAACACTTGCTATAGCCTAATAATTAAATATTGAAAACATGTATGATGTTCACATAAAATGAATAGACATACTAGATAAATGAATGATTTAAACGAAAGAAATAAATTTTAATAATTCATTATGCAATACTAAGGAATGAAATCTTTTTGAAAATTGCCAAAATGAAGTCCACTAGTGTATGCTTTGTTTCAAATAATGTTTTTGATAAAATGAGCATAATCCTCGTTTGGATCATATGCCGCGAGCGAGAACCTCACTGGCACCCGTTCCTTCCAGTGGCTGCCCTGAAGCTGAACAACACCCTCGCGGAGCTGCACCTGGGCCTGAACCGCATCTGCTCTGCCGACGGTCTGCAGCTGGGGAACCTCCTGAGGGCCAACAGCACGCTGCAGCTGCTGGACCTGGCCGAAAACAACTTGCAGGTGAGATTGCTCCTTCCTCTCTCCTCGAGGTTTTCTGCAAAAGCCGGCTCGTCGAATCCTCAAGATCTATGCAAGGATGAAGATTTTGAAAATCAATATATATATATATATATATATATATATATATATATATTTGTTTTGTTTTGTAATTGATACTGTCTTAGTTGGTCCTAGAGTGCAAGCAAAAATAATAATAATAATAATAATAATAATGATTTAATATTTTTTTAGTTAAAAAATTTTTTAATGATGTTTTTTGGGTTTTTTTTTTTTTTTTTTGCCAAGTACACCATCCCTTTGTATATATATATTCAACAAAGTTGAATTTAACAAATTATTTGATGACGTATGTAAAAATGTGCAAACAACCGATATGAGTAACATTCAATTTTGGTACAGAAGAAACATAGTTTTGCTCAATAAGAAAAATGCCAATGAAAATATTTACATAAGGGTACTAAAAAATTGTAATAAATAAAGAAATAAAATAATTAAAAAGTAAATAAGTAAAAGCTTGCAAATTTTGAAGAATTAAAAAATAAATAAATGAAATAAAATCTTTAAAAATTTAAATAAAAAATGTATCTGAAATAAATTTAAAAAATATTAGTAATAAATTAAATTGAAAAAATGAACAAGTAAAATTTAAAAACTAATAATAATGAATCCCATTTCTGTCTTCCAAGCATCGGATTGCGTCTCGAACTCTCATTTCATTCTTTTTACCAGGACTTGGGAGTGTGCCATCTGGTAGATGGCCTGTGTCAACAGGCCTCTGGAGAAGGCGGCCTGCGCAGCCTGGGCCTGCGGGACAACGGCCTCACGAAAGCAGGAATGGCCCACATCGGCCGAGCCCTGGTGAGTCTTTCTTTTCTCTGGTGAGTTCTCCAGTTTTTTCTAGGGACACAGCTATCGCTCAGCTTATGGAGATAGGTGTCGTTGCTGAATGACAGTGTAAGTGCTTTTCCACGCGATCGTACGACATCAATAAACTGTGCACGATTTTCGTTATCCGGTATTGGCGCACGCAAAGTGCATGAACATGTACGCACTGTTCTCTGTCCCGATTCAAGGATGAGTGTGTCGTATCCGTCAAGCAGACATTGTTTATCAGACAAGTCTTATGGTAGAGCACCCGTTGTTCCTGCCCGATAACCATTCATCTCGGGGCTGTATTAAAGGGGTCGGTTTTTAAGGTTCGAAAAATTTCAAAACAGTTCAAAAAATGCTTTTTGGTATACTTATTTGCTGAAAAAAGTATTTCTGTTTTATTTTTAATTTATGAAATTATCACGGTCAATTGTAAAAATTCAGTGCTTCATCGGCCGTATTTACTGCAGTGTGGAAAATCTACTTCAATTGCTTCCATTTTGAAATCCTGCTACATTCTGCTCCAAAAACGGTAAAATTCATCGATTCTGCTCCCACCTTCTCCGAAAATGAAAAATCCAATGTTTCGTATTTAAAAATGTTCTAAAGTAACTCAAAGTATGACAAAGATTACTACTTTCTGCTCCAAAAACAATAATATGTTACTCGGAACATAATTTCTTAAAAAAAAAAAATACTGCCCTGTAACTTTTGAGTTCTGGTAACAAAAACTGCCAAGTTCTTTTAATTTGAGAGGGGCAAACTGTATATTTAAGACATTTTATTTGTGTCATAAAATATAAGCAGGACAAGGGATCATTGTTATAAGCTGTTTAAATCTCAGGCTAACCTGGAAATTTGGAAAAATTACTATTTTAGCAGAGTAGTGGGAACTTGGAATAGTTTACCGGAAGAGGCGGTAAGGAGCAAGGGAGTAGATAGTTTTAAGAGGGCCAGTGATCTTCATTGGGGTCTATAATTTGACTAGGACCAGCCCAGTTGGGCCCAGAGCCAGTTGCTGGTCGTCACATTTGTATTTGTATAAATGTAAGACTTATTGTTTCGAATGCTTATACATATAAGTACTCACAAATGTTTTCTTGTGTTGTTTGAACAAAAAATTTTGAATATTTAACCCAACAAGGATTAAGTTACAGTCTAATCGTCAAAGTCTTTCCCCGCTCACATGAATGGATAACTCAGGTTGGGAGTAAGGTGCAAATATGAAACGGGTGTCTCATTGTTATCAAACGATCAAAGTTTTTTTTCACACATCAGTCAACTTCCACACGAGCACGTCTAGCCCGAGTCATAAATTTCTGTCATCGCGGGAAAGACGATTCGTTCACCCCGTATCGTGTGCGACGAAGGATTTTTTCCTTCGTTTAATAGATAAGTCATGTTTAAAATTTGTTTGCTTTTCATTCGGCGACCTTTTTGTCACAAAAATCAGAAGAAGGCGGACCGCGACGTCGAGTCCGGCCGCGGCCCCGATTCGTCCGTCCGCTCTTCCCGAAGGGGAGCGACGGCGCGGCGCGACGTCGGCGGAACGGAAAAGCGAAGGGACGGACGACGCGGGGGCGTACGGAAGGGCCCTCCACCCGTATCGATTTCACGACCTCCGTCTCTCTCCGCAGCTGGCGAGCGAGTCGGTGTGCGGCCTGGACCTGTCCTGCAACGCGGTGGGGGACGAGGGCATCCGGCAGCTGAAGCAGGGCCTCCTCTCCAGCCACTCCCTGCACTCCCTCCTCCTCCGGAGCGCCGGCATCACCTGCGAAGGTAGGTCGTGGCTCCATCAGACTTCTTTTTTTTTGGGGGGGGGGGGGCGTTCCCTCTTTTTTTTTAATTTATTTATTCATTTACTTTTTTGAACATTAAAACTTGTAAAAAAAGCAACATTTGAATGGATTCAACAAGAAATTGGAAGATGGCTTGAATGATCCTTTCTTGGAGCACTCCCTCCGAAACGGAGTGGCCGCGTCCGTCGTTCTGGACGCCCTCGGAGATGGGACGCCGTCGAACTGCCGGTTCCGGAAAAGGTGCGCACCGTTTCGTTTCGTTTCCATGTGCCTCGATTTGTTCCGGAACATTCCATACGATGAACAAACATGGCGGCGATGAAAAGGAAGGGGCGAAAATATATAAAACAAAATGTGTTTTTTTATCTCTTTTTTTTTTTCAAATAATACGGTGGTTGGGTCATTGAATTCGGAAGTCATGAGTGGAAAGCTGGACATTTTTTTAATCTGTTCCTTGTGGGTCTGTAACGCAGTGGCGTAGGAACTTTGTAAAAACAGGGGGAACCCGGTGCGGCGCAATGCCAGACATTGCTTTCTGGGGGGGGGGGCTAAGACACTCTTTCACTCTTTACGCACAAGCTCAGCTATAAAGTCAGTCATTAATTTTTCGAATTGACATTTTTTGTGAATAACAGTAATTCAAAAGCATTACTAATATCTCTTTCGTCAGGAAGACGACAAGTTTAAGTACACTTTTGCATTTTTAATATGAACATAGTTTTAGATGTAATATTTGCTCAGAAATAGGAAGTCTCGAGCTTGCTCTCCCGAAAAAATTTCCAAATGGTAATTTAAAAACAATGACTTTAGCAGATTTTATGTTTGAAATAGAAGTCTTAAAAGCAAATTGTAGACAATCTTTGGTCACATTAGGGGCAGGAACTGGGGAAGCAAAATTGACAGGCTAAAGAAAATCAAAACAACGATTATCGTCAGGGAATTCCCTACTAGCTCAATCAAACCATTCCAAAGAACACATGGACATGTAGTATGTCAATAGCTTTGGTGATAGCTGTGTAGCTAGTTCCACAGGGTAAAAAAAAAATACCACTACGCTTTCAGTATGGCGGCCTTCAATCGACGGGGGGAGCGGGGAGGAGGAATGGTGGGAGCGGGAAAAGGTTGAAAAAGGCGATTTTATGCCAAACTTTGAAACTAAGCTGTGAGCCTAATATTTAACAAAAGTATAGGTTGTAGGTACTCATTTTGCTCAGAATTTCATGTTCTACAAAATTGCAGGTATGGCTGTTTCACCAGTACTTTTTGTGCTATTGTGGTATTCATGAAAAAACAGGCACTTTTTGGCACTACTTTGGACGCTGTGGCGAAAGCTCACTCAGTAGGAAGGGGGAAACAGGATATTCATTACAGACCCATAAAGAATAGATTAAAAAAATTTTCAGCTTTCTACCAATTACTTCCGAATTCGATGACCCAACCACCGTATTATTTGTTGTTTCCCCCACCCAATTTCTTGTTGAATCCATTCAAATGCTGCTTTTTTTACAAGTTTTAATGTTCAAAAAAAAATAAATAAATAAATAAATTAAAAAAAAAAAAAAGAGGGAACGCCCCCCCCCCCCCCAAAGCAAAAAGTAACAGGGGGAAAACTTAGGATATTCATGACAGGGTTGCCACGGGCTACTTAAATGCTGCTTTTTGCTACCTTTTTCTTTGTCACAAGGCGACTTTGGAGACTTTTTGATGCAAAAATTCCCTAAAAAGCAACCTTTTTTCGCTAGAGCTACTTTTTTGGAGACTTTTTATTCTACAAGGCAAGTTTTTAATCAAAAATAGTTGAGTTCTTCACCCTCTTTGTTGCTTATTTAATATTTTGAAACCCATATTTTTTATTACTCTTCATTCCCATTTCATTATAGTTTTCTTAAAACAAATCCTTCTTTGCTTTTTATTATGGACCGATCTGCTCCATTGCTTTTAAACAGCACTCAACATCAGTTTAAATGATGGAATAACCTGTTTTAATGTTTTTTGGTGAAAAGTGGTTCGCTAAATAGTACTCAAGTTTTTTGTCATCCGCACTCTTCAAATAGGGTGTTGACTGGAATTAATTTATTATAAAATGCTGCTTGTACTTATAGTGACTGTCGTAAATATAAGCAGTATTTGTTGTAACTTTATTTATCTCCCAGCTAGCACACGAGCGTTGGGCCAACGTTTTCACGTTACGTTAGACCAACGTCGGTCTCTTACGTTAGAACATACGTTAATGTGCACCGTCTGAAAACGGTTATACAACGGTTGGTTTCCAGCGTTATCTGAACGCTTTTCCAACGTTGTTCCAATGTAAAAACAACAGTGAACCAATCAATTCCAAACGTTATTCCGATGTAAATAACAACGGATAACCAACATTTTCTCGCATTATTTCACTTAAAATTTCAACGCTAAACCTACTATTTTGCAACGATGTGCAAAAGGTTTAGGACAACTGTATGTTTTAAATGATACAATGTATATTTGTTATGCAAATACATATGAACACAAAAAATTTAAATATTGATTTACAAAGAAACTTTTACCTTTTTTTCTCCCCTTTTGAATAATTACGTCTCTCATCTGTTTTTCTTTTCAGGAAATATCATTTACCAGCAAGATTATTCTTAAGACAGAATATAAAATCCTGCCATTAAAAATAACCCAACTAGTATTTTTTTTCTTTATTTAATCGCCAGTGTAAACACGCAAATCCAAGGAAATAGAGCAGAACAGCTAACACATGAATATCATACATAAAAACACAGAAAATATAAAAGTTTGTAAAATTAAATAATATTCGCTTTAAAAAAACACACACAAGGATTCAGCTATATCTTCAAAACAAGTTAACGATGCGAAATGGAGTTGGTTAATTTTGAATATTGTGAAAAATGCCCAACTGAGCATTTTTTTTTTCAACTGAATTTTTTTTATACGAAAGGAGTTTCAATGTTATTTTCAACAACAAAACAATCATTAAAAGATACTGTTTTATTTTTATGCAACACATGTGGAACTTATATAATTAAAAGTATTCTTAACTTTAAAAGAAGAGTAACAAACTCCTTTTCCTTTTTGCTAAAGCAAGGACAGAACAATGAGGATGAAAATTATTGAAATCACTGACACTAAATTCCGAGCAATGGAGAGTAAAAATAAAGGATATTGAACTAGTCAAAAAGAAATAAATGGGACCAAATCGTGAAAATTTCATCACCGTACATACAGCATATAATATACTAAAGAACAAGATAACCAATTAAAAACCACCACACAACACTCAAAAGTACCTATTCTAAATAAAGGAAAAATATGAAATTCAAAGCATTCATAAAGTTCGTCACTTACTTTGGGAGATTAAAAATGCACAGCGAAGATTGAGCACTTGTTTCGAGCTACGGCAAGCACGTGTGAAGCGGAGAAATTCTGTCATTGGAATGAAAATAAATGGCTCTACTGCGCATCCCTCCCTCACCCCCCATCGAGCCCTCCATTACGCTTCATCCACTCACAAATCAGCAACGAGCTTGAAACAAGTTAGGCGTGAAGGTGAAACAGGTTTGAAAGTTGGAAACAGGTTAGATTAACGTTAGGTTTAAAATCGGTTCCTTTTAAACGCTCATCCGATCATTCGAATGATCGGATAAGTGTTATAAAAAGAACAGACTTCCAACCGAACGTTAATCCAACCTTTGCGATGCATTTTCAACCTTTCCCCAACGGAAACCTGTTTTTTACATATATATTTTTTATTTCTTTAATTGATTCACTAAATGAATGTGAATTAGACTGGGACTCTGAAGAGGGTCATGTTCACCCTCCTCTAAGAGCAAGAGGGTCGAGGGGATTCAAAGTCGATGTCATTGCAGGTGCGGTGGCCCTGGCGGAGTGCATCGCGGACCACCGCCACGTCGGGCACCTGGACCTGCGGGAGAATGCGATCGGACTGGCCGGGCTGATGGCGCTCTCCCTCGCCCTCGGCCACAACCGGAGCCTGGCCGCCCTGGACCTGGACCCCGTGCCGCCGGGCCCGGAGGTGAGTCCCCCTGTTGCACAGTTTCTGGTTCTGGACCAAAGTCGCTTTAACGTGGAAGATAGTTTTCCAGCCGATCACTCGAACGATCGGAAAAGTCGTCGTTCGCGGCTCACTGCGCAGTGGAAGCACGGTCGTGGAGACGAGGCCGGTCGAACCGAAACGAGTTCATGTTTTTACACCGAGGCAAAAACACACAAATAAGAACAACTGGATTTCATCAACACCCTACGGTAGCCACAATGTCCCGTGGTGTCGACCGGGCGACGTGGGCCGAGAGCCGGGTGCCTGTTTTCGGGTTGTGAGCGAATCCAGAAGATCATTGGGGGGCTCATTCGTTACATGATTGAAATGACTAATGGAATAAAAATAAAGAAAAAAAGCACGTCGCTTTTCTTTTTTTTAATAATCTATAATGGAAGGATATCAAATGAAAATCAAGTGTTTCGAGTGTAAAGATTATTATACAAAAAAAAAGGAAGAAGGTTTGTAGTGTCCTGGATCCATCCACTTTATCCATATCGTACAATTATTGATTCGTTTCAGGTTTTGGAAGCTATTTTTGATAGTCATTAAATCCAAAATGGTACTGTTATTTATTTATCATTATTAATTTTTGTGAATGAAAATTTGTAATGCAACGACGACATCTCTGCAATACACCACCAACTCGTTCATATCATCCATTAACTGGAGTTTTGTGCTTTTTGGCCCTCGTCAGCATGGAATAGGAATTAAGCGAGCTGGAGGCAGAAATCCTCTTATAGAGCAAAGACAGCCAACAAAAACTGGTAGCTTATGGGTCAATCCATGTCGAATCGGCCAGGAGAACGGGATTTTGTAACCCATGTCCTCGGATTTTGATAAAATTTGGTGTATTTAATATTTTTGTAGTCGTAAGTAACCGTATGAATTCTTTTGCCCATATGTAATCTGGTTTTTGTTTTACAGGCCATCAAACTTTTCAAAAAATTGCATTTTCTGTCAACCGCTAAGCCTAATCTGCATGTATACGTATCTCTTCAGTAAATTGTGACGGGTGCAGAAATCTTTCAATACCTCTCAAAATTCTTAGATATGTTGCTGAAAGTATGAGGATTTAATAAAAAAATACTTGAAATTTATATAATATAATTTTGTTTGAAAAAAATTTGAATAAACTACGACAAGCATTTTTTTCTTGTGCAAAACAGGAGTTTACTTAAGTGGATCTTTCATGAAGAGGCAGAGGTCCTATTCAATGATGGAAGCATTTGAAATAAACCTGGAGGTATGTTCTATCATTGCAAAGAAGAAAATGAGTGGCTTTTTTCGTTTTCTTGTTGCCGTTGCACATTTCAGTACCAAAATTTTTGAAAAAAAGTTCTAGTCATTTTCCTAACCTAAATTTCAATGAAAAGCAAACATACCTTTATTTTCAAATGTATTTACAGCCCTATTATGCTACTTAAAAATCATCTTAATCCCTTATTAAGCAGGAATAAAAGTGAGAAATAATTCATGACTCTCAATTTCAGTTGTTAACTTCAGCAAAATATTAGTTGTAGAATAAAGATGTGCAAAACATGTATTTACTTTAGTGGCTTTTTCATGAAGAGGCGGAGGTCATATTCAATTATAGAAGCATTCGAAATAAACCTAAAGATGTGTTCTATCATTGCAAAGAATAAAGTTAGTGGCTTTTTTTCGTTTTATTGTTGCTATTGCACTGTATACACATTTCAGTACTAACATGTTTGAAAAAAGTTCTAGTCATTTTCCTAACTTAATTTTCAATATTTTATGTGTGAAGTAAGCATTGTTCATGCGTTTGTAGCATAAAAACGTATTATATTTAGTTTTAATGATTTATAATTGTATTGAATGTGAGAAGAAGAGATAGGATAGCGCAATCTTTGAAGAAAGAATAATAATGAAAGATATGAGTTTCCGGATATTATCAGATTGTTTGCCTTTGAAGTGTTTGTGGCAACATCTGTAAATGTAAATTTCTGCTTGACGTCATTTAGGACTCATACTTTGAGAGACCAGTCGCCACCTATGCAAGCGAGTTGCTTGCCACCACTTAAGTTGTGTTACGTATTTTATGTTTTGTTAAACTTGTTCCTGTGCAACATTTTGAATGAGTCGGATATTAAATTCAATTATACTTACGTAGTTATCTGTTTAAATATAGCTTCTCGATCAAGCTTGCCTTACGGACCTCTACATGTTTGTGTGATCCTGTTTTTAGCAAATTTAAGGAATATTCTGTTTGATATTTTAACGCTCGACCTTCCTTGCATTTGCGCATGTATCAGGTCTCTTCTGATTTTATCAAAATATGGGTGGTAGTAATAAGAGGGATAAAGAATCTGAGTGAGTTTTCTATTTTGAATTGTTTGTTTTTCTTTGGATTCGCTTATCAGGAAGGTTGTTTTGCGCTGATACATTTTTTAATTTATTCCCTTTCCTTATCTGATCTTTGAAAATAAAATAATATCGAACTAAGCAGAAGTACGTCCATGGTGCATTTTCTTAACCAAGTTGTCCCTTTTTTTTAAAGATAAAACAGTTAAACAGTGATTGTCGCAGCTTTTGACGTCGGACAGTACCTCTTGTTGAAGTCATGTTATCATTCAATATTCGGAATACTTATTTTATACACATTCAATCTCCTTTTGAAGAAAATAGTAACATCCTCCAGAATCTTATGTTACTGACCGTTTGACGTAGTTATTTCATCTAACATCTTACCATTTCTTGGTTGTAGTAAAGATAATAGTCCTTTCTTAGGTAACAGATAGTCTTGCTTCAAGTCCAGCATAGTCACTTAGTTGAAAATTTTCCATTTTTTTTAAAAACTCCAATAGCGAGTGTCGAAAGCTGCATTTGCTCTTCACTGGATGCTGTTTATTTTTATTGAATTATGTCTGCCCGGAGCTCTAGCTTTTGAATTATCTTCTATTATTATTTATCATCTCCATATTTCAATGGGGATAAAATTTCTTCATCTACAATCCTGTTAAATTAGACTCTTAAATTATAAAAAAGTCTCTTCTCAAATTCTTTTTGTATATAACGGCGTGGTGCGTGATGGAATGCAATAAAACTTCACCGGAGATTCTCCTTAGCTGTTAAAGATGAATTAATCTCTTGAAACTTTTTTCTTCGGAAGTGGATGCTCCAAATTCATAAATATCCTCCTGATTACATGCTGCAAACTTCATATTTATATTGCAACTTTCAGAAAAGGAGTTGCATATTTGACCCTGTAAAGCGTTTTTTTTTCCTACTTGAATACTATTAATTTTCTGCGGTAAATCTGATGTAAAAGCTCATACTGTTTTTTTTTTTTTTTTTAATTTTCTTCTTCTGACTTTTGAAAGGATCGAAGCAACTTGTTTGGTAATGTTAAAATTCATATAAGTTAAAAGATTTATGATAGCTAACAACAACCTTTTGTAGAGTTCAGGTAATGATTCAATATTGATTTGAGTGGATACGTGTGTGTAACTCTTTTAATGACATTCATTACCAATGAATTCGTCTATACTGCACTGTTCAAGCACTTTCAGGGCCATTTAAAAGTTTTCTCTAAACCACCTAATTAATGTTGAAACTATCATCAAGTGAAAATAGACAAATGATACCGCATGAATAAAAATGACTCGATTAGTTCAAGGTATAATAAATCTCTTAAAAAATATTCTTTAATTCATTGTAGCATTTTTCAGCTCTGGTAACTTATTAAAATAATTGATCAAGAACCCTTAATGCGACATTTGTTCAACAAAAGCCTTTGATGTTCCTGTATTATAAAAACTGTGCACTTATAGTATCGTTGTAGATGATTCAAGAAAAAAGTGACAGATCTTCATTCTACAACTGATATTTTGCTGAACTTAAGAACTGAATTTGGGAGTCATAAATTATTTTTCACTTTTCTTACTGCTTAATAAGGGATTAAGATGATTTTTAAGTAGCATAATAGGGCTGTAAATACAATTGAAAATAAAGGTATGTTTGCTTTTCAGTGAAATTTACGTTAGGAAAATGACTAGAACTTTTTTTCAAAAATGTTGGTACTGAAAAACGAGAAAACGAAAAAAATGTCTAATTTTATTTTTGCAATGATAGAACACACCTGCAGGCTCATTTCGAATGCTTTCATCATTGAATAGGACCTCAGCCTCTTCATGAAAGATCCACTTAAGTAAACTCCTGTTTTGCACAAGAAAAAAAATGCTTGTCGTAGTTTATTCAAATTTTATTCAAACAAAATTACATTATATAAATTTCAAGTATTTTTTCATTAAATCCTCATTCTTTCAGCAACATATCTGAGAATTTGAGAGATATTGAAAGATTTCTGCACCCGTCGCAATTTACCGAAGAGCAGTATACATGCAGTTCAGGCTTAGCGGTTGACAGAAAATGCAATTTTTCGAAACGTTTGACGGCCTGTAAAAAAAAACCAGATCACATATGGGCAAAAGAATTCATTTGGTTACTTACCACCATAAAAATATCAAAAACACCAAATTTTATCAAAATCCGAGGAGACGTGTTACATGGCGGGTGAACTGACGTGGAATGACCCTTATGTGAAATCAGAACACAAGGGAGTGACCGCACTTGATACAGAACAACTCAAAAATTTTAAGGCTAAGCTCGGGTATTATTTCTGAAATTAAGGGATTGGGGGGAATAAATAGAATCTGAAAAATATTAGTTTTTTCTATCAAATTTTATTAAAAAATTCATAAAAATAAGATCTCATTGAGATCCCAACCTAAAATTTTGTACAAACAAAGCTAAAATACACAAGAATTTGAGAATTTTTTGAAAAAAAATCAGCATACAGGGTGCGGCAGAGAAACTTGCTGATTTTAATTGGATGCTAATCAGCAAAGCGTGGTCAGAAAGGAGTGCGAAGAATCTCATGTAAAAGAGGGGTCCTGAAGTTTTGTTATCCCACAATTTAGTTTCCGTCATGCCGTCGGCACCATGCTAAAATAACGAATGGGAAAAATCGAGTTTTTCAAGTTCGTTTTTCAAGTTCGAATTTTACAAATAATTAAAATTAAAATGATACCTTCGAATGACAGTTTTACACTTAAAGATATCTACAATAATTTAAAAATTGAAAATAACTAAACACGTCAAGTGGTAAAAAATTATATTCAGTGTTTTGGCTCTCCTGAAAAGTGCCAATTTTCACATTCATAAGTTTAGCATGGTGCCGACGATGCGTTGGACAAAAGAGCAACGAGCGTTCGCCGCCGAGGCTAACTTTTCAAATAATCTTTCGGTGGTCGCCACTCAACGTGGCTTCCGGACTCGGCTCAAAATTCATCCCGGGGGTCCCGTTCCTGGCCGGGAAGTGAATGTTTTGTGGGTGAAACCATTCAGGGAAAGTGAGAGTGTGGCAGAAAAGGCCCAGGACTTCCAGAATTCCAGAAAACATCGAGAAGGTAAGGGAATCGCGTTTTCGCGCTCTCCCAGGCGTTCAGCGCGTAAACACACTGCTGCTCTGGTTATTTCTGATCGCACACCGAGACAAATTCTTCACAACAAGCTCCAATTTCATCCCTACAAACTGTGTTTCAACTTCCACGAGCGCATCTTCTCCTGGAGGTGACAAACCGTGACCGGCGCGCTGACCCGATTTGACACCCTACGACTATTTTTTATGGGGGTATCTCAAATCGATCATTTAGAACAGTCGTTTCAAACGGGGGTGATACCGCCCCCTGGTGGCCGGTCGGAAGATGTTGAGGGGCGGTGAGCATATTTTGGGCAGTAAGGGGCGGTGGGTATATTTTCAAATGTGCTTGTTAGGACAGGTTTTATGTGGGGGCTGCAGGAAACCCTTTTCTCCAAAATCGCCAAAGGCTTAAAAATTTATTTTCTGCCGATATCTCCAGAAGCCTGGTCTTTCAACTTACGTCATGAGGGATAGCCTAAAATTTTTCCAATGTCACTTGATTTTGAGAGTCACCTGACTTGACCGACTTTTTGTGTCGTTAGAGCATCCCCTCTAGCAACATCAAAGGTAGGTAACAATCGCATTTTTCACGGTGGAATGGGAAAAAAATTTCAGATAAAAAACTCCAGAACCTTGACCATTCCCTCTTCATCAACAAAAATCGCTTAAAATTTGCGTTTTTTTGACTCCCTAACATTACTTAACTTAGCCTTTAAATAACTTTAATTATGAAAAATCTTTATAAGATACCTCTTTCTCCGTAGTCAATGTTTCCCAAAATGGTCTAAAATTATGTCAATCTTAAATGTTTCTCCGGGAGCGGAATCTGAACTTAAGACGAACACAAGGAAATCTAAAATTAAAGAAACCGCATTTTTAAGACTTTGTTTTCAAAACAAATTTCGGGGAATGTACCCGATATTTCATCGCCGTCTTTACTCTGATCCCGCCAACTTTCATTATCTTATCCCATCATCAAAGCTATAAATTAATCAAAAAAAAATTCTTCCAATTGAATTGCTAAAGGGGGGTAGCTGTAAAAAGGTTGAGAACCACTGATTTAGAACAACAAGCCCCGGACCTTGCAACACTTAAAGGACAACATCCGGCTAACTATCAGCAACATCCCCGTCGATATGCTCGAAAGGGTGGAACAAAACTTCAAATCTTGGGTCATTAATGGGGGTCGCCACATTTTCCCGACGTAATTTTTAAATCTAGTTAAAATAAAAACTCGGACACAATACCTTATAAAAAGAAATGAATTGATACATGAATTACTTTTTCCTTTACTGACTTTTCAAATCAGCAAGTTTCTCTGACGCACCCTGTATGTTTTCAGAGAAATTTTAAATTTAATTTTCTTTTTTATTTTAAATAAAATTTTTATAAAATGTGTCATGGTGTTACATATTAGATTAAACTGCAACTTGCAAGCTTTAAAATGTCATTTACAAAATCATTCTATCTAAATTTGGTGCAGAGTAATAGTTCATTTTATGTTCAAGCATTCATGGAAAAGAGGGCTTTTCTAAAAATCAAAGTCTCATAAATAAAAGAGTAAAAGCGATAAAAATCTAAAAATTGGGTCTTTTAAGAACTTTAAAGTCCCAATGGATGAGCCAAATTTGAAAAAAAATACAAAAATGTGAGGGAAAATTTTTCTCGGATTTTGGATCACTTGACATGGAATGACCCTTTTGTTAATTTTTTATTCAGAGGTAGCTGGTGCAACCCCTGGCCACGCAGCTAGTTGTACAAATTTCTTAGAATGAAAGATAGATTTCGAAAGTTAAATTATCGTAGTCATTAAACATTCTTAGTCTTCTTTTCTCTTCTATTTGTAAACATTTAAGCTATAGATGGGGACGTTAGGCAGTGGGGGCGGGTGAAGTTTCATGTTGCTTTCAAAATTTGATAATTCGAAAACGCAATTTTACGCCACTTTTGGAGGCGTTAGTACGACATAATAATGTGACACACACTTGCAAACTATATAGCGGCGAATATTTGTTTTATAGAATCCTTTTGGAGGAAAAACTTCTAGAGGAGAGCCACCTTAAAGATCAAACAAAATTATTTTTATTATATCATATTGCGAAACAATATTTTGAATTTGCTTTGAGAAATTTCTCTGAGGCGATTTCTACAGTATCTTGTACTCGCTGACAAAAAAAAGAAAAAAAAAAGGAAAGGAGAAAGAGAGTGGTGAGTGCAAAAACTATGTCCAGAATTTTTTACATTTCAGGACAGAGAAAAAACGCTATAACCCTTCCAAATTTTCAAGTAATTGACCTTTTTTTTTCCCTGTCATAACATGCATTTGTGTTGCTATCATGCAAAACTTATATAGTTTCTATTTAAATCGGGCTCTCAGAAAAATTTAAAATGTAATTTAAACTTATTCTGTTTTGGCACTTAATTAGTTTTTAGACTTAGAGAAGAAAAGTTATCTACATCAAAAATTTATATTTATTCATAATTTCATCAGATCTGAAGTAACGGTACTTAATCATTGTTACACAAGAATTAAAATAATTATCAACTTCTTAGAGCAGACCATTTTTAACCATACATTGTTATAAAAAATTGCGAAATCATAATAAGGAATTCCAAAAACTTTCTGGTTTTCAAGAATTTAGGGTATAAACAATTTATAGGAAGGGTTATTATAAAAATTGAGCAACAGTAGCTAAATCTGTACCAATAAAAGAGGAACCAAAAAAAAGTATAGGGGTAGTATTAGGGTGGAGCGAAAAAAAAAATTTTTGGAATCTTAATTTGTAATACCCGCCAAAAGCTGTGCAAAGTGTAAGTACAATACACATATAAAAATTTTTCAAGTTTGAACAGCTCCTTTAGGGTCCTACCAGGGCTTGAATTTCTCTAAAAATATGAAAAAATGTCACTTTTCTAAATTTTTTTTGAAAATACAAATATTTACCATTTTTGTTCTAATACCATTAAAATGCTTCCTTTCAACATTCTTTTCATGTATCTTCAAAATTATTTACATTCTTTGCATTATTAGGTTCGCACATAAGCCTAAAAGTTCATGAAATTAACTAAAAATCGACTTCTTTTTACCAGTATTTGCACATAGCAATAATTCTTCTTTTGTAGTTCAGATACTATTTCTTTGCAATGAATGAGTAAAATGCAGCTTTTAGTCATAAATGCAATTATGTTTCGTTACTTTAGCATCCCAGAACACACCACAAGGAGGTAGTTGAGTTTCGGGTGTCATTCTGCCGTTCCCATCCACCCAGCCATGTTATTTACAAATTTTCAATACATTCATAAAAATGCAATTACTATCTGATGTTAAACAGGTTTCTCCTTCTGAATCAAAGTTTGAAGTTTGACTCATGACTCAATTTTGGCATTGATGATTGCGAGCATAAAGTTTTCCATTTAAAATTCATAACTTGTCTTCCTTCAATAGCAATCTACCGTCTCACTAACTAGTTTTATAACCCTTAAAACAATTGGAGTGTAGAAGAGGTATACTTATTGAATCACTGGTAAAGTGAAATTTGTTTTTGGAAAGTTAACTTATTAACCTTTAGGAACCGTACGGTACACATCTTGTACCATAAGTCTTTTGTCTTTAGAGGACGGGGTTGAAATTTTCACTCGAACCCTCTGGAGCCGGGGATTTTTTCAAGGTTTCATATGTCTGGTACGACAGTTTATACCTTCTCTTTTCAATGGAAAAGAAATCTGTGGTTCAACTTAAAGCCCTGAATCGTCGTCTCTTAAGTGGCGACCCACTCAAACGCGCCATGTTGGGTCCTTCCGCTACTTTCTCCCTATCTCTGCAATAGAGAAATACGGAGTTTTGCTTCTTGAACAGTATATTTTTATCCACGAATGCTTACAGATTTCTAATCATAACTTATGTATGTAATCGACAATATACATACCAAAATAGTGGTTTTTACCTCGCTAAAAAAATAATTTCATTTTTAAACCGCATTTTAGTAAATAGGTGTTTTGACGGAATTTTCGATCAATTTTAAGATTAATTTCACTTACCTTTTCTTTAAAATACTTTCTGAGTTTCAAATTACTTGAAGTGTTTTAAATGTGCGAGCGAGCTTAAAGTGTAGCAATTTTAGTGTTTTTCAAAATGGATATACACATGTGTAAGGCCAGGAGGGAAAAAGATGAAGGTCACTATTTCGTCAATTTTAAGATATTAGCGCTATCTGGGGGCTATGAAGGAGTACTATAATCTGGTAGAACAACAAGGGGGAAAAAAGATGGGAATCGACCGAAATGTGCATGAAAACTCTATCAACTACACCAGGAGTTACGAGAAATCAAACTTGGTTCTTCATTTTTCTTGAAATCGCTTTTTGGTCACTTTCATCTTTTTTCCCTCTGGTCCTTCACGTGCCATCAAAAGTTGCATAGTTCAGTTATAAAGGGAAAATTGAAAAAGGGCGTGACCTTTCGCATCGAGCACGGATTTATGAAAACTGCAGACTCAGATTTGCACTACCCCGAGTGGACCGAAGAACATATCACAAATTCGGAACTGCGTCGCGATTTGCGATTTCAATGTCTAATGTGACTGAACTAAAATATCCAACAGTGGGGATGAGTTTCAAATCTCCCTCCCACGGTCGTAATTACGTGGTCTCTCTCTACCAGGACGAGGAGGAGGCGGAGCAGCGGCGCAGACTGGCGCAGGAGATTGCGGAGCTGTGCCGGCGCAACCGGGGGGAGGAGGAGGACGTGCCGGTGGTGAGGAGCGAGGCGGAGCTCGCCTCGCTCATCAGGGAGAAGACGCAGCAACCGCCCGCCACACAGGTGAGATGGGACGACGTCGCCCCGACCTCGGCGCCGGAGATTCGGCCGATTTCTCTGCCAGAGTCCCTCGGAAAACACTTCGGCCTTTAGCCGATGACGGTACGGCTGTCGCACTGACGAAAAGCGTACTCTTTTCTGCACCTTGCCCCACCTCTTAGCGTTGCTCTCCAGATTTTAACACATGGACCCAGCTGAGGCGTAACACTGAGAGGTGGAGCAAGGGGGAGAAAAAGAAACCTTTTTGTCAGTACAACTGTTGTACCGCCGCAGGCAAAAGGTTAAAGAAAAATATTGTTTGCTTTAAGCCAGCATATGCATGATCAGTGTTTATACATTTAAATACTGATCATGCAAGCTGTAGAAACTTCAGTTTACATTGTACAAAATGTTGACCGTTGGCTGATAGACCGACATACTTTGCGAGGAGATTATAACTTTTCGGCAATTTCCATTGAAACATTGACTGATGTAGTGCCGGAGACCAGTGGTTTTTTCTTTATGTGTCTAGCCACCAATGGTTAAAATTTTGTACAAACTAAACTTAAGGTTGTACAACTGGTTTGTTCAGCATTCAAGCGTACAATAAGCCGGTGATACCTGCTACGCTCGACTCTAGCGTTGTCTTGAGTATTTGAAACATTGTCGAAAAATGTGTATAAACTGGGGAACCGAAATTCTTAAAACCGAACTATATATGTAGATTGAAAAATCATTTACACCAAGGTGAACTATGTATCACTCACATTGATAGATAAAGGGCAATAATTATAAAGTAAGCATTTCAATCGGTTATGCAATTAATGTGATGGAGGAGCGATGCCGCTCGGACTTCGAGGGTAGAGATTCGGACGATGTCTCGAGACTTACTGGGTAAATGTGCACGAATAGTGGGAAGTCTTTCATTTCAACAATCAAGATTGTGCTTATATTGAATGAATTGGATAAATAAATAACTTGCTCGCATGCATGTGAGTGATTCCATACCAACTCACCGAATAGGGGTCGCCTGACCGACTCGGATTTTCTTTTAATTTGGCACACATGTTGATCATATAGAGGCATGAAAAGTCCAAATTGTTAGGTTCCTGCTCCACTTATTTTCTGAGATACATGCCCTCAAAGTTTGTCCGCCAAGTCAAAATACTAAAAAAGTGATGTTATTTAATCATTATTTATAAAAAATCGTACTCATGCAAAATAAAAATGTTAGATATCTATGGAAACTAGTTACTCCAGGCATTCCGAAAAAAATACTAAAACGTTCATATTGAAAATTCTGTACCTCAGAACCAGACTAACGTAAGTCCATTTTCGTCCTTTTTCGGTAGAGGGGAAAAACGATTGTCGAATACATCGTTTTTCCCCTCTACTGAAAAATGACGAAAATGGACTTACGTCAGTCTGGTTCTGAGGTACAGAATTGCCAAGGTACAGGGCTTTTTGAAGTTGTCACCACAAAAACTTGATTTTGCAGATTTTGCTAAAATTGAGGCATTTATTACAAAAAAAGGCAAACAAAACCAAAGGTTTTCTCACTTTCTGGTAGTGTACAGGTCCTCACTGTAAATTGCTACGTAATAAATTTTTTGGGTTTCTCACTCCTTCTTGGAAATATTTTAGCTTAAAGATAAGCCATAAGGCAAAAAATGCGTTTTTGGCCATCTTGGCAGCCATTTTTCTCATAAAGGGGGAGCAGTAGAAACTTTAATTTTTTTTAAAACAAGCCACTGATATGTTAGCTATTCACAGGAAAAGAGTTTACTTTTGATTATTTCTCCCATTAAGAGATATCCTGCTGACAGTATATTCATGTTTTTCGCGACAACCATATGCTTTTGTTCCCCCTCTCATGGACTTAAAATTAATTAAACCAAAAAATAATGATATATTTATCAATAGCTGTATTATCTACCCAATATGTCATGAAGTTTAATTTATTAAATCATTGAACAATAAATTAGATAATTGATGTAAACAAGAAATAGTATTTCTCTGATGCCTGAGCATTATACATTCATAATTATAAAGCACTAAATACTTTCTTGAGAAATTAATTAACATAAAGGAGCTCTAAATATTTATATTATAAGCAATACCCAATCTTGTGATTGGGATACTCCTGTTTTTAATTGAAGAATTTCTTGAATATCACATGAATATCAGGAAAATAAATGAGGTCTTTTCGTTTGATGTAGGATACTTTATGACAAATTTCATTTGATGGGCTACTAACTGAGCATGGTGATAAAGAGCTATTAATTTCAGCATCGAATTCCATTTTACCTTATTAACAGTTAAATATTTACAGAATAATTTAATATAAAGCCATGCTTGAAGAATTAAAATTAGTGCAACTAATTTATTCCCATACTGATCTTTACAAAATTGACATGCGTTGAGCACTGATAAGAACTGACAAGAAAAAGTTTACTCACTAAAATATTAGTTCACAGACACTATAAAGCATACATTCTATTTTCTACAAAATAATACTGCAACAAAGAACAAGTGTATAAAGGGGTAGGTACTAAAGAATTTCTTGAAAAATCAATTAAAATAAAGGAGCTTCGAATATTTATCTCATAGGCAATACCCAATCTTGTGATTGGATGTTCCTGATTGATGGCTATAAACAGGAGGATACCCTTGTTTGTTGCAGTATTATTTTGTAGAAAATAGAATGTATGCTTTATAGTATCTGTGAACTAATATTTTAGTGAGTAAACTTTTTCTTGTTAGTTCTTATCAGTGCTCAACGTATGTCAATTTTGTAAAGATCAGTATGGGAATAAATTAGTTGCACTAATTTTAATTCTTCAAACATGGCTTTATATTAAATTATTTATTTAATTATTTTGTAAATATTTAATTGTTAATAAGGTAAAATGGAATTCGATGCTGAAATTAATAGCTCTTTATCACCATACTCAGTTAGTAGCCCATAAAATGAAATTTGTCATAAAATATCCTACATCAAACGAAAAGACCTCATTTATTTTCCTGATATTCATGTGATATTCAAGAAATTCTTCAATTAAAAACAGGAGTATCCCAATCACAAGATTGGGTATTGCTTATAATATAAATATTTAGAGCTCCTTTATGTTAATTAATTTCTCAAGAAAGTATTTAGTGCTTTGTAATTATGAATGCATAATGCTCAGGCATCAGAGAAATACTTTTTCTTGTTTTCATCAATTATCTAATTTATTCTTCAATGATTTAATAAATTAAACTTCATGACATATTGGGTAGATAATACAGCTATTAAAAAATATATCATTATTTTTTGGTTTAATTAATTTTAAGTCCATGAGAGGGGGAACAAAAGCATATGGTCGTCGCGAAAAACATGCATATACTGTCAGCAGGATATCTCTTAATGGGAGAAATAACCAAAAGTAAACTCTTTTCCTGTGACTAGCTAACATATCAGTGGCTTGTTTTAAAAAAAATTAAAGTTTCTACTGCTCCCCCTTTATGAGAAAAATGGCTGCCAAGATGGCCAAAAACGCATTTTTTGCCTTATGGCTTATCTTTAAGCTAAAATATTTCCAAGAAGGAGTGAGAAATCAAAGTTATGCATTGTGTAACCATTTATAGTAAACATCTGTACAATACCAGAAAGGGAGTAAACCTTTGGTTATGTCTTCCCTTTTTTGGAATAAATTCCTCAATTTTAGCAAAATCGGGAAAATCAAATTTTTGTGATGGCAACTTCTAAGAGTGCTGTACCTTAACATTTTCCGTTATAAACATTG
Source organism: Uloborus plumipes (assembly GCA_038373865.1). Taxonomy (NCBI): domain Eukaryota; kingdom Metazoa; phylum Arthropoda; class Arachnida; order Araneae; family Uloboridae; genus Uloborus; species Uloborus plumipes. The sequence goes on from JAXGGA010000658.1 coordinate 71,617, forward strand.
AAATATTTTTTTTCTGAATGCCAGGAGTAGCTAGTTTCCGTAGATATCAAACACTTTCATATTGCATAAGTAGAAATTTTAAGAAAAAATTATTAAAAAACATCAATTTTTTGGTATTTTGAAGGTCTGGACAAACTTCGAGGACCCGTATCTCGGGAAATAAGTGGAGCAGGTAACTTTCCTTTTGGGCTTTTTCATACCTCTATACCATCAATCTGTGTACCAAATTAAAAAAAAATCCGAGTCGGTCGTGCAACCAACTTTTTTTTTTCCGGTGAGTTGGTATGGAATCGCTCATGTATATTCAAAATTCAAACTATATTTGGCTCATTCCAGGAAAAGGCAGGTCCCACATATTTAATTTCAAAACATCCCTTCTTTGGAGGCTAATAAATTGACTAGGACCAGCCGATCTGGGCCCTTAGCCTGTTGCTGACTGTTACATTGGAATTTAAGTAATAAGCATTTTTTTTTTTTTTTTTTTTTTTTTTTTTTTTTTTTTTTTTTTTTTTTTGGCGACAGGAATGAATCACATCTGCATATGTAGTTTGTTCGAAAAAAAATCTTTGATACCGTTTTGAAATATTACTTCTTGATGCAAAATCCAGCTGACGTGGGAATAAGTAGGTTATTTTACACTTGTATGAATTTACTTAAGATGAGTTCTTGAAGGATTTTATTATTTGGAATGAACTGGCAAAGAAAATCTTTTGCACTAATACTCTTAGAAGTACTTAAAAACATCGCCGGAGGTTTGTTTGTAGAACTTTTAATAGTGTATTCTTACATATATTGCAAGGAAGTCGTGGTTTTTATATCGACGAAAAGAAAGCCGCAGACTAAAAATGGAGTCGGAAATTTCGTGGCCACTCTCTCGGAAAACGACTCGACAGATCGAGGCATTTTTGCGAGGATCGTTTTCATTTGGAGCCATGTATTAATGTCATCATTCAAATATTTTAGCCCCACGAACTCTTTTCGCACCCCATTTATCCACCGCCCTCGCTTGCGTGAGATTTCGATTGGACCGAACGGAACAGGCAAGAGTCTCACCGCCCCCTCTCGTCCCCCAGGTGTCGGGGAGGAACCGCTTCCGGGTGCAGAGGGTGTTCCTGGACGGGGACGAGGAGTCCCCGGTCTTCTCCCTGGACGAGGAGGACGCGGAGGAGGAGCCCTCCAAGAGGTGAGTCCCTCGGCCCCTTCTTGTTATTTCTGTCGTGGTCTCGGCTCGGGAGTGCAGACACTGCGTCCTACTTTGATTTTCCTCAAAATGGGCCGACTCGACGAATCGACCGCTTCGATGAATCGAATCGTGGAAAAACGGAACAAAATCCGGAATCATCGAATGAGCCGCTTTATCGAATCGGCCCCCTTTTTGTATCTAAACTGTTTGGACAAATGGGATTCGTATGAACAGCAGCCACTGCAACTCATTTTTTTTTTTGTGTCAAAAAAAAAAAACAGTAATCTCTATATGTTTAAAAAAAATAAGCTCAAAGATATTGTGAAAGGATGTTTGTGGCTGGCCTGCGTCCAGACGGCCCCATAGCACCTACAGACTTGAAACTCAGTACAAAATGAGTTCGAGCCCCGTAGATTTGCACCTCGGAGCCATTTTTCTTAATTTTGAATTTGTTTTTTTTAAATTATTTTTTTAAGCATAAATTTCACACTTCATCAAATTAGGGGGCAAAAAAATCCCCCCACACCCTAATGGTACGTATTGTTGGATAGAGATGTTTTTTTTTTCTGAAAAAGAAGATGTTTGTTCCATTTCTCTCCGTTAGTTATAACAGGAGATAAAAGTGATTCTAATTTAACCATTTTTCAATGCACACCTCAAGCAAAATTAGATTACATTCAACCCAACTGCTCCAAAACTTTTTCAAAAATGGTCGTGTTCGACAAACGAAACCGGTAACTTTTCAGTTTGTTTATTGCTCGTCTTTAATTCAACAATTGTTTTTATCCGCATATTTTCTTCCTTTCTTTTTATTTTTACCATTTAAGAAAGGTTGTCATTAGTCTTACGATATTTTATTTTGTTTACGTGATTTCATATGAATTACATTACATGTTTGAGTTAATTTTTTTTTTTCTCTGCGAGAAAAAATGTACATATTTTTTTCATTTTTATATCATGACAGGAAGGGGTGGGGTCTCTTTTTTTTATTTGGCGAATTATTTTGTAAAGGAACGGTTACTGTGCTTTTAAAGGGAATGTGAGCATTTCAGTTAAAGAAAATGATTATTTTACATCAAGATAGGGCGGGGAAAGGGTCTTATTTTCTTTTTCAGCGGGGACGCCGTATTTGAAGGCTTTTTTAATAAAACTGTGAGGAGACGGCACCTGTTAATCAAATGAGAAAGCAAGTCCATTCCTTAAAATAGATAGAGAAGCAGGCCCATCATTTCTTTTGGTCAATTGCCCCCCCCCCCCTGACTTTGAGAAATCAATGTATTTGAATATAAGTGGGCGTGGTTTTTAATGTTTTCAGATGAAATTGCATTGTGTTTGGACCCTTTGCCCCCCCCCCCCCTGGAAAAACTTGAAATGGCGTCCCTGTAAAGAAGGAAGAAATTGATGTGTGCCATGTTTGTGAGTTAGCGACATTTTGGCGATGTGACATTTTTTATAAAAGATAATTCTTTGAACGAAATGGTGAGGCAGAAAAAGATTCTACATTTATAGCAAACCATTCTAAATTTATCGTCTGCAACATTTCTTTTACTGCATTGTAATTTATTACAACATAAACTGCAGGAGATTACTTGAGTGAGAGAATTTAATTTTTACTTTATCGTTTGTGGGTTGAATTTTGTTGATGTTTATTGTTTTTATTATCATTGTGAAGAATAATGTACGAAATTTCGGTGAGTAGTATCTTAAGTTTTAGAATCAATTGAATTTAAAAAAAAGTACTCCAAATATGTTTTCCCCATGTGATTATTTACTGTTGGAATGTCATTTGCAGCAGTGTTTTTTGTGCAGAAAAGTAAAAATGACCAGCTTTACGTTCTTTATTGCAACCCTACTCTCGCCAATTTTTAATTAAAATGAGCTATCAGAGGCATTGCAGTCTTTGAGCAATGGCTGTTCGAAGAGGTAAAATCAGGGCCCACCCAGTTTCTTAGAATGTGACCTGTCCAATAAGACATCTGTCTCGACATCACAAAATTAAAATATTTTATCTCTTTGGCAAATTTCTTAAATTGAGTGAAGTATTCGAGCTATGCTGGAACCAATAACACATTTGTAAATCTGTTCTTCAGTGTTCCTCTACTTATCACCCCTTCATAAAAATGAACGATTCTAGAAAAAGGAGCAATCAAGTGCCATCTCTTCGAAGCCAGACTTTAGTCGATTGGACTCCAAACCACCAGAAGCGAGTCGGTGATCGAGGTGAGCGAACAGGGCCGTCGTTTCGAGTTTTCCGGGGTCCAAACACAATGCAATTTCATCGGAAAACATCAAAAACCACGCTCACTTATCTATGAATACATTGATTTCTCAAAGCCAGGGGGGGGGGGAATGACCCCCTAAATGACGTGCCCGTGAGCGAAGCGAGCAGGGAGCAGAGCCTCCTAGTTTTAAAAAAAAAGTGAATGCATGTAAAAAATAACTTTGCATTGCTGCTTCGTGTACTTTGTACTGTCTACAGTTTAGGAAGTAATTAGTAAAATTATTCTACTCTTAGTAGGAATTATTCTACTAATAAGCAGTCATCAGCTCTTCAATAAATGATGACTGCTTCATTTCTTTCATGACTGCTTTCTGAAGTCAATTAGTGAATCAGATAACAAGTTAGCAATCAAACAATATTAGAAATGAGAATTTAAATCTGGGCGACATCAAGGGCAGATTTTGTTGCTGCTTCAGGAGGGGGTCATTTTCAGAAAGGGAAGGGTCAAAAGGCAATTTTTGAACAGAAATGAGGAGTCTTTGTCAATTTTTCGAAATATAAGCCCCAAAAATGCAGTTTTAGGCTATTTTTGGTCGTGTAAACAGGACCGTAGCCGACAGGCCGCATCTCCACTCCCCCCTCCTAGTGATTTCATTCATTCCGCAAAATCGGTTGAAGTTGGCACATTTAGGACTTCAGGTATTTGAAGTTTTTGATCGGATAGAAAAAGTCAACATACTTACCAAAACTTGCTTTTATTCATACCTTTTAAGGAAGTTTAGGTGAATAATTGTTAGGTTTACATTCATTTTACATATTACCAAAAATATACATTGGGATTGTGTTTGCAACTACAACGATTCTGTTAGTTTTCCGACCATCACTTCAACGATCGGTCATTTCGGCCATTCGGTAATTTAGGAATCGGTATTTTTTGAGTTAAATTAATTCAGGTTGTCCGAATTCCTCTCCCATACAGGGGCACCACAATAAGAGTTCAGCTCTAAGAAAATATTTATTCAGCAGCTTTTATCTGACAATTTGGCAAATTATGAGACAGTATACAGAAAGAAATCACGAATAATTTCTATCGACACGTTATTGCATGCCAGAAACTCGACCGTTTCTCTGACTGATTGCTTCTTCGGAGACGATTCTCCCGGTCGGCAAACTCGGCTCGAATCAGCATTTTTGATTTATTTAACTGATTCGCGGCTCTAAAGCTTTGAGTGAGAACTTAGCTCATTTGAGAATGCCCTCATTTAAATTTCCACCTTCCTTTCAAGAAGAAAAAATAAAATGGGAAACATGAATAGTTTATATATGAAGCTGGAAAAAAGTTACTTTGTAATTTCACTCGAGAAAAGCCTCGAGTATTCAATACGAATATCAGAAATCATGACGGGGAGTCGAGATGGTACACTAAATACTGAATTGGGTCGATGAAAGCCTTCGGATTTATGTGAAACATGTGACTTAAATTGGAATGAAGAAAGCTCTTTGAACATCAGCATCATGTTATGCTGATGTATAAGTTGCAATACTGTATAAGTTTCATTAGAATCCATGCGGTACTTTTTGCGTGAAAGAGTCCCGGAATGTGACTGCCGTTTCTGAAATGGCTTCCGTCCCCAGGTACATCAGGCACCAGGACTCGATCGCCGTCCACATGCAGAAGGTGAGGAGCTCCAGGCCCGAGGGACGGAGGATCCCGGACCCCGAAGAAGAGGAAGAGGAGCCAGAGGTGAGTCTTCTCCGTCCGTTTCCGATGAGTCTCGGGGCACGAGTCCGATCATGGGCTCGGGAAAATGCGAGACACGCTCCACGTAAGACTAATGAAAGAAACCCGATTTCTTCCAATACTTAAGGCTTCTATCGCCCTCCACCTTTATCCTCTCTAACATCTTAAACCCTCGATGAAGTAAATATCTTCCAAATTTTCATCCAAACAAGGAAGTTCACCAAAACAGACAGATTTTTTGGCGATTACAATTTGGGGAAAATCCCGGCCGTGAAACCATGGCCGTCGCAAAAACAAAACCTTGTCACACATGAATATAGAAATTGTATTTGTCCGACCATTTTTTGAAATATTTATTTGCCTCGGAAAGCTGCGATTTTCAAGATTATAGGCTCAAATGTCGGGAAAACTAACCATTGGTCATTCATTTTGAGTTTTGGAACATACATTAGTACAATATTTCACCGATTCGTAAAATTTACGCTTTTACATGCAGGTCGTGATTTGCAATCTGCTTCAATAAAACTCTTTCGTTTTTGCTGAGCCTGTGTTTCAACTACGCAAACATTAATAGTTTTTTGCTTACCATTATTTTTAATACTTCTTCTATCTTATATTGTACTAGCTCCGCTGCACAGACTACCTCTTAACAAAAAAATTTTAAAAAATTGAACAGAAACTAAGAAAAAAGAATTCCTTTGTGTCATAATGGATATAAGTTGTCACTTCAAACACCTTTATTAGGGCATTGCTGTGCCCCCTGGTTTCACCAAAGACAATAATAAGTTTTAATACAACAACAATCTAATAAAAAATTATTTTAACTACCGCAATATGATATGCATATGATAACCTCAGTAAAAATCCTCGATAACTCGAATCTGTTGGGACCTTAAAAAAACTTTGATTTTGATGTCCCAGACTACTTTAAGTGTGGGGCATCGGTCTAAATAATTATATTTTCAGAGTATTCGCATTTTCCTCCAAAATATGGATGCAGACTAGTTCTTCAAACAATAACTATATTTATTGTCAATAACATAAAAAACAAATAAAAACAATTTTAACTGACCACCGGTACCTCGGCATCCCTACACAGTCTCAAATTCAAGAATATAGCTACCTCCTGATAATATTAATCCACGTGCCTACAACTCAAAATGGCAAGGCATACAGTCAACTATGACATACGTAGAAGTGGGGAGCCAGAAGGAAGATTCATTGTAGGTAAGCTGGACCACCGAACTCCTACGTAGCGACCTGCTACCAAAAAGAAACCAGTCAACCAAAGTTTTAAGTAAGTCAAGTGCAGTCTCCCGGTAAAGCTCCCGCTTATATACAAACCTAATCTGCATCAAGATGCTCAAGTGAGGCCCCGCCCATACACGTTTCTCATCTACATATAGGCACGCCCTCTAGCTGGCAAAAGCAGGCAGTCTAATTATGTGCATCTGAGCATCGATTAGATGGAGGAAAGCAATGAAGGGGTAAGTAAGAAGGGGACAGTAGCGCTAATTCTATCAGATTTATCGAAAGTTCGAGTTATCATTACTAGTTTCAATTTCTAACATATTAATAATAAAAACTTGGAAAATTTAGTAAACATTTAGATAACTGATAAAAATTCAGAACATATAAATTGAATTATTAATGAAAATGTACACTATTTAAGTAAAAAGGTTAAGAACAAAGTCAAAATGAATATTTCCTTGTATACTTATTTCATTCTTGTTATTCTGTCATTTCAGGCTGAGCATTTTTATAATTAAAGAAATAGTAAACGTTAAAGCTTTTTTACTAGGGGTTCTTCCTCAGCGTCACATTAATTTTCTTCTGTGGTTTATATGTACTCTTCGTGTCAAACCTCATTGTTTTAATTGAAGAAATTTTCTTTATCAACTCCTTTAAAAATCGTTTCTTCAAAATTTAGTAATCACTATATTTTCTTGTCATTTTCCGTTGAAGATGGAAGAAGCTAAACTTTTGAAAAACCAATTCGTTACTGACGCATAATGCATGCAATAACAATTCAGCAAGAGCCACCGCAAGTGTTATTCATTTATTGCACACTGCTTCAACAGATCTTCTTTTCGTTTTCAAACTTTTCCTGCAGAAATTGCAAGAGAATAAAAAATAAATTTAATACTCTTACTTGAAAGCTTTTCTGCTTTTTAACTAACAAATGTTTAGTCACCTCAAAAAAAAACTTTGAGATATAGAGAAAAGTTAACATGGAATTAAAGACAAAGGGATCGGGACCTAATAAGAAGCTTGAACTATCGCGAATGGACTGTATGTAGTAAAAAAAAATACATGAGGAAATGCAAAAGTAAAAGAACTTTTGGAAAAAAAAATAAGTAAAACGCCCAGTCTTATCAAATATGGATAGATATATTATTATTTAATGTAAGGAACGTATTTCAAAGTACTTCTGTATACATGATACTTTTAGTTTTATTTTTGTTTGTTGGTGCATCCTTAAGCTCACAATTTTTTTTTTGCGTTCCTTGTAACGCCGAAACACGTGTCTGCAGTATCCCCTGCTTATTTGTGTATTTTCCTCTACATCCTGGTTCTCTCTGAAACCTGATGCAACATATAGTTGTTCGTGTGAGAAACAATCCTGACGTAAATCTGTTCCTACGCACTTAAATGTTTGTCCCTGTGATTCATCAATGATCGCAGCAAACGAAACCTCAGTGAAAGATCGTATTCTTTTGGAATCAAAAGCTTAGGAACCACTGGAATGCGAGGTATGAGCACCGTTTGGACCATTAAAAAATGTGGCAGCTGTCACATTATTACAAAGGCATTTGACTCGGAGTCTGGTTCCGTCACAGCTTGCCAAAACAATACTTTTAATGAATGCCATCCCTCGAGAAGCGTGGAAACGAATCCGCTGGTGCTTTTCGACCATTATTATTTTTAAAGTATAATAATAACTGTTCAACACAAAAAAGAATTTTTCAGTACCAACCAGTAGCTCCTGAGATTAGCGCGTTCAGACAAGCAAGCAAACTCTGCAGCTTTATATTAGTATAGATAATAAAGGATTTATTTGTACACTTGCCATTTTGACATGTCCACTTGAAAATTTTAATTTATTTGCTTCCAAGTACAACTTGTACAACTGATCCTTAATTGTCATTTGTAATTTACCTAAACTCATGAAGATTTTAGAAAACAAAGTTAGTTTGTACTATGTTAGTTAAAGTCGTTTAGGCTGGTGATAGAATGGGAATATAATGTGATGTTGCATTATTTATTCATTCATTTATTTATTTTTGTTTTAGTAGTAACTGAGTTTCTTGTGTTGTGCTTGAATTTAAATTTTTAGAAGCTTATTTTCAAAGAATAGCGCATTCCTTAACTCATAAAAAGTTACAAGCAGCAATTATGAGAAACCATATGAATGTCCACAGTCTTAAAAATCCCTGAATTTTATTTTTACAACAAGGGGCCCTGGAAAAGTACTTGATTTTCCAATAGTTCCTTGAGAAGTATTAAAAGTATTTGTTTGTTTTTGCTGAATTCTCGTGAAAAACCCTTTATAGACTTAGCAAGTTTTATGCTTTGTTTAAAAGATGATTGTACTTTTCGTATTTCGTTACCGGATTTTTTTACAGGTTGCGAAATGCGATTACATCTGCCTCTAAAACTTCTGCGTTCTCCTTTAAAACTTGAGTCTTCTCTTTGGAAAATTTTTCACGTGCTTTTTCATGCATAAAATATGCAGATTTGTAATCTTTAAAAATCCTTGAAACGTCTTTGATTTTTTTCCTTGAATGAAAGTGGGAACCCTGAAAGTAATAGATTTAAAAACTCTAAATGTAGCACACATAATGTATAAAATGCACTGCTATGTATAAAAAAGATTTTTCAAAAAAAACAACAAATGACATTGACGTTTTCCTTCTTATCAAGGATTGAATTAAATTTAGGTACTTATCACATCAAAGTGTTAGTGAATTCTGTGCAGCGAAAAATATTTAATAAGTATATAATAAAGAGCATATTTCTTAATATATTGAATGCTGGAGTGGCAAAATCTTCTTGATGATGATGCCCCCGTAGACCCGAATTTCTGTATTTTCTGTGATTGAAACCGGGATTCAATTTTTTTTTTCTTTTTTGCAGTTTTCAAACTTATTTCAGTGTCACGTAACTCTGTACATGGGGAACACAAAACGCTGTAAGTTTGCTAGAACAAACTATTTAGCACTGAATTTGTTAAAAAGCATTTAGAAATAGCAGATATACACTCAAGAGCCAAAAGATTATGACCACCTCTTAATAACGATTTGGCTCACCTCTAGCACGCAACACAGCTGAAACCCGCCTTGGCATGGATGCTGCAAGTCTTTGGTAGATGGCCAGAGACGGGTTGTACCAAATGTTTGAGCAATGGTCGGGAAAATCCGAATATTGCGAATGGGTGGCCTTAGAGCTCTGAGCTGCCATCCCATGATATCCTAAGTGTGTTCTGTCGGATTCAGATCCGGTGAGTCAGGCGGCCAGGACATTAACTGGAATTCAGCAGCATGTGCCTCGAACCACTCCAACACAATTTGAGCTTTGTGACATGGGGCGTTGTCCTGTTGTAAAGTTCCATTTCCAGTTGGAAAAACGGAGGCCATTCAAGGGTGTAACTGGTCCCCAATGATATTCAGATGCCCTGTAGCATTCATTGTCTGCTCTACCACAACCACGGGTCCCAGAGACGCCCAAGAGAACGTCCCCCAAAGCACAATACCGCCACCACCGTCTTGTGCGCGACATACTGTACATCGAGAAGCAAATGTCGGCCCGAAAGACGGCGTATCCCGACATAGCCAGGATACGCCGTGTTGAATGGTAAAGCGTGATTCATCTGACCAGGCAATTCTCTCCCACTGATCCATGGACCGGTCGCGATGTTCCCGGGCCCAGCATAGGCGTAGTTGGCGATGACGCTCGGTCACCAAAGATACACGAGTAGGATGTTCGAAGCGTAGCCCCGTATCCGACAGTGTCCGCCGAACAGTGAGCTCCGATACTATTCCACTTGGCCCTGCATTGTATCGGGCTGGCAGCCGAGCCACTGTCTGGCTCCCGTTTTGCCTCACGATCTTTTTCTTTGATTACGTGGTGAAGCCCAACACCATGTCGTCTAATGCTGGTTTCACCGTCATTCATCCACTTTGCATAAGTACTAACAACTGTAAATCGTGAACAACCCACGTCTCTCGCAGTTTCGGAAATACTCGCTTCGAGACATTACATTACAATCTGCCCTCCATCCAAGTCTCTTAGATCCGCAGCCTCGTCCATCACACACTGTAGTGAGTAAAAGAATGATTCTTCAGACTCTCCAACAGCAGTTAAATATCACTTAAACCTGATCACGTGCCTTAGAGGTCATCCAGGCGAGTTCATTGCAAAATGTAATGGTGGTCAAAATGTTTTGGCTCTTGAGTGTATATGATGATATAAGTGAAATCATTCGATAAACGTAAGATAAACGAAATTCCTCAACAGCAGTGCATAGAAAAAGAGCGGAGTTTTTTTTATTTAATACGGTTTCCACGGAGACGACGCAAAGTTTCCGAACTCGGCACTCCCGTTCGAGAAATGTGATGCTCTCTCTCTCTCTCCCGCAGCAGCAGGAGGAGGCGGGGCGCCAGAAGCGGCTGACCTTCGCGCTCCCCGAGGGGGGCGCCGAGGAGGGAGCCCCCTGGGGCGCCGACCGCCGCATGAGCACCCCGGCCCTGGCCTCGCAGAGGGGCGCCCTGCAGCAGCGCCGGCGGAGGCGCCAGCTGAGCCTCAAGCTGGGCCGGCAGCTGGAGGGGCTGGACCTGAGGAGCTCGGTGCCCCTGTCGCCCACCAGGCTCAGGGAGGGGCTCGGTGAGTACCTTCGATGAGAATGAAATGAATGAATGCAGGGCGAGGACTCAGTCACCTTTCTCACCTTTAGTCACCTTTTGAAATTTTGGTCACTTTTTGTCACCTTTTGGAATTTTTGTCACCTTTTTAAACCTTTCTTGAAATGTGTTTTAGAAAAGTCTAGTTTTGATAAATAAAATTTTTGAGCAGTATGAATATTCTTTTCCTAACCTGAAAATAAATAGAATTTTGAAGGGCAAAAAAAAGCAAAAATCTCATTCAACCATTAAAAAATAGTGTTTCAACTGTAGCTCATTCACAAAACAAAGCCTTCAGAAGCCCCCGTTTAAAAATTGCGAAAAGAAACAAAAAACAGGTCCACCTGTTCCAAGGATACTTGGCAGTGCTTTTTTTCTTTTTACTTCCTTTTACGTAGTAAAGGAAGTATTGTGATCACGAAAAAAATTTCACTTAAATTTCGGTCTAAATTTTGACTTCGCTCACCCCTGAATGAATGTCGCGTAGTTTTTTCGACCTGTCAGCGCGTGCATATGTACCTAACAACATACAAACAGCCGAAAAACCATTTTCGACCACCCCCGAGTAAATTACAACGAGTTTTCTCGTGACGTCTGTATGTACGTATGTGCGGATGTATGTGCGTATGTGGCTCGCATAACTCAAAAACTATATGCCGTAGAAACTTCTAGCTTGGTATGTAGGCTCTGAGGGGGGTCTAGTTGTGCACCTCCCCTTGTGATTGCATTCGAATGTTCCCAAAGGGGTCTTTTACCCCTTTTTTGTGGTAAATCAATGTTAATTTCAATAAAGACTCAAGTGATATGAATTGGCGCCACCACTTGGCGACATGTCGCCAAGCTTTTGGTCGCCAAGTGTTTGACGCCAACTTGGCAACATATCACCAAGCTGGCGACAAATTTGGCGAAAAAATTATTTTTTGAATTTGGGTTCAACTTAGCGCTATTGGCGATATTTTGCGAAAAATTCACTAAATGATATTAAAATCAGCAATATTTAGAGAAAATATTTGTAAAATATTTTTTGCATTGTTTCGTGGTAGATTAGGGGAGTAAATATTTGAATTGTTACCTTGCTCACTCCAAGCACTTTTTTTAACACTTAAGGCAACTACTAAGAAATTTACACGTAAAAGGAAGTAGTGTGGAGTCTATACCAGATTTTTGTTCTTGAAACGAAATTCGGTTGATGATTTGCATAGAGATGGAACTTTCACTCATTCTCTATTATCAATACTTTTTAATGAACATATATGCTTTGTATTTACAGAGAAGCAAGAAAAAGAATGCCGATGATTTTGCAATGAGCTAAAAATTAAAAGATAAAAAGAATAAAATATGTTCATTGAATAATCGTCATTATCTTCACTTCATAATTTCAGGTGTTAGTATAATTGATTTTAAAGAAAAATCTTTGAACATAACTAGGGGTGATTGTGTTCTGGTATTTTACCGGATTTCCGATATTTTCACGATCGATTCTGGTATTTTCATGTTTGAAAACACCAGAGGTATACAATTTTTAATTATGCTTTTATCTTCTCACCTCCGGAATTTTTTTGCTTTTTCGAATTTTCGATGATTATACCGATCATTATTAATAATATTCATCAAATAGAAATGTTAAGCTGCCATTCTAATTGTTTTTTTGCTTTAATAAATTATTTTATTTGCTTTTTTTTTTTTGATGCCTTCATTTAAAAAAATGCAATCGATTTGCATCTGATATGAGAATTGAATTTTTCTCATTTTTTATGCTTATTACCCATAGAAGACAAATAAATGCAACATATTAAAATTAAAAAATCATAAATTTAAAATTTTCGAGCGAAATTCTGCCTCTTTTATGAAAATCAAAATGTCTAATTTTAAATTTGAAGAGTTGATAAAATTTTGTTTTGCTTCAATTATGTGGATAGTAAAAATAATATGTTTATCGTAGAGCTTTTAATTGTAAATCTGAAGTAAGAAAATTGAATTCTTTTATATGCCACTTTCATACTTTTAATGCCTTAATTTTGAAATTGGCATTTCTTTGTTTCCGCTGTAAGATTCATACTTCGCAATTTTGATGCTTGCTATTCCTTGTTGAAAGGCAAACAAATGAAATTTTTTAAAATTTCTCTTTAAAATATTTTTTTGGAGATAATTTGTTCAGCACCAGCTCAAAACTTTATTATTCCTGTTAAAACGTTAATCAAATGCATGTACAATATTTGCTCTAAAAACTAATTGAAATTATTCGAATACATGAAATGTAATAGTTTAGGAAAGGAACTTAATTATTATATATGTATAGTCATAAAATTAGGTGAGCTAAAAAAATAGGGCCTTGGTTTAACCCCCCCCCCCTCCCCCAACACATTTTCTCTTTCAAACTTTCAGGTATTTTTTTTATGAACTCACAATCACCCCTGATCATTACATAGAGTTTACCCTGAAAGTTTTTTGGAAATATGTCCTAAAATGATTTATTTTGTTACCTCCAGCCCTATCATGTTTAGAATTTAAGTCTTTAAAAATAGTATGTAGGCTATTTTGGTAAAAGTCAGAAAAAATGATAATCGTTATCTGTTTTTTGATTTCTTTACAAATTACTTTTGGTCACCTTTTTAGTTACTTTTTTGTCACCTTTTAGTCACCTTTGTTTTAAAATTTGTCACCTTTCTCACCTTTTTCAAAGACCATCAACAGTCCTCGCCCTGTGAATGGAATTCTCTGAAAACATGACTATGGCATGTCGTCCCTGCATCCTCCTTTTTTTTCATAAATGGAAAGGTGCTCAGTACAATTGGATAAGGTTTTACAATTTGGAGAAAAATAGAAAAAAATGAAGTATCTTAGAAATAAATGAGTCACTGTTTTTAAACTCGAAATCGCGAAAAGAAAAAAAAGGGATCGAGAAAGTAGTAGTATTGAGAATAATGATCGTGATCGACGGCCGATGGATCGTTGTCCGGCCCATTTGCTCGTCGGTGCACCCCCGAGAATGATCATGAGCCTCTATTGAGTTTCAATTTTACTGCAGCGTATGCTGTTTCCTTATAATCCATGAAGTAAAAATGATTCGTACACCGTTGTGTGCGGGGTTTTCCGAAGCGGGCCCGAACCGAAACGACCCACCCCGGTTTTTTCGGTCGGACCCACTTGAAAAATACCACTATGTCGGTAAAGTGGGTTTTTTCGAAATTTACTGTATATTGAAAATCTTTATTTTAGAAACTGTTAGCACTGCTTAGCTAGGCTTAGTGTGTAATTGCCGTGGATCACTTCATGAATTAAAACATGAACCTTTTTAGAGCGAAGAAGGACTGCATTTTTATTCAAATATATGTACAGTTAAATGCAGCACTTGACGTTTCCCAACATTAACTGCCGTACCCCACTTGTCTGCCCATTTAGTAATTTGATCCAAATCCTGTTGCGGCTGATTTACTTGTTCGTCATTTTCTACAACCCCCGTATTTTTTACATCATCCGCAAAACAATTCATGTTTCCAGAAACATATTCATGAATATCATTCATAAAAATAACAAACAAAAGGGGACCTAAAACTGATCCTCGGGGGACCCCACTTAAAACCTCACTCCATTTAGAATGGTTACCCCCAACTACTACTCTTTGTTTCCTTCCTGTCAGCCAATTTCTAACCCAACTTTACCTGAAAAAGGAATTTATTTCCCCTAAAAAGCAGTACTAATAAGGCCTTCGGCATCCATTCACTCTGTACTCCACTTCAGTTAACTATATCAACATTTTTCAACCCTTAAAGATAGAATAAACATCACTTTTTACAGCAGAAACAATATGCTAATAAATGTAAACAAACATTTGGGTAGTCCTTGTTCAGCGCTCTCTAGCGGGCAAATCTTTACCATTGATGTTTTGAGTAATGTATAAAACGCTATCTAGTGAAGCCTTGGTATTGGCTATTATATTGTAGCTTTGCTATCCTATACATATGCTCTGTAAAACTCCCTTGAAGAAAAAAAGATTGCAAAACCGAAACTTTTTTATATTACTAATGATTTTAAAAATTATAATTAAAAAAATAGTATGTTCATTATATTAACAAAATTATGTATTAATACATCATTTAAATATATTATAATACCTTTTGGTCGCTTTTCAATAATAAATGAACAATATTTATACATATTGATATAATATTTATATTGTGAATATCGTAGTTTGAAAAAAAATGTGGAATATGTATTGTAATACATATCATTGTATATATATCAACTAATCCTTGTACTTTTCAGTTTTCCCGGAACCCTTCGACAACAAGGTTCAGTGAGACGCTGACTGCCACACTCACCACCACACAGAATGTCTTCCCGGGTCCAAAAGTCCCACCCGGAGGCCACGGGAGGTCATCCAGCCCAGAAGCACCCCGAGTTCGAATTCCCGTCTTTCCACAGAAACACAAACACTTCCCTCGCCCTGCGAAAGGGTCATTCTCCAAAAGTGTTACAAATACTATGCTTCACATTCAAAGTCGGCCACGGTACTTTATTTATTTCTGACTATTGACGCGTCGAGAATAAAATGAGGGCTTTCTATTGGGATAAAAATAATATTCCCAATGGAGACATACCACATGCATTCCACTACAAAACTCGAAAAGAGTTCTGAGAGCTTTTATGGGGCTTGAACTGCATGCCAGAAGAATGAAGATCGCTGGTGCGCAGGCACCACAGCCAGGTGGGTCTACGTAGAATCCCACAAGGCTAAAAATAATCGTAATTTTATCAATAAGTGCCTAAAATTTGCCGATGGTGCCAAAATTTTGATGATCCCTACCATCGGGAAGGGTCTTTTAACTTCAAAGGATTTTGTTGAGTAAATGGAAGAGTATTGTGCAATAAATTTGTATGACAGCTTCAGTCTAGTACTAGATAGTAGTATTAATACATAGCAAAAAAATGACCAATAAGAAACGATGTATTGTTTTGTGAAGCATCAAATGCTGGAATTGTAACATTTTTTGAGAATGACTCAATTATGCTGTATTATATTTCCTTTTTTTTTTTTCCCCTTTCTTTTAATTTGGTTACAAAAAAATCATGTGGGAATCTACCTACTCATTGGTGAATCGATAGCCCCCCCCCCCCCCCGTCTTCTTTTTATTCAATAAACGGTTTCCCACCCTGTTCTGAAAGTTCAAAGAAGGTTTTTGGCGAGGTCGCAATACTTTGGCAATAACACTTTGATGTGGGAATCCTAGTGTTTGCACCATCTTTGGTAAATTTTTAGCATTTTCCTAATTAAAGTTTTTCTGAGTTACTGGGATCAGGAACCCCCAAACTCCTATTAACATAATTTTGCAATGCTGATAGTACATGTTTGTTCTTTTTTTTTTCATATAATATATAAGTAGTACTTGCTGGAAAACTTTGAATGAATTGGACCCGGTTTATGGACTCATTAGTGGAACTATGGTTTTGCAGACCTGTAAAAGCCCTTTAAAATACAGGGTGGTTATAAAATAACGTGAGGGGTTTCGAGCCCCCTGGCAAGCCGGGCACTGACCAAAACAATGCCAATTTCAAGGGCCCATAGTAGGCGATGAGATTTCGATTTCTGAAATAAAATAAAATGGTTTCAAAAGTTGCCACCAGGGGACATTTTGGCACTGCATAGGTGTATTACTGTGAACCCTGAAGGATTACATTTGAAAAGATGCTTTATACATCAATGTTATAAAGAAAAAAGTATTGTCACTAAAGAATGAGGTTTACTATGAACACTGTAAACTTTCCGTTTAAAAGAAAAGAGAAAAAAGCTGGCAATGTCACCCGATCTCATTATGTATGACTTTTTGATTGTGGGGAGATCGATAGAGTGTCGCGCATCCAGACATATTTCCGATATCGCGAATCGAAAGGATGCCGTAAATTGAAGGCGAGAGAAAAAAATCCCGATGGGCTACTCGCTGCCTTGGAAGATGTAGTGCATTGTGTGCAGTTTTTAGAATGTCACAATGGTGGTCATATTGAACCTTATTTGTCAAGAAAAATCATTTTTTGCCAGAAGTATGGATGCATATCTTGTCCATTGGCATATAATCCTTCAATATTCACTGTAATGCATTTTTTTAACACCAAAATGTTCCCTGGTGGCGATTTTTGGAACTTTTTCTTCTTTTCAAAAATCAAAATCCCATGAGCCTACTTGGTGCCCCCTTGAAATTCAGCAATGTTTTATCCGATACTTGGCGTGCTGGAGGGCTCCGACACCCGTTAGTTTATAACCACCATAAGAACAATGTGTCTGAAAAAAACGTAAAATCTGCCCTTGAAAGTCCAAAAAAAGTATTTTTTTACAATGCATAAGAACCAATTTTCAATGCTTTTTCAAGCATCCAAAAACTCAAAATTCTGCTTAAAGATCTCAAAAACACCGCAAAGAAGGATCAAAAAGTGCCAATGTCATGTGTTTCTTCTGATTCATTTAAATGAATGCCTTATGTTACTTGGCATACTTGAAGCAATATTTTCTCTTCAAATGTTAAGTGCTGTCATTTTTTGATACTTCTGCACTTGCAGTTGACAAATAAGTTGTACATTTTGACTTTATGACTAAATATTAGGGCCTATTTGTTTTTTGCCGAGATAAAGACAAGCAGTTACTGACTACCAAAAACCTTCATGATGTTTTACCTTTAGTTCTGTCATATCCGAAATGAAACCAAAAATTTAAGATTTTCGGTCGGATTTTGAAATTTACGTCATTTTGCAATTGCCTTTTCCCATTAAGAATCTGAAATGAAGTGACGAGGTCATAAAAATCAAATCGGCATAATCGAAAGTGAATCCTGGTTCGATGATGCCAGCTTTATTTAATGGCTGTTTTTGACTTGAGATGCTGTTCCTTTTTTATATAATTCTTCCATCAATGTTTTTTGCCTTGCGTGTCATTTTCTGACCTGTGTGGCTTTTCATAGTTTTGTGTGGTATGTCATCGCAGCATCCATGTATTGAAATCCTTGAGCTTTTTTATTTTGTGAGAGTGTTTTCTACCAAATTAAATTAAATTGATGTCTAGTTCTCTTGAATTTAGCAGATACATTGTTGTTTAGTTGTTGTAAGAATGTTTTTTCTCCTTTTCAATTGCACCTTCTGAAATTCTCTTTCAATTATGTCCATATGTTGAAAAGTTTAGATTTTTTCATGTTAAACAGTTTCTTAGACAGTATTTTTTCCTGTTGATTTTTACGAAGTTTAAAAGCGGTGTACAAAATATTGTAGATAGTAAATGAAGCTCGGATGTTTATGCCACCGTGGTAAAGTAAAGCGCAGTATCTGAACAAATGAGTTTTTGAGATGTTTGATGTGTTTTGGATTCTGCACTGACTACAGGGAAATGTTGGAATTTGTGGACTTTTCCGTGCTTTGTTTTTAGTAGAAACCCTAAGCAAGCCAATCAAGAAAGAAACCATGTCCGTCGATGGACCCTTCACAAAAATCTTAAAATTCAAAAAAGTACCCTTCACAAAAATTTGAATTTCAAAAATGAATCCTTCAGTCTCCTAAAGGATTCGTTTTTGTGTTTCAGATTTTCATTATTTTTGTATTTTCAGGGCCCTTCAGAAAAATCCAAAATTCAAGAAAGGACCGTTCACCAAAATCGGACCCTTCGCAAAAATGTTGAGACAGAAAACTGACAAGTTAAAGATTTAATTTAGCTAACTGTGTTGTGTACTTTTTATGAGACATTTCTATTATTTGAATTTCAATTATTAGTTGCAAAACATTTCAATTTTGTTTCTCGAAAATTATGAATTACACTGACATATTTCAAAAGTGCTGCATTCATTAATAAAAAAAAAATTAAATGGTTATGATAATGAAAGTAATTTGGTGAACATGAAAACATTATATATTTTGGTCAAACAATTTTCACAAAATTCGATATTAGATTTCCTAAAAGTTCTAAACTATTTTTCACAACATTCCAAAAATAGGACCCAGGAAAAAGATCCAGGATTGACCCTGAATCTGCTACAATTGATCATAAAAGTGCAAAATATGACACATTTGTAGATATTTTGCTTTACCTTCCCGGGGAAAAATTATAAAATGTTTTTAAAAAAGTATCCAGAGATTGCCATAATGTATAGGTGACATGGTGTTGGCAAAACGATAGCAATGAACTGGTGTGGAATTGAATGTCTCGTTTTTATGCATGTGACGTTTGTCATTCTTGAAAAATATTTTTTAACGAGCACAAGCATTCTCGTGCATTTATTGAAAACAAGCGCATATCCTGTCTACGGCAACGTATATTTGTAGGAGATTCCAGTTTTTTCACGGTCATCTTCCGAGATGTGGCGTCTTTCGTACGTCGTAGGATTGTACGAGCAACATCGTGCCTCGACGTCTTGTTTGCGACATGGATCGATGTTTCTAGAGCTGTAACTTAACTGTATATATAGATGTGTGTTGCATATTTCACGTTCATATTTGTCTGTGTATGAAAAGCCATTTTGTATTTCAAATCCTCATCGACTTTGCCCCCATGGATGTGATTGTCTTCATACATATGTAAATATAAATATATATATATGTGTGTGTTTGTTATATCTCGTTGCATTCCACTCCGAACGTGTCGGAAATCAAATCATTACATTCTTAGTCCTTCGTTATCGGGGTTATTCCCTGAAGGCCGTTGACATTTCCGACCGATGGATCCTGGATTCATTTGAATCAATGCCTCCTTAATACTAAATGCCTATTGCACGGTCACGCAATGATAGAGCGTTGCTGTTGACATGAACCCAAACAATTCAGAATAAATTGTTAATTGGTTTGTTTTGAAGTTAAAATGCAAAAAATAATCAATTGGTTATTTCTCTGCTGTTAGCCTAAAAGCACTCTGATATGGCCGTATAGCCGGTAAGTCTTTGAGTTCGTTTCTGCCGTACATTGTAAAAGAAGAAAGCTGTGGGCATTTTGTACAGCACGGCGTTGTCGCGGTGAATGGAAAAGAAGTCCGCACATTCCGATCTGGGTCGCAATTCTCATTGGACGACACATTCGTCTCGGATTCGACGGCATCCCGTCCGATCGGTTCGATCTCGTGTCATCCGGTCGGGCACGGGAGCCTCCATTGTTAAGTTTTAGAATTTCTATTTTTCTGTTAAAGTCCCTTGGATATTTATATGATCTAGAGTTGCTGAGAAATTCTGTATTCTAGCTGTCCAGACCGAGACGAATGGCTCCGTGCCCGGAAAACCCGGGGAAGGAATGTCGGTTTTGTGACCAATCTCGAACGTCTAACCTTACCCGGTGATTTGATTGCCAACTTTTTGTCTCAAGTTGAATTTTTTTATGTATATTGAAAAATTGTGTATCATGGAATCAATCATAGTCACCCGTACTCTTTCGGAACATCGCCGGTAAATATTTCGCTGTTTGAATCCTGTGAAGTATTTTTCAACGCATTCATTTAAATGCGGAGTGTTCCGTCTCGGCGGTCACTTTTTTTTACGAAACGTGAAGCGGATTTTCGAACCGAAAGAGCGTGAAAGTATGTCGAGCCACGAGATTCCGCAATTTCGACTGCTGTCGTGTTTGCTTTCTGTACTGCTCATTTATACCAGTGATTACCATCCATGTTATAGAAATTAATTTCAGAAAGTGATTTTTGCTATCTTTTTTTTTTTTGGCTCTTTGAAACTTATTTTGTCAAATTGCAATGTTTTATAGTCATTTGAGAATGGACAGTATTTTTTTTTTTTTTCGAAAATCTGCCTCCTGAATCAAATGCATGAAGATGCAAAACTCTTGCAAACGCCCGCAGATACCACAGCACGGCAGTGTTGTCATTCCCAGACCCCCCCCCCCCCCATCCCGACCCCCCCATCGGTGATTACCATCCATGTTATAGAAATTAATTTCAGAAAGTGATTTTTGCTATCTTTTTTTTTTTTTTTGGCTCTTTGAAACTTATTTTGTCAAATTGCAATGTTTTATAGTCATTTGAGAATGGACAGTATTTTTTTTTTTTTCGAAAATCTGCCTCCTGAATCAAATGCATGAAGATGCAAAACTCTTGCAAACGCCCGCAGATACCACAGCACGGCAGTGTTGTCATTCCCAGACCCCCCCGGGGAGATGGTCGGCTAGCCAGCGGGTGACTATGGTGACTCCAGATATTTTATTTGTTTATGCTTTGTTTTGTTATTTTTTTTGTGTAAAAATTTATTGATGTTTTTGTATAGATTTATTTTGTATTACGATTACATTTACTTTTTATTGCAACTTACATTTGTTATGCATTTTGTATTGCACTCTCTATGCCAGTGTTTAGAAACAAATGCCAAATGATGATAATTCATAAGTATCACAACCGTTCAGCAAAAATGTCTTTTCTGTATTGTCTCGTCCATTGCTTCGTAAGCGAATGCAGATTTTTCCCGTTTCCCTCCATTTTCGCGACGCTTCGTCCTAGACGCAGACTTCCAATTACGAAAATACTCAAAGTGGAGTTAAAGTGTTGAAAGTTTGAAGCAAAAAATAATGAGTCAAAAATTACAAAATCCAACACAAAAACTTTAACATTTGTACAACCAATAGTCCCCGAGATATGAAATGTGGCATTTTGTGACTTACACCGCTTTACACTCGCTGTCAACAGCACATTTTTAGGGAAAATATAGCCACTAACAGTTTCAGTAGAATGACAAACGGTCATTCTACAGCGAGGTCGACACGTTTCCATCTCATTTTCTGCACGGACTGGAAAACTCCCGACTCGAATTTCTCTTCCAGTTTTAATCGCAAACCTTTCGTGTTGGAATTATTTTTCAAAGAGATTTTGTTTCCTAAACATAAGTTATGACCTGTCGTCCGTATGAAAAATGAGATTTCGTATTTTTGAACTGTTCCTATTTTTTGCATCCACTTTGGTTGCCTCGGCAGCACCTCCTTTCGAGCCTTTTGCCACCGGAAGCTGGCGGTCGCGAAAATGGAGGTCTCGCGGGCTGGAACGGAACACCCCGTGTATGTAAATGTTGACTTCAAACATTCTGTGCGTGCAAATGAGAGAGCCTTATGTTTTTAGTCCAAAATGTATGTAGAAAACCTACAGGAGTACAAAATGTCTGTAAATTGCAGTTTTTTCTTCATTCATGTCTAGTTTGTGTCGAATATATGTGGATATATAATCTCTGATGCGCAACCATGGGAGAAAATGTATATTAAAATTAATAGCATAAAATTCGAAATGCAAAAAATGCCAATTTCTCTGACTCCAGTGAATCAGTTATTTTTTTAGACATTACATAATTATTTTGGGGAAAAATTGAAGCATAACACATTGATACTAATGATGGATGAAAAAATGCACCAAAGTGTGATAACCCTTATATCAGTTTTCTCTTTTTTTTTCAAACCGGTGCCATTCCCCGTTTATGTGTATCGGGCTCTGACCCTGTCTTTTAAAAAGCAAAGGTTTAAAAAAATCTTTCTTCTCTTCTCACTGTCAGACAAATGAATGCAATTTATTTCGAATGCGGCCCCGTAAATCTATTCGGAATTTTTAAGAAATGCCTTTGTATAATATCCTGCTTTCATCCCGCATAACGAAGCTCCGAAGTCGCTTTTCCGGAAGATCGAACATTTGCGGCGCCCCACTCTTTCGCTCGGGGGACGTCGACATTTTCGACCCTCTCCACCCCTTGTCGCGCTGTTGTTCAGAAACACATTAAAGTGCTCGATGTCACGTTTCTTCTTTCCCATTCCCTCCACAGTAGCTGGAGCAGCCACCGTACCGGCCAGTTCAAAGCGTGGTGTATTAATTAGTTTTCCGCCGTATAATTCATCTTTTGAGGAATTTCCCCTCGTCGGGAACATAACCGTGCTCGGAACGGAAAAATGTCCCTCTCTTCCATGGGGTCAGGACCTGCTCTCTCCCCCCAAAGCAACAAACGTGCGCATACAAACACACAGGCAGGGGCCTAAAATTGCGTCGTCTGACCTTGGATCTCGAAACGTTTCCGGTGACGCCTCCCTCCCCCCCCCCCCCCCATTTCCCCCTCCGCCACCGACGAGCCGTACGCCGAAACTTGCGCTCTGGAAGCGAGAACGGCAAAGAGTGATTTTTAAATGTTTCAGATGCCGGTTTGCTTACATTTCTGTGTAAATCTTTATGCTCCGAGTAGATCTTTTTCCGATCGTTCCGTGTTGTGTAATAGGAGAATCGTCGTGATCTTCGTGTGCGTAGCTTCCGACTAGGATTCCGAATATTTTGTGATACTGTTGATATCTCAAACTTTTAATGAAATGTTTATCATTATGAAATATATGTACATAAAGAAATTTTGACTATGTATACAACGATCCTTTTATACGGTCGAAAACGTCGTACGGATTCGTGAAAGATACTTATTTTTGTGTTTCCGACTTCTCGTCGGCAAACGGAAGTACGATCATATTTACCCGCATCCGACGGCCGAAGAGGCGGTTGCAGCACGACGGTCGAAGCGGTTCGTGTCCGTCCCGTGTGACGCGGTGCTCGGATCGAGCGCTCCTCGAATGCTCGAATGGACATAATCGGTTCGACGCCCCGTAATACCGAATGCCTCTCGCATTTGCCTCAAAAATATTTTCCCCTGGTACAACACAGAGCTCTACCTGGCGGCTCACGGTGATGGGTCCAAGTATTTTAAATTAAATTTGAGTTAAGTTCTAAATTTAAATATTTATTCCGAACATTTGGCTCA
This sequence comes from Uloborus plumipes, assembly GCA_038373865.1. Taxonomy (NCBI): domain Eukaryota; kingdom Metazoa; phylum Arthropoda; class Arachnida; order Araneae; family Uloboridae; genus Uloborus; species Uloborus plumipes. The sequence continues at coordinate 95,393 of JAXGGA010000658.1, forward strand.
TTTTTGCTCTATGCTATAACTCTGAAAGTGATGGGCGTTTAGCATTAAGGATGCATTGGTTATCCGCTCAGTGTATTGGTGGCTTTCTCCCATTTCTCGGGACAATTTCAACAATTGGGAATTTGGCTCCGTCAGTGTCCAATCTTTGTCTGCCGGCACTTGCGTGAGGGAAATCTTTCCTCTCAAACACAAACAAAGGGATACCAAAATAAAATAATTATCGCCAGAAGGCCCTTATTTGACAGCCAAATAAGATTCCCAATTGTCCAAATACTCCTTATTTTTGACAACACTGAAGACCGGCATATAAAAAGGTCTACACATCAGTTTAAGTTTGACCACTTTGGATCTAGCTCATTTAGTTTCCCTTTGGATTTTTCGATGCTACAGAACTAGGGTTGCAGGAGCTTTGCTTGCGGCTCATTATTGCTCACAGTAAAAAATGATCAAAACGCGCCAACTCGCCAAAAGAGAAAGACACTTAAGCCGATGCTTTGGCCCATCTACATATCGACGAAAGTCGGAAATGGTGTTCGATGGGATAAATTCACCACGTAAAAAAACATACTTACTTTTACTTCTGGGTTTCCACCCCTATTTTGATAAAATCAATGCAGACCTAATGCATGCAAAAACTGACAGAAGGTTTGAACTTTTAAAGCGAAAAACAGATGTGAACTCATCCAATGGACGCCAAATTGAAGAGCCATTTCGAGTCGTGCTGTAATGGGCCTTTTGTGCTGGATGATGATATACTCACTGTTCATAATAATATTTAAAAAATTGTATTGAAAAATGTAAAGAGGAAATTTTTTGAGAAGAAAATCTTGCAATTCTCCAGGCAGCTGCTTTCGAAAATTGTGTTTTTAATCTAATAAATGGTTGATGTTAGAATTTATGGTTGTTCTTTTATTTTAGGGACTCATACACAGACATTTACAAAGGAAAGGCGTAACACAAACAATGTTAACATTTAGCTACATATCTTCTAATTTTTTTTCCACAATTCATACAAGGGACTCTTTCATTATATTGAGATAAAAAAAAATCATTCAAATGTGCCAAAGCATTCAGCATTAAATTTTATCAGAGCTGAGTTTCACAGATATTTTCCATGGATAAAGCACACACGATAAAAAGTTATACCAGGGTTGCCACAGGCTACTTAAATGCTACTTTTTGCTGCTTTTTTTGGCTCTAGGCGACTTAGGAGACTTTTTTTGAGCACAAACAGGCTAAAAGGCAACTTATTTTCACTGGAGCTACTTTTTTGGAGACTTCTTTCACCAAAGCAAGTTTTCATTCAAAAATCTTGATTTTTTTTTTTCGCCTTATTTGATTTTATTTATTAATTTGAAAACCATTTTTTTTTATTCTTATTTCTTTGTCACCTTAAAAAAAAGAACATTCCTTTGCCTTTTATTATGGACAGATCCATTATTTTTTTAAATAAACATCAGGGTAGCGGCTTAGATTTTGGAATAACCTCTTCGCTACTTTAGTTTTTGGGAAAAAGTGATTTGCTTAATAGTCATAGCTACTGAGGAAGAAGGGTGGATCTATTTATTAGATATATATTGTAGAAAAATCGGCTCAAAGTTTTGCAGATTGAAGGAACTGATTTATTTAAGACTCTACTTTAACTGAATTTCAATAATAAACAGCTGATTAAGTAAAAATTAATTTTTACTATTTACAGACATCAAGCACGAGCTTCGCCCAAAATTTTACTGTTAGAGATTTCAATAATTTTGCACATCTTGTAATTTCAATAATTTTAGAATTTGACAGCTATTTTAACATGAGCTAACTAAAGCATATTATATTCATAGTTCTTTTTTTTCAACCTTGACTTTTATTTTTTATCGATTTTAATTACTTTTTTGGTGGGAAATGTACTAAATATTTAGCTAGTGCATTTTTAATTAGTACATTTTTAATTAATTTTTCACTTGCAATAAGTATTTTTTCACTTAAAACATTATTTATTTTATTACTTTTTTTAAAGGGTAGTTTTTGCATAAGCTTCCAGTTGAACAGTTGACCTATGAGAAAGTTAAAGAAACTTATTGATTAATACTTTTAGAATTTATGATTAAATAGAGGAAAAATATACAAAGTGATATAAATTAAACATTGGTATCAGAGGTGTATTGTTTAAAGTTCTACTTTATTTTAAAAAGCAAAGCTCATTTATGTGTAATTTTCAAGTTTTTATGTTTTTCTACCTTGCAAAAAATAAGAATCCTTTTGCACAATTTTTGGGAGCTTTTTTTTTTTGAATATGCATCAAAGCTTTGTAAAGCTTGATTTTAAGCATAATTATTCACTTGACACAAAAAGTACTGAATCGCTGATTTTGTTTCAATGTCGTCAAGTCTTGTAATATTAGCATTATACTTCGGATTTTTTTCAAGGAACAAAGTAACATTATGATTAAGAGCTCTATTTCTCCACTTTAGACTGCCATCACAACTACTCTTTCACACCATCTCATTTTGCAGAACCAATGTGTGGAGCATTACATTATAGTCATGCGAATCATATCAGATTGCGAATCATATCAGCACATAAAGTGTTTGACACCAGAGTGAAAGAAAAAAAGGTAGCTAAAGTTAGGGAAGAAAATTTAAAAATGTTACGACAAAAGAAAGTGAGCAAAAAAAAAAAAAAAAAGCTAAACTGAAAAAGGTAGTCAAGAAATCAGAACCAAAAATCAAATTCGTATCAAGTTTCTGGCAAAAGTACTACTGTACTTTCAAGGTCCTAGTTAATGTTTAACTAGTTCTTGCAACAAAAGACTACATAATTTTTTACACTGATAATGTTGCTCTACTGCATTCTCATAACAGCTATTGGCAGTATTTTATTTATAATTTTCTTTATTTATATTGATTTTTCATTTTATTCCCATCAAAATAGTTGAATAAATTAACTCTAATTAAGGGGAGCACTCCCTTTTTTAATAAGTTATGTCAAAAGTTTTTTTTTTTTTTTTTTTTGTAATTGCACATTTAGTTTAAATTCCTCAGCAAAGCAGATGGAGATTTTTTTCAAAGGTAAAATTTTCAGTTGTACTATTTATTTCTTACTTCATTTATCTGATCATGAATACTGTTTTCTTGAAACTTTTTCAATTTTGGAGAGTACTTTTTTAATTTTTGAGACTACTTTTTTGCAACTTTTTAATAAGTTTTTGGCTACTTTTTTGATGAATTTTTCCTGTGGCAATCCTGTATACAGATTAAAAGCCATTTTATGCATACACTCTAGATATCTTTTGGACATCTTTAGGTTTTTTTTTTTTTTTTTTTTTCTTATTGTCACTTAAACTTACTCCAGAGTTTAGATTTTTATATGCTGCGGATTAGAGTGTCCCGAACGGGGGCGTAGGAACCGGGGGAGCCGGAGCTCCCCCCGGAATATTTCGGGTCGGCTCGGCTCCCCCGGAAAAGTTTTCGCACTTCAGTTTTTTGCAGGACATTGTTTTACCCCACCCCCGATCTCAAAAACGTGACCCAGCGATCTCGGATGCGCCTCGGGTCTCAACTGATTTTATTAAAGTAAGGGTGATAGTGATAAGAGAGATAAGGGAATTTGAGGAGATTTTGCTTTGCTTCATCGTTTGAGGCGTTGGTGTTTTGTTTCTTTTTCAATATTTTCCCCTTCCTTATCAGTTCCAGAAAAATAAAATAATATCGGTCAAAGCTGAAATTCTACCACGGTGCATTTTCTTGAACTGTCGCCCCTTTTTGAAATAAAACCGTTCAACAGTGCTAGGTGTGCCTTTCGATATTGGACAATACGTGAAATGACACAAGAACAAGAGTACGGATGAAAACATTTAAAAGACATAAATAATCTATGCATGGAAAAAGTTATGATAATTATTTAAGGTATTATATCTAAGTCGAAGGCGGGGGCGTACATAGAACACAATCCAGATGTACGCGGGGGGCGCACAATCCAGAAAAACAGTGCAGAGTTTCAGGAGATTTTTTTTTTTTTTTTTTTTGCACAGTGAGGGGGCGGGGGGGGGGGGGGCTGCACCAGTCTACTGGTCGAAGGATTTTTATATCGCACAGAAAAATGACTCGTGTAGGAAGGCTTGCTTATGAAACTAAAAGTTATCATCTTTTCAAAAATGAAAGTTTACCGAGTTTCCTTTGCAACCGGAAAAAACGGGGCCTAATGGGACATTACATCCAGCTTTATCCAAATGTGATTTTAAGAATATTAGCTCTATTCTTTGACCTCAAGGATCTCATCCAATTGTTTGAGTTGTTAAATAGAATATTGGGTCATTCCATATCAAATCGATCAAAACAGTGGGGTTTTCAAAGTGACCCACTTCCGATTTTTCTATTATTTTATACAGTGCTCGTATTCGGGATTGTAAATAAAAATCCAAGTTTTTTTTATTTTTCAGACAAATATTTTTTGTTTAGGCGTCGTCCCAAAAAATAAAATTTAAGAAGATGGGGAACTATTTGAATGCATGTAACTTCTTTTCTGATTGCACTACATGCAAAAACTTGATGCCATTTTAAAGGTCTTGAAATAGGTTTAAAATGATATTACATGAATTTTGAAGGTCATTCGAATTGACTTGAATATCTCCGAAGGCTATTATTTTAAAAATGCAAAGAAAATATACTTTGTACATACTATTGTGTCCTTTATTTGTGCCAAGTGTCAAGTTGAGGCAGCAATTGGATCAGATTTTATTTATACTTCATTGTATAAATAAAATATCATCAAGTATTTACGTCCAAATGTGTTATGATCATACATATAATCAGCTGTAAAAGAATGAAAAAATCATTCAACCATATACACTAACAAGATGAAGTTCAAAAAGTATACAGAATTTTCTTAAAGTCAAGCTGGGTTTAAAGAGTGTGTACTTTTCTTTTCAACAATGTTCGATTAGATGCACTGATTTCTGCTGTATGTGCTTCCAGTTTCAGCACTTGGCTAAACTTAATTAGGTCACAACCCCGAAATGTCGGCTCATAAAGGAAAAGTCGATGACGGAGACGGGCCGTGTGGGTGCAGAAAAGTAATCAGTATTTCGTCAGTCATGTGCCATTTTCATTAAGAACACATCCCAAATACCGGGAAGAAAGAACCATGAATGTTAGGCACAAAACCTTTTGTGTCTTCCAATGGCAAAATCATTCGGGCAAGAATGACAGTAGTCAGGGTTGCCAAAAACCCACCTGCCCAAAAAAAACCACCCGGGTTTTTTTGGGTGAAACCCACTATAAGACCGGCACAAAAGCGGGTTTTATTGGGTTTTTTAAAATTAGTGAGTTTTATTTCATAGTCAGCATTTTTTATATTAGATTTTATCCATTGTATTTAAAAAAGTTACCCTACCTATTGAAACTTATACGTCTACCCATGAAATGTACATATAAAACACTAAGGCAATTTCTTTTCTGCCGATGCCAACGATTGTTTTGTTTACAGTTGCAATAGCCTCGAGTAATATTACGGGAAAAGAAAATAATGTTACAAAATACATTTTAAAATGTTACATCTTCATCCTAATAACTACGAAAATTGAGCACAAATTATTACTAAATATCGTTATTTATCTATGATGTAACTTGGGTGGTGGTATAAAGTATAAACTAATCCTTTAAAGTAATTTTCAAATGTTATTTGTTACTTTGTCTTTTATGATGATTTATTTACATTATTTAAATGCAAATTAATTGCATATTAAATTAATTAAGACAAAAATAAAAATCAGCATTCTTAATTAATTTTTTAAACATAGAAATCCTCCCCCATCCACCCCCACCTTTCCCTTTTCCAACAAGCAAAAGAAACAATAAATCTAAAAAAAACCAATAAAACCCCAAAAAACCTGCCCGGGTTGGGTTTTTTGAAAAAAAAAGCCGTGTTTTTTGCAACCCTGACAGTAGTACAAAGTGAATATTCACTTGTGTTTAAAAAAAACGTCACTTGGATAGTACTATCTTGAAGAGGCATAAATGAATTGAACTACTAAGTGACAGGAACAGTCGCTGTGTCCAAGAAACGAATTTCGAGTAAATTCTTTTCAGTGACACGCATTTTCTTTGTGACATAACGTGGCCGAGGTTCCTACTGTTTAATTTTACCCAACGAAGCAGTTGTCGAGGATGAGTGGTCGTAATTTGACCACTGTATGTTAGTTGTGAGTTGTGTTTTTCTGCCAAATGTTCCCAAGGGCGGATCCAGCCTCTGGCTAAGGAGGGGGGTCATTTTCGGAAAGGGAGGGGTCAAAGTGCAATTTTGGGGCAAAAATGGGGGGTTTTGACAATTTTTTCTTAATATAAGTGCCAAAAATGCAATTTTTCGCTATATTTTGTCGGTTAAGGGGGGGGTCATGACCCCCATGACCCCCCCTCTGGATCCGCGCCTGAATGTTCCACTGATGCCACTTGATGCCCTCTTCCCATGAGAAATTTCATGGAATTGCCACTCAGCTGCAATGGCAAAATAACCTTAACTTGAATATCAGATTGAGAAAATTTTTAGTCATTGTATTAAACTGAATGATCATTAGAGAAAAAATGAAACATACTTTCAATATTAACTTTGCACGTCTCTGTCAGAAGACGAATAAGGTATTTTTGAAACACGTTGGCTCCAACGGTGTCGCGTTCCAAACGGTCGGAAAAAGCGACCAAATTTTCGTGTTTCTTTAATCTAAAAAATAGGAAACAAAAGGAAGGATTGTTACCTGAAACAATTGTCAGCAAAATCCCTCGGGACAGTCACTCAGTTGATTTTAAAATTTACTTTTAACTCTTTTAAGAATGTTGCTTGTTCAGTTGCAGTAGATAAATCTTGAAGTAAGAGTTGTAACATTCCTACGAGAAAAGAAGTAAAGATCTCACAAGAATTCAAAACTTGATCCATCAATATATTACAACTGCTGAAATGTAATATTTCCAACGCCATTGTTATCAAAAGAAATTGGACAGATTTGCGACATATTTTCTGATCCTGGGTATTCACTGCATTTCCAAAGCAACATGTTGGCTGTGCATGTCATCGGTAAACAATCTTTCGGCATGGTTGATCTGTGGCTTGGTTCTAAAAGGGCCAATGAAATTTTTTTCACATTCTGTGTTATTTACATCAAAAGTTTCCAATGTAGTAAAACTCTAATTCTACAAAGGCTATATAATAATTTGTATATTATACATTATATAAATTATTATATGTATTATATATTTATATAATATGTAATATATAATATAATATATAAACAATTTCATATGATAAAATAATGTTTCTTTGCGCTAACAATAAACAAATACTAAAAAATAATAATGGGAATCTTAATATAAGAAAGTTAAAAAATCTCAAATATCGTTCATCGCCCTTTTCTCGAAACTAACATTTTTGACTTAGGCCCTTTTAGAACCAAGCCACAGATATATTACTTTTCTCAAATTTTCCTGGAACAGCAGCCAACGTCAGTTCAAGTTCTGATGAATTTTACCATCGCATAGGTGTGCCACGGCCGAGGCAGCGTTTCGACAGGAGCTCGGCAAATCTCGAAAAGCCAATTTTGGTTTCAGGATACGATTCTACAAAGGAATTTTTTTTCCTAATTTCCCATCACGAGTGCTTTTGTGTATGGATGTTAATACCATTAGCATAAATGAGAAGAAATTTCCAACTCAAATATTCATTTAAGACTCGTGAAGTTCTTACAGGTATGATTTTGCCATTAGAAGACACCAAAGATTTTTTGCCTAACATTCATGGCTCTTTCTTCTAACATTTGGGATGTGTTATTAATGAAAATGCATCCTCTGACGAAACACCGATTACTTTTCTACACCCACACGGTCGGTCTCTGTCGACTTTTCCTTCGTGATCCGACATTTCGGGGTTGTGACCTAATTAAGTTTAGCCAAGTGCTGAAACTGGAAGCACATGTAAAATTACAGAAGCCAAGAGCTATTCAAACATTGTCCAGAAGAAAAAGTACATATTTTTTCAAACCAGTTTGACCTTAAGAATATTCTGTATACTTTTTGCATTAAATCTTCTCATTGTATACAAGGTAATCATTTTTTGCTTCTTGTTGATTATCTGTATGATCATAACACTTGGACACAAATACTTGATGATATTTGATTTTTGGTCATACAGTGTGACAGTGAAGTTTAAATAAAATCTAATCCCGTCGTAGTCCCAACTTGACACAAATAAGGAACATATTAGCGTGTACAAAATATATTTTTATCAGATTTAAAAAAAAACATAGGAGATATTCAAGGTCAAATTTTAATTCAAATGACCTTTAAAATTGAAATTTTGACTTTTGTACCACACAATATATCATTTTAAAGCTTATAATGTAAGCTTTTAAGAACTTTATTGGTTCCAGAGTTGTGGTCAGTCAAATAGGAGCCATGGGAGCGAAGCCTAAAAATTTTCATCCATTGAATCTAAAAAGTTACAACAGCTACAGGATTACAATTTGCTATTAATATACCACATAGTAAGTGGGAATGTACCTGCAAAATATTTTAACAATCAGACTGTTCACTCTAAAGGTGTGTGACTTGACATGGAATGACCCTATTTGTAGATTTTAAATAATATTAATGTTTCACATTTTTAACTTTTGTATTTTCAAATACGACCTAAACTTTAAAATTTTTCTTAAACAATACTCTACCTGCCTTTCCTATATTAGATAAATGAAAATTTATGCCAGTGGCATAACAAGCGCAAAAACAACGTAGAGGCGTTGGGGCATGAGGTGTAATAACGTGTCAGATTGTAAGAGATTAAAATCAATAATTTGCTGCCATGCAGAACGAAAAATGTATCCACAGAAAATTTTTAATCCCCCGTTACAGGAAAAGCAAGAAGTTATGATTTCTATCATGCTATTTAATTTCTTAAAGGTTCATGCAGATGATATTAATAAATCCAATTTAAAATTGATATTTACCGACTCAAAAATGCACTTATCTATTTTTCTGGGTTACGCACTTATCTATTTTTCACAAAAATGTGGAGGAAAAACTATTTAATTTTTCTAAAAAAAATTTCCAAAAAAAAAAAGGTTGTCAAAGAAGCATAGGCGTGAAAGGGTTCATGAGCTATTTTCGGACATAATTAAACCGATTTTTCAAAACGTAAGTCCCAAAAACTTTATGGCTATCTTTTTGGTCACTGATGAGAGAGATCTCCCTCTGGGTCCACAATCAGGCTGATTACTTCAAGGGGAGTGCAGTTTAATCGGAAAACGGCAAAAACCAGCCGACTTACGTATCAACGAACGATGCAGTTTAATCGGAAAACGGCAAAAACCAGCCGACTTACGTATCAACGCACGGATTCCTAGAAGCCCCGACTCCCCCGAATGAGAATGAAGGGTCCGTCCGACACCGATCTCGTGAGCTGTGTAACAATGTGTATATTCTTCAGAATGAAGTCATTGAAGTTGGTAAAATTCAAAGTGTCATGATTTAGAAGAAATAATCCATGCTCTAACCTAATTTTAGGAGCTCCCATGCATCAGCCTCGAAACTAAATTCAAAGCATCATCTCTGAAGGCAACTTTTATTTAGATATACGATAACCTACATTGGACTTTGGTTGTAGAAAAGTCAATTGTCCAAGAAAACTTTCCGATCTTTGAAGCCCCGATCGTTGTAATCGCTGGGCTGGAACCTCTCCCTCTTGACGGGATAGTCGGGATCCCCGGGGAAGGCCACCCGCTTGGGCATCACCACCTGCCAGCCGTAGGCCCTGGTCCAGTCGTTCTGGTTGTACTTGAGGTGGTACCAGGCCGCGTAGGTCGCCATCGTCATCACGATGAACTTGGGCACCAGGAAGCGGACGTGGGCGGAGACGGTCTTCCCGAACACGGGAACCATGCCCTTCTCCAGCAGCTGCCAGGGCTTGGAGAGCGCCCTCCGGATCGGATTCCGGAATTCCTTTTCCCATTCCGGGAGCAGGGGCCGGGGCTCGTTGTCGGCCAGCTTCTGGTCCTTCAGCCACTGCTTTCTCCACTCGCGCTCCTCGTCGGTGAATTCGTCTGTGAGTCGATGGCGTTCACTCTCGAATATTCCTCGAATGCTCATGGGCTTCACGCCGAAGGTCGGGGATTCGGGCCAGTCATATTTGGGGGGCTGGTTGGTGTCGGTGGACAATTTTTTGTCAGACATTGTGTATATTATTGCTAAAACGTTAACCCGACATCGAAAGAAAGGTCACTTCTGTCCTTTCCTTTATAAACAAATCGCAGCAGTTGAAGTACTTACAACCGTTTTCTAAGTGAACACACCGTCGAATACATTTCGGGAGAAATAATTCAATTTCTCACAAAAAAAGTTAAAACTTACCCTCAATACTTATTTTTTGCAGTAAAATCAATTAATAAATACATTTTTGAGTTGGAGTTGGCTAACATTTTCGAGCACGAATGAAGAAAAGAGAAGGAAGCGACGATCGAAATGAAATCTGGCAATACGCGGTTGTTTGAAAAGACATCGAAATTGAAATGGCTGTTCACATTGATGGAATTTTTGACAAAAGCACTCAAGAAATAATAACTAAAAGTAAAGTGTTGGTTGTCGGCGCCGGAGGGATTGGATGTGAACTTTTAAAAAATCTCGTTCTTACGGGCTTCGAAGATATCCATGTTGTGAGTAGCGTGCAAAATAAGATAGAGTTGAATCATAACACACTTTTCTTTACTGCAATTTATATACTATTCTTTTTTGTTTGATGTTGTAAACCTTTCTCTTTTTCCCCTAAGTTCTCCTCCATAAGTTTCAGCGTTTGCAGGCCTCGTTTTCTGAGATAGAACGAGGTGGTTATTTTGCCGGTTGTCCACACTGTTCTTTCGAATTCCGAATAATATGATTTCATAAGGGCTAAATACATGCTGGCGTTACAGTGGATATGCAGTGAACGTGCTGCATCCTTTGTATCCGGTTAAATGCCGGATAATTTGCGGTTGCCGGAATATGTGCAGCCAGCCAGGAGGAGTAGTGATAAAACTAACGAAAATATGTTAAGCAGTGCAATATAATATGCATTGTTAAAAATGAAATTGTTGTTTGAAAAAAACAGCTTAATGATGGGGAAATTTCTTAGTGTTTAATCTGTTATCATTTTGGAAAAAGTATTGGACATTTTTGAAAAGTTGGGGTAATTCCATGTCAAATCAACCAATGGTCAAAACTTCATGTCTTCGGATTTTGCTCATTTTTGGCTCAAATAAAGTATCAATAGAACAGGGGAAAAAAACAAAGTTTTGGATTTTTTTATGCATTTGTTTCCGAGTTATAAATTTTTAAAATTTTGACAAAATCACAATTTTGCATCACTCAGAAACCTTTAAGTAGCCATAATTAAAAAACTATTTGACCTAAAAAATTACGATTGGTCTTGTTTTGTTCAGTATTTAATGAGGTTTCATAAAATATATAACATGACCTAGCTGCTAAAAATTTTGTTAAATTTTTTTTTCAAAATTTTAATTTATGAAATTTTAAAATCAAAAGTTTTAATTTCTTTGAAAAAAAAGAATGCTATTTAGCCTTCTGTTAGCAACATACATGGAAAATTTCATGATGGTAATCTAATGGTATCAGGGTGAAATAAATATTTTCTCTTTCAAATTGCTTTATTTCTATCATTTGCTCTCAGGGGTCTGTCCAGGATTTTTCAGGGTCCATTTTTTGTGAAAAACTAAATAATTTTGTGAAAATCAAACAGTCTCGATTTTTTATTTATTTTTTTTTTTTTTTTGAATCTTATAAGAAATAAAAATAAATTTCATTTATTTTCCTCTGAAAAAAGCGTATTAAACATCAAAAATGCGAAAAATCCTATTCCTATAGCGGATGCAAAGAGATTGCAGTTTTCAAAAGCATAAAAACGGAATATCAAAGAATTTATTTTGGTAAAAAATTTTTACAACTGCATTTTAAAGGTCTGTGATTAACATATTATTAATGTCTGTTAACACAATTGATGAAAAAATAAAATGAAATGATCCATTTAGCGTTTTACATTTAGACTCATAAAAGAACTGTTAATTTTGCTTTAAAAATTTAAAATAATGATCTGAACAAAAAATAAAGCGAATTTTCATTTATTTGCCTCCTAATAAAGAGTAATTAGCTTGAAAAATAAGTAAAATTCGATTTTCATAGCAGATGCAGAGATCGCAGTTTTCAAAATGAAAGCATCAGAAGTAAAAAACGGTAAACAAATAATTTATTAAAGTCAAATAATTTTAGAATTACATTTCATCAGGTTTATATGATGAATGTCATTAATAATCACCGACATATTCGCCAAAAATTCTTAGGAAAAACGTAGGGAGACGTAGCAAAACAGACAATACCGGACTTCCAATGTTAACAGAAGAAAAAATACATTAATTCCAGAATGTAGCCAAAACACCGCCCTTGTAAGCATCAAAAAGAAAAAAAAAACAATTTTTCTGCCAAAATAAGGTTAAAACCTCACACCAAAGAGGTCAGATGGCGATAATTTTAAATAGCTGATCACTCTACCAGAAGCAATTCCATTTTTCTCCAACAGTTCTACGTTCATTTCCCTTCCCCTTCCCAGATAATTGCTCTTATTATTTCATTTTTTGTTTAAGTCAAGAGTAAAAAGAAAAATGCTTACTCTGCATTTCCAGAGAAAACAACAACATCGCAGCAAGCCATTTTGATTTGCATATTATAAAACACACAAGCAGAGCTATTAAAGCAAAACAACTACAGTTGTTAATTTCTTTAAAAGAAACCAGGGTGTCAATGATTCAAATCAGTGATTTAAATCGCGATTTAAATCAATTGATTTTTTTAAAAGAATCATTGATTTAAATCACTTTTTATTTTAATCCTTAAAAAATTCTCTTGGACAATCCCAATTTCATTATTTTTACCATTTTCTTTTAGAGCTTTGATTTCCATCTAATAAATGGAAAAGTAATCCTACTCATCCCCTCTTCACAGATGCTGGAAGGTTGCAGTCCAAATAATATGTATGCACAAATAGTGCTATTTGTTGTCTAATATGTGAAATAAAGAGAATACGTGCAGGGCAGGTGTTGCAAAGAGTGAATTGAGGAGGGAGGGACATGATAGAATGTGTGTGATATACTTTCAGTGAAAAGAAAAAAAACAAAAACAACCCAACAGAAGATGAATTTTCTATGCCTTGCATTAACCCTTCACTGCACGATTTTTTATATTTTCATGAAAAAAATCATTTGTTACCTTTTAAATAACCCTGAGTTCAGGAAAAATGAAGAAAAAAATTAATCTTAAAAATGTGCACCAAAAATGATGTTTTAATTGTTTGTTCTATATATGGCACAAAGCACATAGCATATGCTTTGTATACCGATAAGTGTAATAATCTACAATGTTTTTGTGTCATAAGTGGTATAAACAAACTTTCCACTAAGTGTATTTAAACATTTTTGGAACAAAGGAAATAATGACTAAGCACACTTCTAACGGAAATGCAGACCCTTTTTTTAAAAAAAGCAAGAACTGTAATACCTAGACTAGTGCAGCTAACTAGTACATAAAAATCACACTAAACTGTTATAGCAATGTTCCAGAAGGGGCACAAAGCTCAATTTAACTGCATTTAAAAATCATAGGAATATATGAGGGTTTATTTGGTTTGTGCCAGATCTGGCACACCGTGCAGTGAAGGGTTAGCAATGGGGGGGGGGGGGCAGTCTTTATTAGTGGCTGAAATGGAACATATTCCAGCTTTATAAAACAGAAGTAAAATAAAGAGGGAAGGGGGGGGGGGGCTGAATGAAGTGAGGATTGGGTTGAGCTTCCTGACCCCATTTGATTTTTATCCTAGCTAGTAAACAGGATTATTTTCAGATTGGCTCCTAACACTTTTTTCTGGGTTTCTTACTGGTGACGCTTTACTTCAAAGGTGTTTTTGTATTTTTAAAAACTTAAAGGTAAGTTGTTCATAAATAAAAATTAATAAATAACTGAAGTTTCTAATTTAAAAAAAAAAAATTAAAAAAATCTGATTTAAATCAAAAAAATCAGATTTTTATGATTTTTTTTAAAAAATCATTGATTTTTTTACACCCTGAAAGAAACCAACAAAAAGTGCCACATTTTACATTTTAGATTTAATCACTTGCCCAAGCATCGCAGGCAGGAAGTGCGGATTTTTTAAATTCTTTCGCAAAATTGGCAGATAAGCGATTCCCTTCTTTAACTTCAGAAAAGACCCAAAAGTTATGGACTGTTACTTAGAAATAGGCTATGCGTTATTTTGATTTCAGATTTGCTTTTCATATGAATAATGTGTGAAACGTCAGTTTTCTTTGATTAGCATTTTGTGAAGGGTCCGTTCTGCTTGATCGTATTTTTGTGAAGGGTCCGTTTTGCTCTATCGTATTTTTGTGAAGGGTCCGTTTTGCTTTATCGTATTTTTGTGTTAACGGATCCGAATTTCCTCTGGCCAGACCTCCAGTTCTGTTAAAAAGTAATTCAAGTATGCACCATGATTACAGCAGTGGGAGTGGGAAAGATATTGTATGAGCGGGAAAGGGTTAAAATGCGAGATCGTAGATTTTATGCCGAACTTTGAAATTAAGTTGTGAGCGTAATATTTAACAAAAGTATATGTTGTAGGTACTCATTTTGCTCAAAATTTTATGTTCTACAAATTTATTCTATGTATATATGGCTGTTTTATGAGTACTTTCCGAGATATTGTGGTTTTGATGAAAAAACAGGTGTTTTTTGGCACTATTTTGGACGCTGTAGCGAAAGCTCACTTAATAGGAGGGGGAAAACTTAGGATATTCATTACAGACCCATAAGGAATAGATTAAAAAAATTTCCAGCTTTCCACCAATTACTTCCAAATTCAACTACCCAACCACTGGGCTATTTAGGGTCCTACCAGGGCTTGAATTTCTCAAAAAATACGAAAAAATGTCAATTTTCAAAAAAATTTTGGAAATTATAAATAATCACCATTTTTCTTCTATAACCATTAAAATGCTTCCTTTTAACACTCTTTTCATGCATCTTCAAAATTATTTACAGTCTATTCAGTATTAAGTTCGTACATAAGCCGTAAAGTTCCGTCAAATTAACAAAAAATTGACTTTTTTTACTATTTTTTTAACATAGCAACAATTCTTCTTTTGTAGTCCAGATACTATTTTTTGCAATGAATGGGCAAAATGCAGCTTTTAGCTGTAAATGCAATTATATTTCGTCACATTAACAGCCCAGAACGCACCACAAGGAGGTAGCTGCATTTCGGGTGTCATTCTGCCTTTCCCATCCACCCAGCCACGTTGTTTACATACTTTCAACACATTTATACGGATACAATTACTATCTGATGTTAAACAGATTTCTCCTTTTGAATAAAAGTTTGAAGTTTGACTCATGACTCAGTTTTTACATTGACGATTGCGAGCATAAAGTTTTTCATTTAAATTCATATCTTGTCTCTTCCTTCAATAGCAATCTGCCGTTTCACTAACCAGTTTTGAACCCTTAAAACAGTCGGAGTATAGAAGAGGTATACTTATTGAATCACTGATAAAGTAAAACTTGTTTTTGAAAAGTTGTCTTATTAACGTTGCAAGAACTCGAAGGAAGATACCAAAGTTTTAAAAATGGATAAAGGTACTTGATGGGACATGGTCAATGTAATACAGAAAGAAAAAAGTGACCCTAATCTCGCTATTAAATATTGGAGACCTTTCAGTCATTAGCTTTCATTAATTCTAGCTAACAGAGTTATGAAGTTGTTGATTTTCAAGCTGAGTTTCTAATGAGATAAAGATACTCGTCAGTTATATCATTAAAATATACGCTTCTGTATAGTTCAAGAAATTAGAAATTGAAAAAAAGAAAGAAAATTTTCATGGAACTGTAATCATATTAAAAATTACACATTCTATAAAAGTTTAAAACTATAAGAATAAATTGATTAGTCAATGCGTGTTTACTTTCCTCCCATTAATGATGTCAATTTAAAAAAAAATCTCATAGTTTGAACTTTCAAAACTTAATATTGGTCATAAAAGTTCTCATTTAGTTATCAAAGTGTTTTCTGATGTTGTATGCCTTTTCGTAACCCAACTCCTTTACAGTTTGACTATCCTCCACTGCCATGGCCAATTACAAGTTCTCAAAATTAATAAAGCAAGCATTTCTTCGAATCAGCGGATCCACGAAGAAGGGAAGATCTCAATTAAATGAATTATAGATTGCGTAACTTTCATTATACGTACAATTCCATGTTTCACTGAAATTTTCTTTCTTTTTTTTTAATTTCTAATTTTTTTGAACCATTATATTATTTAAAGATATAACTGACGAGTATCTTCATCTCATTAGAAATTCATCTTGAAAATTCACAGATTCATAACTCTGTTAGCTCGAATTAACGAACGCTAATGACTGAAAGGTCTCCGATTTTTGATACTGAGATCAGGGTCACTTTTTTCTTTCTGTATTACATTGACAATGTCCATCAAGTACTTTTACTCGTTTTTTAAATCCGTTTTTAAAGCTTCGATATCTTCCACAGAGTTCTTGCAACGTTAATAAGTTAACTTTTGAAAAACAAGTTGCACTTTATCAGTGATTCATTAAGTATACCTCTTCTACACTCCGACTGTTTCAAGGGTTTAAAACTGGTTAGTGAGACGGTAGATTGCTATTGAAGGAAAAGATAAGATATGAATTTAAATGAAAAACTTTATGGCTCGCAATCATCAATGCCGAAACTGAGGCATAAGTCTAACTTCATACTTTGATTCAAAAGGAGAAACCTGTTTAACATCAGAAAGAAATTGCATCCGAAAAATGTGTTGAAAATATGTAAACAACTTGGCTGGGTGAATGGAAAATGCAGAATGACACCCGAAATGCAGCTACCTCCTTGTGGTGCGTTCTGGGCTCTTAATGTAATGCATTTATAACTAAACGCTGCATTTTGCCCATTCATTGCAAAAAAATAGTATCTGGATTACAAAAGAAGAATTGTTGCTATGTGCAAAAAATGGTTAAAAAAAGTCTATTTTTGGTTAATTTCAAGGAACTTTACGGTTTATGTACAAACTTAATACTGAGTAGAATGTAAATAATTTTGAAGATGCATGAAAAGAGTGTGAGAAGGATGCATTTTAATGGTATTAGAACAAAAATGGTGATTATGTATATTTTCCAAAAAATTTTAGACAATTGGTATTTTTTCGTATTTTTAGAGAAATCAAGCCCTGGTAGGACCCTAAAGGAACTGTTTAAACTTGATAATATTTTATATATTTATTGTACTTACGCATGCACAGCTTTTACCAGGTATTACAGAATAAAATTCCAAAATTTTTGTTTTTCGCTCCACCCTAATATACAAGTATTTGCGTTTTTACATAGGAAACATATACAGGGTGTCCACTCCAATCGTGGACCAATAGCTAATTTCTAAACCGTTAGAGATAAGCATATAGTTTATTTAGGAAAAAATCTCCAAATTATGAAAGGAATTTTGGGTCTATTCAATGTTTTTCAAAAAATCAAATTTTGAAAGAGTTACGAAATTTAAATTTCTGTACAGCCCCCCAGTCCTATCAATCATATTTAGTAAAACATTCTTGACACTGTAACGTTTAAAACTAAAAAAAAATCACTCTTCTACCACAAAAATTGACCGAGTTATGACGTTTTGAAAAATCAAGATTTTGAAGGATTTCGCATACGGTCCCATGAGAGATCTCTCGATGACGTCATGAAATAATGCAAAATCTTGATTTTTCAAAACGTCATAACTCGGTCAATTTTTGTGGTAGAAGAGTGATTTTTTTTTAGTTTTAAACGTTACAGTGTCGAGAATGTTTTACTAAATATGATTGATAGGACTGGGGGGCTGTATAAAAATTTAAATTTCGTAACTCTTTCAAAATTTGATTTTTTGAAAAACATTGAATAGACCCAAATTTCCTTTCATAATTTGGAGATTTTTTCCTAAATAAACGATATGCTTATCTCTAACGGTTTAGAAATTAGCTATTGGTCCACGATTGGAGTGGACACCCTGTATATTGTTGGAAATTTTCAGGTAAATTCGTACTTTTTAAAAAATTTCCAAAAACTTGACATTTTTAAGAAATTGAAGAGAATATCGGATAAATCGTTGTTAAATTTCAAAATTCCAGACAAAACATTATTTTAAAACATCTTTACATTAGATAAAGGGGCGAAAATGAACCGGAATCAACTCGCGTTCATCTATCCGGAAAATTCGCGTATCCGGAATTCGGAGTTTCCCGAGCGTTCCGGATAGTCGAGCTTTTACTGTAGTGTCGAGCAATTTATTTAGTATGAGATGTGTTTAGTATGTACTATGCATGTATATAAACATATCTGTTTATGCATTTATTTTGTGAATGTGGTATGCTTTGTAATTGGATCGAATGAGATTGCATGGTTTGATGGATAAGCACGAAACTGCAGTCCATGTATCGAAATGACCGAGTTGGCGGTATATTGCAAAACACAAGTTGTTCACGCTTTTTTTTAAAACAAATTATACAAGAAACCTATTTTTTTGAATTATATTTTTCTATGAAACATCACTGCTGGTGTTAACTATCGGAACGCTACTGCACAAGGCGCTCAGAAGACATTTGCACGAGGGCGCCGATCAGGCTTGGCCCGGCCCTGCTTGTGCGTCATCATGTCTTTTTTTTTTTTTCTGGGCTTAGGTCTTCGGGCACTGAATAATTTGGCTCAATTTCATAATGGCAGTTCATGCAGAAAACTATGGTGAATCTTCACAATGATAATGACACCAGGAAATGTGTGTGCCTGCTTTTTGAAATTTAAATCTAGCTATTTGTTTCATTCCTAAATGTTTCAGTATCAAAATGAAAAGATGTCCTTTATCTGAAAGGTTTCCTTTCTCAGATAGTCTACAAAGTGTTCCTAGCAGCAGGAAGTAGGCTGAATGACTGGGGTTGATGAAGAATGGCCACCAGGAGCATCTGGGACTATATAACCTGGGGGTGGCAGTCCAGAATTGTACATCTGGGTCAGGCTTTTGACACGTTATTGAAATGAATATTATTTAAAACATTGGATCTGCTTCGAGAAGACGTGGGCGATTCCGTCAAAAGCTGTTATACAAAAGTGGTAATTAGACATGCGAGTTAACGAAGCATAAAGTGTGTTTACGGCATTACATTGGTTACCACAAATACTTAAAACTTTTATAATTAATAAATGACGCACTCTTCAAATATGGATGGTTGACTCTTGTTAATGATCTCAGAAAAAGTGAAATTGAAGTGCTCTCACAACTAACGATTTAAGTGCGGGCGATATCTCGGATTACTCGAACTGTGAAGAATCCTTTTTTTGGGGATTTCGTGTTTCCATCGGCGGATCTAGTTTATTTTTTAGATGGATCCCTGCCAATGTAAGGAGATAATTTGAGAGCTTCTTTTCCTCCCCAGATCGACCTGGACACGATCGACCTGAGCAACCTGAACCGCCAGTTCCTCTTCCACAAGCAGCACATCGGGAGAGCCAAGGCCGTGGTGAGTGGACCCTACTGCCTTTTTTTGGAATTTTTGCCTGCCTCAAAGTTGTTATTTATTGCATTTGTAGTTTTGTTTTTAACTGCCTCCAAATAATAATATTGCTCCCAGACCGGGAGTGCAGAATTGTTAGCTAATTTAATATTTCCACATTCGTTCGAGACCGTTCAACGAAGTAAAACATTGTATTGTGAATGCCTCGTCTTTATTGGACAATTTTAACTAAACTAATTCTTTTTTGAAACTATATAATCGTATTTGCTGTCTCACGACAATTTTTACGCCTTGTTTGCCAAATAATAAATGAATCGTTTAAACTATAAAACTTTAACGCCAACATAATAGGGTGGTACGAAAAGTGCCTTAGTGGAGAAAAGCTGCCATTTTGGTTCTAAAAGCAGGAGATTAAGTTTGGTTGCTTTACTGCTGCATATTGAGGTGCCGCAATGAACTTCAATTTGTAAAAAAGTGCATACTGTTAAAATCTGTGAGCGTCTGTTCGTCTGTCTGAAGCTTGAACTCCTCGAAAACCGCCGGGAGTAGAGAATCGAATGAGGTACCTTTGGATTCTGCAGTTTTTTTCTGAACAAAACGACCAAATTTGAGTAACGGAGATATCAATTAATTTAAAAAAATTCTCCTATTGTCATTCCTTCGGAAGCAGGAAGTAAAAGTCGCTATATTGCGCATTCCTCCCTCGCTCGTCGATTTGGAACTGCACCAGAATCTCTCTTTTTTTCCTCTCAATAATTCAAATGACGTTGATACAAGGAATAAAGAAAGGCGCGAAGGGTCTCTCCCGGCGAGCGACCGAAACTTGATGGCCTCGAATTCAAAGAATCCAAGGTATATTCATTAAAGTGGAAGCTCCCTTCTCGTTGGACTGCTTCATTATGGAGCAGATGTATGATCGATTAATGGTGTAGACTGGTTTTTTTCTTTGGTAGCCAGTGGCTACTAACCCCAAAAATTTTGGTAGCCACTTCAAATTTTTAGTAGCCAAATATACGTGTATACTGAGATCAAAATTGCTGCTAATCCACTGGTTCCAGACCAGTAAAATGTCAATTGATGGGTAATAAAAGTTATAAGTATGATTATGACACTGCTGCCAAATATACAATACATATTTTAAATACTGAAATAAAAGTTTGGAAAAATTTATTTAAAATTTCTTTAAGTACATCGATTGAAGCCGTCACTAAAATTGGAAAATAACGACACTTAGTTTTTGGATGACACATTTTACTTTAAATCAAGCCAGAACGTTGTAAAATGTGTCAAAAAATTAAAATATTGAGTAATGACCTTTCACATGAACAGGTGTAAATCGGGCACGTAAGTAAGTTGGAATTGATAGTCTATTATTTAGCATGAAAATTACTTATTTTGGTGTCATGTTTCATGCATCCGACGTTTAAAATAAATCTTCCAAAAAGATTGTTTCATTATATAAGGAAAAAAAAAACTTGCTACTGGTTGTTTTCGTTTTAAAAACAGACATGTGATTTTTCAGTATTTTTACTGAATTCAGTATTTTTTAAAATAGCAACATAGTGAGTGCAGAACAAAAAAATGGGCATTCACAAGTTAAATTTAGTATCTACAAATTAATTTCATGCATCCAATTAAAATAGTTGACTATATAGAACCAACAGTCTATGTTTGAACTTGCAGGCTTAATATAATATATCGACAATTTTGCAATTGCTCACACAGCGACGTAATTTCAGTATTTTTCATTCTATTTGAGTCACATGTCTGTAAAAAACTGAAGTAAAGTCTTGGAAGATGGATCCAATTTCAATCTCTTAGCGCTACCTCGACTAGTAGTCATTTTCACTCATTAAAAAAACAAAGTTTTCCAAAAATAGATTAAATAATAAATAACTTTTCGCCTCGCCAGATACTGCGAGTAAACCAGCTGACCTTGATTGGGTTCGGGGATTGTGATCGAGTCTGCGTAAACCAGGGCTGCCAACTTTATTAGGAGGTTATGTGTAGTCAGAAGGAAAAAAAACTGTAGTTTCCAGTGCTTAAGTGTAGTCTACCTTGGTTCAATAACCCCCCCTCTCCCAACCATTATGGGGGACATGCTTAAAACTATTTTTTAATTTTGTAAAAATACTACGTAAAACAATTGCTGGAAAATGAGATTTTATTTTTTAAATTATTAATAGATAATGTTGATTATATTGTTCCGCAGTCTGAGTGTTTTTAAAAACAAGTCAAGCTGAAACTTAGTCAAATGACAGCAAATTCACAGAAAAACTTGGCAAACAAATTTCCAAAAGAAATTCTTCATCCAATTTCAGACTTTCTTTTCTTTCATTTAATTTTGCAATACAACTGGATTAAACAAAGAAAAACAAAAAGTGAAATATTTTAACTGCGGAAATTGTTTAAAAACAATGTGAGGTTGCCCATTTTGTTTCAGCTGCTAGTTCATCTGGTAATTCTTTCAAATAACATGATTCGTTGTTATGAATCATACTTCAGTACAAAGTTCATTCAAAGAGCCCCCATATTCACTATCCAATCAGGATGAAGAAGAACTTTAAATTCTTTCTATCGTCAGCGACACAGCTCCGGTGATGTCATCGCTCCGATTACGTCATCGATGCGCTCAAGACGGGTGGAGTGGATGACGTGTGTAGCGGCGCTTGTTTGACATTCGTTTTAAACGGAAGATGCCGTGCGAAATGTTACTGGAATCGACTCAAAAAAGCATCATCTGGGACTGCCGATGAACGGACATTTAATCCACAAGGAAAAAATAAATAAATAATTAGTTATTCGTATGATTATACGTTATACAACAAATGCGTAGATTTTACTTCTCCATGCGTGGTAAGCTGGATAAATGCGTAGTAACTGGCAGCCCTGAGAAACGCACCGGTTTTTCCACGCCCTCTGCGTATGAGCCACGTGCATCTAGTTCCGCGCATCAAACGAAGGCGGTCAGCGAATTGGCAAGGAGAGGGGCAACCTTTCAACTTTTCTCCCAGGCCAATTAATCACAGCACGCCCTAGAGTGACTACTACAGCCAGGAAAACTGGTTTGAAGCACACAATGAAAGCCATAATTTTGGTTCGGGAAGTTTTTTTTTTCTTTGGTCAACCGGTGGCGATCGGCCCCGATATTTTTGGTCGCCATTGAAAAGTTTTGGTAGCCAGCTGGCGAGTGGCGACCGCTAGTCTGCACCTATATGATCGATGCAAAGAATACGAGTTCGTCAAATTGAAAATAATATTTGTTTATTTCAAGCTTCAAAACATGGCTCGGCTAAAGAAACTATTGCAACTTAAATTCATTGTAACTGATAGACTAGAAAGTCTAGTATTTAGAAATGATTAGATTACCATTTAGTTCCTTAAAGAACTTAACTGTTTTTCTCATATGCTAAT
The DNA here is from genome assembly GCA_038373865.1 of Uloborus plumipes. Lineage (NCBI taxonomy): Eukaryota > Metazoa > Arthropoda > Arachnida > Araneae > Uloboridae > Uloborus > Uloborus plumipes. The sequence goes on from JAXGGA010000658.1 coordinate 118,413, forward strand.
CGGGCTCATGACGTCACGCCTCGAACACGTGCCGTGATCGACCCTCTGGCGTACGACATCATTCACGCATGCCTAGTGCTGTCAGCCAATAGCTTTGCCCGATCGGCGTTCTAACATGCAAATGAGACTGATATAAAAGCACTCGATGATCTTTATCGGTGCTCAGTCCGATCAGCCCTTTAGCCGTTGACTCATGTGAAAGGCGAGCCGACTCGCTCCGACCTCGAGCTTGTCTCGGCTTCTCGATGCCTTAACTTTTTTGAGGATTAGCAAACTGATAGTTTTATATAATGGCAGGGCATTATCTGTATTATGTTTTTAGTAATGTTTTATTATTGTTTACGGACTGTTTTTGCTGTTTCTACTTTTTACTACCGTTGTTTATTCTTTTAGCCATTTACATTAGTTAAATAAATAAGTTTATTGTTACTTGGTCATCCTCTTTTTTCACTCGAGCGCTTAACATGGACGCTTACTCTGCTAAATATGAGATAGATAAATGGGCACAACTTTAACCAAAAATCCCATCTATCAATAACATCAAAATAAACATTGCTGCGATAGTGGACTCCTCCTAATATTAAATACGCTCGGCATCATTTCATTCTTGTGCTTGCTCAAATGGCAAAAGCAAAGCTAGGGTGGGTCGGGGTAATTTGGGTAATCGGGGGAATTTGGGTATAAATTACATTTTATTGAATAAAATGAAAAATAATCATTTGAGATATTTACAAAAATTCACAGTTATAAACATTCTCCATACCTATGAGAATATGCTGAAAAAATGTTTCCAACACTTTTATTGAAATTGATAAAAAATAAAACTTTTTGAAGATGGCAGTGTAATGCGAACCAACTACTTCCAAATAGTGTTGTGAATTAACATGTGACTCTATGTTTTTCAAATTCAGTTATGTATACATTACGTATGTCTACTCTAATTTGTCATTAAATTGAAAAATTTATCACTATTAGTTTTCATGTAATTAATCATTTAAAAACACGGGGTAATTTGGGTATACCGTTCATTTACCAATCAGAAGGACAAATGATTATTTTAATGGACTACAAAAGCAAAAAAAGAAGCCCTAAAGCTATAAGATTCAAAGAACTTTCAGAGAACCTGTTAAAATAAAGAAAAAATCTACAAAAACTATCAAGATGAATCAGTTCGAGAAAACAAAAGTAAAAAGCGAAGATAACCTTTCCCAGCCTTCTACAAGCCATGTAGGATCTTGGGTTTCAGTAATCTATCAGAGTGAATGTGGGAAAACTCAAAAAGAATTCAGGGGCAAATAATTGCCCAAGACCCTAAAAGTCCAGAATGTTACAGCGTTAAATTTTTAAGGCAATGTGAAGGTGACGGTCAACGTCACATTTTCTCGGACGAGGATAATGTTAAATGGGTTAAGTTGGGACGTATTTCAGATACATTTCCTGTTCCAGACTATAATAGGAGATTTTTTCAATTTGCTTGAATGTTCTCTCACAAAAAACTACTGCCCATTCCATAATTGATTAGTCATTTTGTGCAATTTTTTGTATATAACCTAGAATTTGTTTTATTTGTAACCTACAATTTGTCTTAATACTCATAAAAATTAGTATTTATACTATCTCATTATTTATATTATACCTACATTCAACATAAGTTTGAAAAAATTAAGTGGGGTAGTTGTTAAAAACCAGGCTTTGCTCTCTAACCATTACTATACCCAAATTCCCCCGTCCGTGGGGTAATTTAGGTATAGTGAAACTTAATTAGCCATTAATATACAATTGCATCTATTAACTTGAAATTTGTGAAAAACTATTCTAGAAAGTCACAATGCTGAGATGAAACCAGAAAAAGAGAAAAATATATATATAATTTTTTTTACAAAACTGGAAAGATCAAAGTAGGTCATTTTTTTACCCAAATTACCCCGACCCACCCTACCTCGAGCGAGTCGAGTCAACCTACGCGAGCCACTGACCAAAAACCAAACGTGAAATCAAAGTAAGCGAGTGACGGTCTAACCCCCTACTCCACTTTTAATAGGACACGCACTTTACATAACAGAGCAGCGGCGAACGCAGACAATCATTTCGGGAGGGGCCGAGCCGACACTCTCGGAGTAGAGGAGGCGGGGCACCTCATAAAATGTTACTGAAAAAGTAAATGTTTCGAATTTCTGATATCAATTCTAATTTCAGATGACGAAAATACATCATAAAAAATATTTTTTTTTATCATTATAATTGTTGAGAAGTAAATCATTGTGAAGAAAATGGAAAATGATAAAATTGAAATTTGAAAAAAAAACCTTTTTGAAGAGGGTGTGCCTTAAACAAGTGCATGGAATATTTTTGCAAATTAAAGCTTAAATAACATCAATTTTGCCATTTAATTTACTATATTCCTAATATTGGGTTTCAATTGCACATTTGTTGAAATTTAATTGACAAATTTAGATGAACGAACAAGCAGTAATCAGTGTTTCTGAAATATATTTTTAGTAAATGTCAACAAAATTTAATTATAAGACAACATATGTCACATACAGTAAAATGGAGAGATAATAAAAGAAGGAGTTTACTTTTTCCCCCTTTCTTTTAATTTTGCCAAATACTTTATTTTCTGTTCAAAAGAAATTCTCATGTCTTGGTTTCAACAAGAAAGGGAAAATAAATAATAATTAAGTAAACGATTTCGGCTTAAATTTTTTTTTTAATTGGGTCGCCCCCCCCCCCCCCCCCCCCCCCCCGCGAGATCCTTCTCGAACATTCAAAGCGCGGGGAAAACTATGTCACTGCGTAAGACACCACAGCGGCGGTCATGCCGGAAACTTCGAGTCGAATCCAGACCGGCGCATCGCTTCCATTCCGTCATGCATTAAATTTTAGTGGTCAAAACAAAAGCACGTAAGTATTATCATTTGTACTTTGATGAGGCGATGAGAATACATACATGATTTGACATTTTCTGGCTATCAAAACTTTCCCGACTGCTTCATAGACGTGAACGCCGGGCCGACAGCTAGATTTTTATTAAAAATTTTAATTTTTGTTTTGATTTTTATTTATTTATAATTTCCTGCTGCATACGGTGTTGCAAAAGATGGCAGTCAATGCTTGTCCGAGCATTGGATTCTGAAAAAATGTGGGTTGCGAACTGTATTTCTTTAACAGGAATCATGATGCATTCCCAAAAGCGCTGAAAATTCCAAATTTGCGAGTTAAAAAATCCTCATTGATTGTTGAATAATGCTTTTCTCTACTTGCTCGGCATGTCACGAGACACATGCTTTACCGAGGGGGATGCTCGATGGCATCTTCGTTATCTTTACCGTCGTGAACATCATGGAACGATGTTTTTCTCCACAAACACAGATTATGACGCACAAAAGAACAAAAAAATGTTCAGCATTCTATGTCTCTTTTCTTTTCCATTTTTTTTTCCATAAAATGTGTTCACCACATTAGGTGCATGTTGTGAAACCTGGCTCTGAAATGGTACTTTATGGCCAATGGGGATAGGTGAGAAATTTTAATTCTCACCACTGGAAAGCCCATTTTGTTGTTTCAAGTAAGATAGCAGTCCATCTCTCTTATTTCACTTTCAGCTGAGGTTTTTGCTTCATTTTGTTGTTCGTGAATGTTCTTTTTTTTAATCTTTTTTATTTTTTTGGTTGAAAATTTTTAAAATTTTTAACTAATGTTATTATTTTCTGAAAATGTACTCCAAATTATTTTTTAAGAACTTGCATAATGCACATTAAGCTCTTAATTATACAAAATTATGCTTTAAATGCAATTTGTGCTAAGTTTCTAAGCAAAAACAAGTTAACTGTTCGGCTTCGATCACGGGGGCGAATGTTCGGTATTCGACCACGTCGCTATCGGTCGCATCCCTACTTGGCAACCTTACATTGAGCAGTGGGTTGAAAAGACATTCCCTGTTAGATTGTTTATCAAAAGAATTTTTCCCAACAATGGAGAAAAAAATTCATTGAAAAATGGATGTTTTTTTCAGTCTTCCAAGTATTAAAAGAATAAGAGTGAAATTCATCTGCAGTTTCAATTTCTATTTCTCAATAAATTGTCCAGACAGAAGATGATAATTTTTGAATCAGGTATTTACCAAAACATATTATAATAAACTGAATATTATAACTAAATTGATCAGTACCAATATCTTGACTGGGTATTGATTAAAATAGTTGTGATATTTACTTTGTTTCCTCATTAAATCCTTTCAATGTACGGAACATTTTGAAAAAAAAAACCCGCTTTACCGAAACGGTGGGTTTTTCCCAGTGGGCCCACTTTGGTGGACTTTCATAAAATATAACCGCCGTTCTCCGGCATCGGTAGAAAGAAGTCACGACGGGAGTGCTCCGACTCTTTCGATTTGTCTGCTCCCATGAAATAGCCAAAAGAGTATCTAAAAATGATGTAACACTAATGAAATGTGTATTTTAAATGTTCCAGGTTGCCAAAGAGAGCGTCCTCAAGTTCAATCCCAATGCGAAGATCATCGCCGATCACGACTCGATCACCGAGTGAGTGCTCTCTGATTTTTCCATCCGAATGATTTCTTTCTCGTCCTCGTAAACTTTTAGTGCAGCTTTCATGGTTGATCTATAGGCTATAGATGAATGCATTTGGCTATTATTTTTTTCCACAAATAGAAAGGAAAAAACATGATGGGTATCGGGGGAAACTCCCGAATGGGGTCGAATTTGCGCACAATAAAATTCTTCAGAAACCTGACCTGACCTAAACGTAAAATACCGAACAGAGAACAATTCAACGGTCGTTTTTTAACTCCGTGCAAGACTCGCCGCCAGGGCAGAGGGAGTCGGCAGGAGGGGGATCCGTGGGAACCGCGAAAAAGAAATTTTCTTTATCAACTGCTTTAACCTTTAGGAACCGGGCGGTACACATGTTGTACCATCGGTCTTTTTTCTTTAGAGGACGGGGTTGAAATTTTCACTCGAACTCTCTGGAGCCGGGGATTTTTTCAAGGTTTCACACGTCTGGTGCTACAATTCATACCTTCTCTTTTCAATTGAGAAGAAATCTGTGGTTCAACTGTCGTACTACCTGGGTCGAAAGAAAAATTTCTATATGAACAGCCCGGATCCAAAAAGATATACACATTTGCGAATCTGTTCCTCAGTTTTCCTCTACTTATCCCCCTTCATAAAAATGAACAATTCTAAAAAAAGGAGGTGTCGAGTGCCATCTCTTTAAAGCTAGATTATTACTTCCTTCTTCTGTTTAAAAAGTAATAAAATAAAGCTGGATTAACCTCAGTTGCAGTTATATATTATTGTTCAAGTTTTCACTTCTGAACGTGACTGATGGAATGAACGTGATCGGTAATGAACTGCACGTTATTTTATTGATCATTTTCATTGCATCATTCTGACTTGAATTCCATTGTTAGCCTGTGTAGGTTTCTTTCATTAAGTACTCAGGTTCTGTAGACCACGTTCGCTTAATAATAAATCACGCACATTAATGATATCAGTCAGGATCATTCTAATAATCTCTTTGAAATCAGTTTTGTTAAATCACATTCAATCACTCGTTCACGTTTATTCCATCAGTCACGTTCAAACATGCAATCACTTTCAATTGCTCAAGAACGTTCAGTAAACCAATCACGTTTATTCCATCAGTCACGTTCAATCATGCAATTACGTTCAGTCATTCAAGTACGTTCATCCTATCAGTTCACGTTCAATCACCCAACCACGTTCATTCCACCAATTACGTTCAATCATGCAATTACGTTCAGTCATTCAAGTACGTTCATCCTATCAGTTCACGTTCAATCACCCAACCACGTTCATTCCACCAATTACGTTCTTTTCATCAATCTCGTAATAATATTCATTGTATCAATCATGCTCATTCAGTCACGTGTAATCACGCAATCACGTGCATTCCATCAGTCAGCTACAATCACAATAAGCAAGCCAATCACTGAGAATGATTGATTAACTTGTAATTTGTTCTTAAGTCTTTTCAGCCATTAATAATGCTCCTGATGTAAAGAATCAAAATAAATTTACACCTTTTAATACACTTTCTCAGTTCGCATGCAGTCCCTTAAGGGATCTCTCGATGACGTCGTGAAATCCTTCAAAATCTTGATTTTTTCAAAACGTCATAACTTGGTCAATTTTTGCAGTAGATGAGTTATTTTTTTTAAGTTTAGTTTAAAACGTTACAGTGTCAAGAATGTTTTACTAAATATGATTGATCCAACTGGGGAGCTGTACAAAAATTTTAATTTTGTAACTCTTTCAAAATTTGATTTTTTGAAAAAAAATTCATAGATTAAAATTCTTTTTGTAATTTAGAGATTTTTTCCTAAATGTACTATATGCTTGTCTCTAGCAGTTTAGGAATTAGCTATTGGGTCACGATAGAGAGAACACCCTGTATAAAAGCTTTCTCGAATAATTGGCATTAGACGCTTATTTGAACTTATAGAAAAACTTTAAGTCAGGGGTCCAGCTTCTCCCCGGGAAATTTTTTGAAATATATATATAAAATTCTGTGATCTAAGGCCTTTTAAAGGGTAATTGTTACAACAGAATAGGCAAATATTTTTAAAGTGTTATACATATTTTCAATTAAAGATAAATGAATCTTTTTGGTCAATAAATATCTGACATGAATCGACAGAGAAAGAGCGAAGGAGGAAAAAAGAGTTTGCTGACACCAACTTTCGGTACAGCTTTTGATCATCTCCTGATCCACTGACAAGCACAAACACATTAAAATGGAAAATAGTTGACCGTAAAAAAATGCATTGCATTCTTTCATAGAAATCGTGTACAGATTCAGAACTTTGGTAATGAGAGTGTAAGATCCGAGCTCTTAGGTCTAGTTTACTATTAGGTAGAAGTGGAAAATAATTGAAACTTTGCAAGGAATTCTAAATTGAGCTAGTTATAAATAAATAAACAGATAAATATCATAACTGAATTAGTGAAATCTCTGAAGTTCATTTGGGAGTCACACCAGCAGGTTGTAACTGATTTCGAACTACCCCTTCCCTCTCCCAAAGTGATGCTACAGAGTTTGCTAAATTATGCATAACTTAAAATATTAAATGAAATTTCAGAAACGACACATTTATGTTTCTCAAAATTGTTAAATATGTTTTGAGGCTCACCCTCTGAAGGGTATCACGCGGCACAAAGGACGACACCCCTGGGGTGGCGCCAGAGTGTGTTGCATAGATTTTATGAAACTGGAAAAATTTGGCAGAAATTTCAGAAAGGAAACATCGGTGTTTTTCAGAAGCTCTATGCTACTTTTCGGGTGTCACAAACGGAAGGGTATCTCTCGGGGCAAACACCCCCCCCCCCCCCCCCCCCCCCGCTCCAGCATTGCTACAATATTTGATAGATTAGATATAACTTCAAATGTTGTGTGACATTTCAGAAAGACGATATTTATACTTTTCAAAAACATTCATTTTGGGTGCCACCCCCAGAAAGGTATCACCGGAGGTGGACCCCGCCCCCGTAGCGACACAACACTACTGAAAAAATACTCTACAATATATCAGGATTTAAATACAGTGAAACTTCGATAAGTCGAAGTTGCAGGGAAAGCAAAAAGAATTCGAGTTATCGAAAATTCGGGTAATCGAAAAGGACAAGAAAACCATAGAATAAACAAAAATACTACCATTAATGTTCAATAAATTTATAATGTGATAAAAAAGTGACATAATAATGTACCAAAGATATTATATGTATAATTGTAATAATTAATGTATAATGTAATTAAATTCAAAAGTTTTTGTAGTTTGGAAAACAAATTCTAATTTTTATGCATAATATAACAATTTTGACTCACCAAGAATATCTGCATTTTTTTTTTTTATTTTAAAAAAAATCTGTAATTAAACATTATTTCTGAGAAAAAGCTTGTTCTTTCGACAAATAGTCCTCAGATATTTTTAAAGCATCAAAGATAGAATCGGGAACATTAGGTCGGGATTCTACAAAAACACGCAGTAAATCTGCTGCTTCTCTTGCATCTCGGATTGAAGGTAATTTGATTACCTGCTCAATTTCCTCTATATCTTCATCACCGGAATCTTGTTCGCTATTATCTCTTATGCTTGCTAAAATTTCTTCATCGGTAGGGTACTCTGTCACTAAGTACCGCGTCATCGACTTCTACAAAATCCATAAAGTCTGTATTGGAAGGAATGTTCATTTTCTTTTGTAAAACCTCCCACTCATTTTGTAAATTTAACTCCCTCATATTATTGTTTTCTTGATTTTCATTATCTGGATCTAAAAACAAAGCATCTTTTATGAAACCAGCCTTCTTAAAACAGTTAGCAATTGTCTGCGGGGTCACATCACTCCATGCTTTCTGCAGCTCTCGGAGACAGTCGAGCAGAGTAATGCAAAGCTCTGTTTTTTCATCTATACACTGAAGTAATTTCAATACAACACGCTTTCTATAGTGAACCTTTAAATTTTTTATGACGCCTTGGTCCATAGGCTGCGTCAGGGGTCTCCAACCTTTTTTACTCGGGGGCCAAATTGAAAATTTTTGGAAGTGAGGCGGGCCAACGGTCCAGAAATAGTTCAGTTCAGATGGTTTTTTTTGCAACATTACGGAAACTCCTAAAATTTAGAGAGCAGCTCAGAAAACTGAAATAAAAGTCATTTTTTCCCACAAAATGTATTTTGTTCTCCAAAAGGAGTTAACAAAAAAAATAAAAAGCCAAACGAGACTAAAAACTAAATCCTTGCAATGTACTACAATTTTATTAAAAGAATTTTATGTATTAATGATGATAAGAAACTTAACAATAAATGAGGACAGAGCAAGTGCAACGCTTAGGACAATTTTTAATGAGAAGATTGCATTTGTTTGCCTCCTAAAATTTCAGTCCATTTAGGGTCAAAGTTTGTAGTTCCTATCATTAAAGTTGATTTTAAATGTTCATTTAATAAAGAGGATCTGTACTTAGATTTAACATACTTCATTTTTGAAAATGTCTGCTCACACTTGTAGGCTGAGCCAAAAAGAGAATACATAACTCGAGCGTGATTTTTTATGTTCTTAAAGTTTTTTTCAGGGAGAGAACTGTAGAATGAAAGTAGATTACCTTCTTTTTGGTATTCCTGAAAAGCAGTCTTGAGTGAGTCGTTGGTAGTAAGTTCGATGACTTCAAGTTGGATTTCAGCAGGCACTTTGTCTATATCGCAGTTAAAAGGGTTTTGAAAAATCTGGATATCATCTGATGTACGGTCAAAGTCTTCAAAACGGCTCTTAAATTCTTCTCGTATGTTGGACATGATATCCAAAACGTATTCTTTAAGAAAGGAAGCAGTACTTCATGCACCTAAGTTTTTACACGTTTCAAAGTGATCATCAAAGTTCATCGATCCTAAATGCTTCTCGAAAAGCATGAGTTTTCGTCTGAAAGCTTTGACATGCCAGAGTCACAAATCGAGGAGTTTTCCCCTTGCAGATTTAAATTCAAAAAATTAATGTGTGTGGTGAGATCAACAAGAAAAGCCTATTTCCAGACAAATACACTTTCAGAAAGTTCAGGTACAGGATGCAAACGTTCAGTCATAAAATAATCAATCGCTTCTCGAAGTTCAAAAAAATCGCTTCAATACTTTGCCTCTACTTAACCAGCGAACTTCACAATGTTAAGGAACATCTGGATAAACGCTGTCAATTTCAGCAAGAAAATTTTTGAATTGGCGATGTTTAAGAGAACTGGATCTAATAAAGTTAACTGTTTTGACAACTAACATCCATTACTTCAGCTACATCCATGTGTTTCCCGCACAACGCTTGTTGATGGATAATACAGTGAAAAACCATGGGTTTAATTCCTCCAGCTGTTTTCACAGAATTACATATGTTTCCAACTACTCCAAATTTTGTGCCAGATATATCTTTTTCCTCCATCTGTTGATACACCTCTTAGACGTGTGAAATCAAGCCCGAGATCAGAAATGGTCTCACTTACTTTACTGAAAATTTTATCTCCGGTCACATTGCTCTCCATAGAGTGAACATCAGCCAATTCTTCTGTGATTTTAAATTCTCTGTTCACACCACGAACAAATAAAAGTACTTGAGCCGAGTCAGTAACATCAGTTGATTCATCCAGAGCGATCGAGAACCATTCAAAATCCTTGCAAGCGTCTTTTAGCTGATGAACAATGTTATTTCCAATATCTTCAGTACGAAGAGCCACTGTGTTCGCCGACAAACTTATAGCGTTGAACATTGAAAGTTTATCAGGGCAGATTTCTTCCACAGTCACCATAATGCAATCTTTTACCAATTGGCCGTCAGTAAAAGGTTTACCAGTTTTATCCAGAATATGGCTGACTTTGAAACTGGCTTTTACAGCAGATTCATTTTGGTGAGATTGCTTCGTAAAGATTTGTCTCTGAGTTGAAAGCGATTTTTTTAACGAAGCAATTTTATCTTCACGTAGTTTGCCTGTTAAATTGCAAAATTTGCTCGTGTTTTGTTTCATAATGTCTCCGAACATTAAATTCTTTCAGAACAGCGACAATCTCGTTGCAAATAAGACACAATGCTTTATTACTGTTATCGATCATAAAATAATCGCTTGTCCACTGTGCATTAAAAGCACGGCACTCAAAATCAACTTTTCGTTTTTTAAAAGAAGCCATTGCAATGATAAATAAAACTGTAAAAACACTGTCCACGATCGCAATGCACTTCGTGAATTGTGAGAGCGTAAGACTAAAAAAATATCAATATACTCTTGGGTTTGCAAGTAAAACAGTAAGAAAATAGCCAAAATGCTTCCTGAAATTAGCAAAAAACAGCCAATATGTTCAAAAACCGTGTGGTAGGGAAAGGGAGTAAGGGGTAAGTTTAGCAATAAACATTCAAATCTGGTGTCAGCCTCTCTCTCAGGCAGAGCTGGACACTAATTAAATACAGGTGACAGAAGGAGTGCGCACATGTTTACCCTGGGGACAGGAAATGCCCAATGCTAGGGGACTAACGGGAGAATGTGAAGCAGAGAAAAGAGATTTGTTCTCGGAAAGGGCAACAAAGAGAGATGGGTATTACCGTCGAAAGAAGTAAAAAAAAATAATAAAAAGCTTTGCATAAAGTTTGAACAGATTTTTATTTATTATTTGACGTATTCACTATGAGATCATCACTGTTCTGATTAATTTAATTAAAACAAAAATATTAAAAAAAGGGGGGGGAATTGAAAAAAACAGATTTTTTCCGCGGGCCGGAGAAAATCTGCTCGCGGGCCGTAGGTTGGAGAGCCCTGGGCTGCGTGATAGAAGTTGTGTTCGGAGGAAGAAACTCCAGTTTAATTGCTGTTAAGTTCTCTGCCAGGGTCTTGGGATGTGCCGGGTAATTATCAACAAACAGCACAATTTTTCTTCCAGCTGAGGCAAATTTCCTATCTACTTTTTAAAGTCAAGGTTTGAACAACTCTGCGGACATCCAGGCTTTACTATTGCTGGTGTAATCAACTGGCAAAGATTTTATATTACTAAAACATCTTGGCCTTCCCTATAACAAGCAAAGGAAGCTTCTCAGTTCCTGACATATTGCTTGCAACCATGATAGTTACGCGTTCCTTACTTCGCTTTCCACCCTTACATGTATCACCTTTCAGTGTTAGAGTTTTGTCCGGGGGACATTTGAAGAAAAGTCCTATCTCATCTGCATTAAAGATATCATTTTCATTATACTCAATTAGAATATCATTTAACACATTTTCTTTCCAATCTTTGCAAATGTTTTCATTCACTGCTGCGCTTTCGCCACAAATGGTTCGGTAAACAATGTTGTGCCGAGATTTGAATTTGTCTAACCATCCCACGCTAGCTTCGAACTTTGCAATGCCGATATGTTTAGCAAAAACTTCTGCTTTTGCGCGAATGATTGGTCACGATAACGGTACATTTTGCTCTTTGGTTACTTGTATCCACTTTACTAAGACCTCCTCAAGTTCTGGATATCTTCCGTTCTTGAGGCATTTTCTTTTTAAAGTTAAATAGTTTAAAAGAGTTAAAACTTTTCATCATCAACGGCTTGCAGGTAAACATTTCGATTTTAAAAAATGTTTGAGAGTGTACTAGGTGGCACACCAAACTTCAAAGCAATTTTCTTCTTCTTGCCTACGCCAGACTCGACATCTTTGATTAATTGAACTTTTTGTTGCAAATTTAAAATTTTAAGCTTTCTTTTAGCCATTTTGAAAGTTCTGTCCAAAATATTCTGCGATGAATGAATCAACGCTACAAAACAGTCACTTTCTATTACAACAAAAATGAAAAAAAGAGTTGTGCAAAGACCAGCAGCTTTGTAAGAATACCGTAAAATCACGAAAGTAATCCTTCCGACGAGTAGCCCAATCCCCAACAACCCCCCTACTTTTTCGGCAATAGCGGAATCATTCCATACTCCTGAATATACGCCCCCCCCCCCTAATTTTTTTCATTCTATTTTAGGACTTAACTATTTATTTATTTAAACCCCACCAGTCACCACCGTAGTTCTCTTTGGTTTCCTACACAGTTATGACAAAACTTTGGCTCCAGATATTCAGTCTAGACGCCTTTTGATGCCTTGCAGTGGTGCCGCCTTTTTTTTTTTTTTTCTTTTCTCACTACGTATTTGTCCACGAAAAAACTATTTCGACTTAAAGAGTTACTTTAGCATGGAAAATTCAATGAGGGTCATGGGATAAAATTCGGCTTATCGAATATTTCGACTTAAAGAAATTCGACACATCGAAAATAAATAACATTAATTCTCCATGCTGCGAGACGGGAATACATATTCACTACGGCTTATCGCAGTTTTCGGCTCATCGAAGTTCGACTTATCGAAGTTTCACTGTATTTATATTTTCTGAACCTCTTAAATGTGTTATGGATGTCACCTCCTCCTTTCCAGAAAGGTGTCTGCAGGTGCGAGTGCGCTTATACTGGTGCTACTGGTTTTGAAAGCATCTGTACATGTTGAATAAAAAATTCAGAATTGAAGAATTTTCCATGAGGGGGTGTTTCATAGGGGTGTCACCCGGCTGAGACCCCTTCCCCCGTCCCCAAAAAATGGGGTTTATTTTAGTGATGCAACGAATATTCGGCCGAGGCCGAATATTCGGCCTATTCGGCCCGTCCGCCGAATATTCGGCTTCGGCCGAATACCTATTTAACTATTCGGCCTTGGCCGAATACTGTACAAAAAATGTATTTAATTTTTGCAATTTGAAAGTTTTATATATTTTTAATTCTTCTTATCATATTTAATGGGCATTTTAAAGGAAATCTTGTTTTACTATAATACTTTGTTATTTTTGAGGGTATTTACTAATTTTATTGTCAACTTAAACTGTGTGTACTACAAACCTTGACCATCTTAACACGTAAAATAAATCTATACAAAATCATAGGATAAAGCAGAAAAACAAAATACTTTTTGCATTATCACAAGGGTTGGTTTACCTTTTTTATGAAACTAATTCTTGTACATAAAAGATCTAAATTGATAAAATATAAGTATAAATCATACATGAAACAATAGTCAGTTCTTTCTTTATCAAAATAAAATGCGTATAAAAATGGAATAGTACGATAGAAATATGCTTCTTTCCAAATCTTTTATTTTTTAAAAATTGAATGTGAGAATTTAAAATATAAAAATAGTATTGTTAATTTCCCTACATAACATTTCAAAAATATTCTTTGTAATCTTTGCAATTGGGAAAATCACAAAGCTAAGTTTTTTCTGTTCAAACAGATTATGGTGCAGAAAATTTTTTAGGAGATAGGCCTCTCTTTTTTTTTTCCCTTCAAATTTTATAAGATTTAGAAAATAAGAGTTTATTATACCTGGTACATGTACTGAACATGTAGTTCTGAAATGCACTGTCTGGCCTTGTAAAAATAGGTTAGGAAATTTAATTCTCCCTACTTAAACATTTTCGTTTTTTTTAAATAAGGGTTTTAAGAACGATAACAGTCGATTTTTCTCTTGGTGCCTACGCGGATAAAAGTCTAGATTTATCTAAATATAGGGCGCGTTCAGAGTACGCGCCCGAGCTTCCCGGGAAGCCCGGGTTCTTCCCAAAGCGTTCAGAGCTGCCATTTGGAACGCCCGAACTTCCCAAATGCTGTCCAGAGTAGACGCCCGAGCTTCCCGGGCTCAAGCACAAGCAGCCCAGGAAATTTAGCTGGGCAGATAAGTCACGTGTTTGGGCGTTTAGCAAAGGATGATGCTCATTGGCTGAAATTTATTGCTCTTTCGTCTGCTAGGGTTTACGAAGAGTGACTAAAACAAAATATTGAAAACACACACACAATGGTCAAAAATACGCACGCTATTTGCTGCGATGAATCTGAAATGGTACATTTCCTTGAGAATCGGTCATTGCCGGAACAATCCTGTCAGATAAGCGAGATCGATGAAATTCTTTACTTTCTGTTAGGCCTATTTCATCGTAATTTAAAATAACATATTTCTCATTAAATTCGATAAGTCATTTCGATCCCACGCTCAACCATGACGGTAGATGAACAATAATTGCCGCCAAGCTTAAGAATGGTATCATTTTGGGCCGAAATATAGGAGCGAATGCAGGATTGTTCCTGCATTGACAACCGCGTAACTTTCTGCTGTTGTGTCCGCCATTTTGTTTCTTCCCGAAAGGCACAAGTGCTGTCCAGACCACAACTTCCCGGGCTCGTCCCGGGCAGCTATTTATGACGTCACGGCTTAAACGCCCTGGCGGCCCGGGCGAATACTCTGAACGCAGCCATAATTATATTTTTTGCATTGGAATACCTTCAAATATTAACATTCCTCATAGATGAATATGGTTTGTTGCTGCTAATTTTGGTAAATATAAACACTAAATTCAATAAAAAATTATATGATACATTTCCGTGCTGAATCATTTCAGTTAATTTTTTCCCTTATTTATTTGGAAGAGCTTTATGAAATACTTTTTTAGAAGCTTAAATACAGAGCTCTGACCTTTAAGAACTATGAGTAAGGAAATACATTCTTCTTTGGTCTTCTTTTCAGTAATTTTTTGGCCGAATATGGCCGAATATTTTTGAAGTTTGAACTAATGCTACCATTTTCCAAAAGATTACTCCAAATTATGTTTTAAAATCTTTAATAATGTATATTTAACTCATAATCATGCAAAAGTATACTTTAAATGCAACTTGTGCTTTGTTTATTAACAAAAATAAGTTAACTATTCGGCAGCCGAATATTCGGCCTTGAGTTTGGCCGATTATTCGGTATTCGGCCAAATCACTATTCGTTGCATCCCTAGTTTATTTCCTCCTTTTTTTTTTTTTTTTCTTCTTCTCTTTTTTAGGTCCACTCCGGGTGTAACCCCTAGACGGGTTTATGTATTTCATTTAACGTGAAAAGAGGCTGTTAACTGCTGTTTAAGCTATGTTGGTTTTTCTTAGGACAGGCACATAGTTTCAGATTTTTCCGGGTTGGTGAGGGCCAAGCGTGCTTGCTATACAAATTTTTTGGAGAACAATAAAATCTACTTGCACTGATATGTAAACATATTAAAATTTTCGAATTCAAGAGAGAATTCAATTGACAATCCCCCTCCCACCCATATGACGGGGCCTGGCAGAAGAGATGTACCTTCATTATTTAGCATTACAAAATTATCTTTACGTTTGAAGGATTCTATGCTGTAATCTTTTTTTTATCGTAGTTAAATTTTTAGATTGTCTGTAATGTTTTTTAACTTGTTTTTTCCCTCCCTTACAGCACAAAATACAATGTTGAATTTTTCCGCCAATTCAGTGCCGTTACTAACGCCTTGGACAACATAGGTATATCCTTTTCACTTTTGTACTGTTTATTTTGAAATTCAGTATTGTTAATTTAAGAGTTATTTAATGTTAATATTTTATGTTAACAATTTATGAATGACTATTTATTTTTGTGAATTTGAAGCTTCAATATTGTTATTCAATTTCTACTATTAGCTCACAATCTCTATTCGTTTATATTTCTTGTTCAAATGTTGCAACTAAAATTTCATCAACTTCCTGTGATCAGCACTTTGGAATCTGACCTCAAACTCAATTTTTAAAACGTTAACCCCCATGATCCATTTATCTAAATCCCATAAAAATGCATCTATAAATGCCCATAAAAACTAAGTATTGTTTAACTAGCTTGTCATGTGTGTAAACAACTTAGCTAGAAGCTTTATAATAAGTTTCAGTTCAATATCACTGTGCTTTTTTCTTAACACGGATCCTACATAGTTTCTTTTTTTTTATTATTCATTCTTTTCTTATTTGAGTAAAACAGCCGAAATGCCGCTTTTTCAATTGAAATAGGATTTTTGCACTTTACAAAAAATGTGACTATAGCAAAAAAAACCCTGTATCACACATTTTGCGTCACAATATGCTTTGTGACAAGAGGAAGGGAGGGGGACTGGATAACAGCCAATTTCAGAAGGAGCAGCCCCCACTCCCGAGTGAATTTTTTTTTTCTTCTCTTTTTTTGAGAAAGAGAGAGAGAGACACATAAAGCCTGTTTGAATAACATTGCACTTTTGTTTGCTGAAGGAGCCATAGTGCCGACTGCAATCAATATGTGAAAGAATAGGGTGGGTCGGGGTAATTTGGGTATAAATTATATTTTATTGAATAAAATGAAAACTATTCATTTAAAACACCTACAAAAATTTACAGTTATAAACATCCGACATACCTATGAAATTATGCTGAAAAAGTGTTTCCATCACTCTTATTAAAATTGATAAAAAATAAATTCGCCTTTTTGAAAATGGCAATGTGATGCAAACCAACTACTTCCAAATAGTGCTGCAATTTAACCTCGCACTGTTTTTCAAATTTAGGTATGTAGACATTACATATGTTTACTTTAATTTATCATTGAATGGAAACATTTATCATTATTAGTTTTCATGTAATTAATGATTTAAAAACATGGGGTAATTTGGGTATGCAGTTGATTTACATATCAGAAAGACCAATAATTATTTTATTGGACTGCAAAACAGGAATTGATGTGCCTCCTAACTACCTGCAGTTATATATGCTGCTATAATATACTTATATCTCTCATAAAACAAATACTGCCCAGTCAATAATTGATTTGTCATTTTGTGCATTTCATGTATTCGTTACTTCGAATTTGTTTTATTTGTAGCCTGGAATTTGTCTTAATACTTATAAAAATTAGTTTTTATATTATCTCATTATTTATATTATACCTACAGCCCACATAAGTTTGAAAAAATTAAGTAGGGTAGTTGCTAAAACCAGACTTAGCTCTCTAACCATTACTATACCCAAATTTCCCCATCCAGGAGGTGATTTAGGTATAGTGAAACTTAATTAGCCATTCATATGCAAATGGATCTCTTAACTTAAAATTTGTTAAAAACTATTCTAGAAAGTCACAATGCTAAGCTGAAGCAAGAAAAAGTAAAAAAAAATATCAGTGTACATTTTTTACAGGACTGGAAAGCTCAAAGTGGCCAAATCACCCAGACCCACCCCACATGAAACTCGGGTGTTTCGCTCCTTATTTCTTTTTTGATGGAAGAAAGAGAATATTTCATTTCAATCGCCTCTCGTTTTCATCGTCACGACGCCATGACCCGCGTCGTGGTGTCGTTCGTGCCGAACGACGTGAGGTTCGGTGTTTGACCGGCCCGACAACCTTTTGAAGTCGATCGGCATCTGACACATTTCTGTCCTTTGGTGTTGATCATTTATTTGTCTTCAAGGGCTCTTTAAAAAAACATTTAAAGGAGTTTCGTGAAAATAAGAAATGATACGTGGGGCATTCTCTCCTTTTCGAGATAAGTGTGATCCTTCTCTTCCCCGCAGCTGCCCGGAGCCACGTGAACCGGATGTGCCTGGCGGCGGACGTGCCGCTCATCGAGAGCGGGAGCGCCGGATACCTGGGACAGACGACCGTCTACAAGAAGGTGGGTGGAGGAGAGTCGTCTCGTTCCTGCCTCGAGAGGGGAAGTCCCGACGCGACCGGAGTCGATGGTTTGGGGGCACCGGGAGAGCCTCGAAGAGAGAGCGAGGATTTTATTTGTTTTCGCTGAATTAAAAATAGCGACATTCAGCTTTTTCTCGCGGATGATTTGTTTCGCGCTCGTTCATTTCTGTCGGGCGAGCGATGTGTGTTCGTGAAACAAGAAATTGATTTTTAATCACTCGAAAATGCCGTCTCTTTCTTCCGGGTGAAGATATCGACGGGTCGTTTTCGAAACGGAGGGAAGGAAACGACCGGAAAAGGTTCTTTCCCACGAGACTGAAATCGCAGAGATCCGATAATTATTTTGCGTGGGAAGAGAAATTTTTGAGTCCTTTTGTTAAAATTCGAACGGTTCGTTACTTTCTGGACTTTACGAAACCGCTCCGAGATCCTTCCCGGTGGCCGAGTGCCTCCCTGCCGAATCGGGTCCAGATTTGGTGTAGTTGTGTGATTTCTATAAGGACACACACACACACATATATTTTCTGTTCCGTTTTTATGGATTTTAATAAATTATTTATGTATTTTCTCAATTGAAGGCATCGTCAAATTATTGATAGTTGATAGCTTTTTAACCCTTTAAGAGCCATTATTTTGAAAATCAGACTAAAAGGGGAAATTCTGGCAGGGACAACATTTTTTTTTTTTTTGTATAAAAGTAGGTCATGAGAAGTGAAGTTCCGAGGTTTTTAGCTTCCCAAAAAATCTCCAAAAATTGTTCACTCTGTAAAAATTCCTAAAGTTTGAGGTTTTGCAGTGGTCTTTTTGGTTGAGCAAAGTTCATACTTCCTTAAAAAACCCTTAAGAAACTCTTAATTTTATCAGACAGAATTAAGGTCCCTAAAAAACCCTTAAAAAGTCCGTAATTTTTCGAAAATTTTCCTTAATTTTTAAGATTGTTTCAGTTTTTTTTTTTTTTTTTTTTTTTTCCCCTCCACGTATTAAAAGCTGGCTCTTCGTCATTTCATCAAAATTCATCATTACATGCTTTAATACACGAGAGAGAGCCTCAACTTCGTCATATATTGGAACTGAACGCGTACTTCGCGGAAAACTGGTTTGTGTGGTTGAGACAGCAATCCTTTTGCATTGTGCAAATATTTTAACATTTGCGAAAATTTTTGGTTATACTAACATATGCTACCTTAGGTTATCACATTTAATTATTTATTTCAATAATTTATAAAAAAAAATTCTCCCCATTTTACATGCTTACATTTCACCCGCGATTCTGGAAAAATCGCTTCTTTTGTTCGACATTTCAATCCTTTAAGAGCAAGAATCTGAGAAACTGTCATGCCTAGCATTATGAGGTGGTTCATGACCTCTCAAATTTTTTTCCCAAAAATTACCAAATGTTTATTATCTTATTGAAAGATCAAATCCAGAATGTTTTGTTCTAAAGTTGAGTTGTTTAGTTTTTATGGATCCCCAAAGGTGAAGGTGCGGCATCAAAAATTAAGCGGATTTTCAAGACATGGAAGTTGCTGTGAGCCAAAACTCTTACCAGGAACTGTTGAACTACAATTTTCTTTTTGTATATGGAATATAGAAGGTTCAAACTTTACAAAATGAATGTCAAATTTGGGATAAGTTGATGCCGTAAGGTCAGTGAAGGCCCTGTAAACAAGGCACTCTCGAAGGAGCCTATTTGCAGCAACCAGTGCTTTGATCAGGAACTCTCTTGCTTCTGTTAAATTTCATGTGAAATTTTTATTTATTAATCAAATTGTACTATTGTAAGAAAATAAATTGTTAATACTATGAAGCTCTTCCAATATTACTGAAGATGTGGTCAATAGTGCTCTAATATGGATAATGCAGATAATTTCTCTCATTACTTAAAAGGTTAGATCACTAAATATATGAGGCCTATAAATCAGGAGAATAGCTTTATGATAAGATTGAAAACCATTACGAGCACAGTAAAGCTCAACACTCGCGGTCGCCAGTAGCCAAAGGCGACCCATTTTTACGGTTGGGTGACAAATTTTTCATTAAAGTCTCCAACCCGGCTACCATTCGCTCATTCACACATTCCCGACCCCATCCCCATTGTCGAGGAACGACCGGAAGTGTTTCCCGATGCGTACTCCCGCAATTCGTCGATGCACCCGACTCGGAGGGTCGCTCGCACTTTCTTTGCTCGTGGCGGCTGTCGTCAAAAACGAAAATGTATTGGCCGACCGGGGTTCGGTATTTTTAACTTGCCCGATGATTCGATTCAAGCAAGTCGATATGTTCCCGGGAAGTTTTGGAATAACTGATCATGAAATCCGATCGCATCTGTGTCACTCGCTCATTCCTGTCGCCTGTGCCATTCTACCTTATAGACATTTATAATTTCATATAGATTATTTGTTTTCAACCTTTCTTATTTATTTATATATTTTTGCCAAGGACTCGAACGTTTGGCGACGCCCGTTCGAAAATCTCTATCTGGGTCATTCCATATCAAGTGATCCAACGTTTTTTACCTTACATTTTTGTATTTCTTTCACATTTGGCTCATCAATTGTACCCCTTGAGGTAATCAAAAGTCTCAATTTTTGGATTTTTATCTCTATTATTTTTTCATTTATGAGACTTTGAACTTTGGAAAAACCCTCGTTTTTCCATGGATAAGGGTACATAAAAGGAAGCATAACTCGGCACCAAATATAGATAGAACGATTTGGTAAATGGCATTTTAAAGTACGTTAGTTGCCGCTTAATCTGATATGCAACATGACTAATTTGATAAAAATTTTCTTTTTCAAAAAATGAAATTTAAATTTCAAATTTAAATTTCTCAAAAACATATAATTAATTTTTTTGAAAAAATTCTCAAAAATTCTTGTGTATTTCATCTGTTTGTACAAATTTTTAGATTGGGATCACAATGGGATCATATTTTTTTGAATTTTTGAATAAAACTGTATAGGAAAAAAATGATATTTTTTAGATTCTATTTATTTAAATACTAAGTTCTCTTGCTCGTGATGGTCTAAAAAGTAGTAAACAAACATGAATATGTTTAAAGTGAGCTGGCATGAGCTTATAGATTTGTCAGGTTCACCCCCCTACCTCTTTCTTCCCCGCACAACCACTCTTTTTTAATACAAAACTGTTCAAAATGTTTTAAAAAAAACAAAAACTCTTTGATACAAAACGAATAGTAAACTTATTTAAAGTGGGGAAATGGGTTTCCTTATAACTAGACGAAGTATCCCCCTCCCCACCCAAATATACCATTCACACTATACTAATATGACGTCTAACCTGGGGATTGAGTTGAGGATTATTTTCAAACCTAGGTATATATATTGTTTTTCAGACGAAGTGTTGAGACGAAGCATGAGCTTATAGATTTGTCAGGTTCACCCCCCTCCCCCTTCCTCCACCGCACAACCACTCTTTTTTAATTCAAAACTGTTCAAAATGTTAAAAAAAAAACTCTTTGATACAAAATGAATACTAAACTTTTTTAAAGTTGGTAAATGAGTTTCCTTATAACTAGACGAAGTGTCCCCCTCCTTCACCCAAATATACCATTAACGCTGTACTATTATGACGTCTAACCTGGGGATTGAATTGACTATTATTTTTACTCTAGGTAAGTGAGCTAACATTAACTTGTAGATTGGTTAGCTCCCCCTCCCTTCCTTCCTGACCCAACCATTTTCCCCCCAAACTGTTTAAAATGCTAAAAAAAAAGCTTCTTTGATACAAAATGAACAGTAAACTTGTTTAAAGTTGATAAATGGGCTTCCTTATAACAAGGCAAAGTACAACCCTTCCCCCACCCAAATATACCATTAACGCTATACTAATATGACGTGTCACCTGGGGATTGATTTGAGGATTATTTTCCCCCTAGGTATATATTGTTTTTCAGACGAAGTGTTTCGTTTTCAATCCGAACTTCACAAAGTGTACTTCCATTCAAAATCTGAATTTAAACTTATGGTTCATTTCATCCCCTCCCCCAGCACCAATCTTCAATTTTGAAGGGAGGGAATAAATGGGTCGCCCCAAGATCATAGCAAACAGCAAAATAGCCACTGTTTCCCCTTGTTCTCATAATGTTTTCCCATTATCTTTACCCAAAACTGAAAAGAAATTAAAGTGTCACGTTATATGTCAGTCCCCATCACTGCCTTTCTTTTCTCTTATTGGACAAAGCTCATGAGCTAATAGGAAAGAGTAACTAACAGAACAAACTGAAACACTACCAGACATCAGTAGAGACTAAGGCTTTGAAATGGGGCTAGACGGGATGATAAAAAAAATAAAAGTTTGGAGTGGAAAGGTAGGGTAAGGGGGGGGGAGCAATCTGTAAAGAAGTTAAACAACATGTGAGGTTGTGCTCAAAAAAGCAGTGCTTGTTTAATATATACATATATAGATATATCTTGCTGCATTACTTTCCTTTACAACAAAATGAAAAAGAACACAAACAATTAAATAAAAGCTGCACACTAGATAATGTGGGAAGATAGTTATGGGGACACAGACATATGGTCTGATATTTTGATTTATTTTCAGTTTTGTGCGAAAAGAATAGAAAAAACGATGAGAACAAGGCGAAACAGTGCTATTTTGCTGTTTGCTGTGATATTTGGGCGGCCCATTTATTTCCTCCCTTCAAAATTGAAGATTGGTGCTGGGGTAGAAGATGAAATGAATCATAAAGTTAAATTTCAGATATTGAATGGAAGTACACTTTGTTCGGATCGAAAAGAAACACTTCGTCTGAAAAACAATATATATACCTAGGTTTGAAAATAATCCTCAACTCAATCCCCAGGTTAGACGTCATATTAGTATAGTGTGAATGGTATATTTGGGTGGGGAGGGGGATACTTCGTCTAGTTATAAGGAAACCCATTTCCCCACTTTAAATAAGTTTACTATTCATTTTGTATCAAAGAGTTTTTGTTTTTTTTAAAACATTTTGAACAGTTTTGTATTAAAAAAGAGTGGTTGTGCGGGGAAGAAAGAGGTAGGGGGGTGAACCTGACAAATCTATAAGCTCATGCCAGCTCACTTTAAACATATTCATGTTTGTTTACTACTTTTTAGACCATCACGAGCAAGAGAACTTAGTATTTAAATAAATAGAATCTAAAAAATATCATTTTTTTCCTATACAGTTTTATTCAAAAATTCAAAAAAATATGATCCCATTGTGATCCCAATCTAAAAATTTGTACAAACAGATGAAATACACAAGAATTTTTGAGAATTTTTTCAAAAAAATTAATTATATGTTTTTGAGAAATTTAAATTTGAAATTTAAATTTCATTTTTTGAAAAAGAAAATTTTTATCAAATTAGTCATGTTGCATATCAGATTAAGCGGCAACTAACGTACTTTAAAATGCCATTTACCAAATCGTTCTATCTATATTTGGTGCCGAGTTATGCTTCCTTTTATGTACCCTTATCCATGGAAAAACGAGGGTTTTTCCAAAGTTCAAAGTCTCATAAATGAAAAAATAATAGAGATAAAAATCCAAAAATTGAGACTTTTGATTACCTCAAGGGGTACAATCGATGAGCCAAATGTGAAAGAAATACAAAAATGTAAGGTAAAATTTTTCTCAGATTTTGGATCACTTGACGTGGAATGACCCATCTGGCTCCATCCGAGTTAAGTTAAGCCAACACTATTCTCCAAATTATCTGTATATATTTATGAAAAAGTAAACTCAAGGATATTGTGAAAGGATATTTGTGGCTGGCCTGCGTCCTGGCAGCCTCATGGCACCTACAGGCTAGAAACTTGGTACAAAATTGGTTCGAGCCCCGTAAATTTGCACCTCAGAGTCATTTTTCTTAATTTCAATTTTTTTTTAATTAATTTTTTAAGTATAAATTTTACATACTTCACCAAATTGGGGGCACAAAAATCTCCCAACTCTAATGTTATTTATTGTTGGAAAGAGAGATTTTTTCTGAGTGAGAATATGTTCCATTTCTCTCCATTACATATAACAGGAGATAGAAGTGATTCTAATTTAGCCATTTTTCAAGACTCACCTCGAGCAAAATAACATATTGTCCAAACCGCCACCTATCCACTTTTATCTCGATGTTTTACTTATTTACAATTACTCTTGTTATTTCCACATATGTTTGTATTGAGTAGTTCCTTTATTTCGTTCTATCTATAGATGTTTTGCACTGAAAATTTTCAGAAAAATAATCCCGAAAAACAGTTTTAGAGAACTTTTGGTCATGTTAAGGAGATGAGAGGCTTGCCATCCCTCATCCAATCTTTTTTTTTTTTTTTTTTTTTTTTTTTTTTTTTTTTTCCAGAATTTGAGGTCATAAAAATGTTATTGCAGTTCATTTTGTCAATTGTTACTGGATGAGGTTTTAAATGTTTCTGTATTAAACTTCGAAAAACCCGGTTTAACATGACCTTAGTTAATCTTGGGAAGAATGCGCGCCGAGGGATCTCTACTGAAAATTTTCGAAATTCATTTCCGAAAAGCACCATAGTTGGCCCTCTTTAAAGATGTTGAGAGAAGGAAATGGCGTTTTTTGATCTTTTCATTAGCACTTTTTTGATGTTGAAACTCCAAAATGAAATTTATAACTATCCCGGTTAATCTTAGGAAGAATGGGGTAGGCAAGTATATATGATAGACATTTAGTCAATATCTTGCTCCTTAAAAGGGTACTGCTGTGAGAAAGTGAATGCTGTACTTTTAGTACAGTACTTACAATGACTTTTTGTGATATTTGAAGATTTGTGTTTTTTGAATCCATACTAACAATGGGGAACTGCTCTGAAATTGATTTTTTTTTTTTTTTTGTGTGTGTGTGTGTGTGACAGAAACCAAATAAGCAAGCTTGTGCAATAACACTAAAGTATAACAAATGCAAAAAATGCAAGAAAATAAAAAAAAAAATTGCATATACTGTGCTTTACCTCCTAAACACTGGGCAAAAAAAAAGTTATTTCATTCCTTCCTGTTTGTCATTGTGTCTTTTTTTCTTCCTGCAGGGCAAGACTGAATGCTACGAGTGCACCCCCAAGCGGACCGCCAAGACTTACCCAGGATGCACCATCAGGAACACACCATCGGAACCAGAGCATTGCATCGTATGGGCAAAACATCTCTTCAAGTGAGAATACCACCTTTTCAATCATCACTTTTTTTAGTCTCAGGGTTCGCGTTTACGCGCTATAGCGGCCTTTTTACGCAAATCCTTGTAGAACAGACTTAACATTCACGCAGCTTTGGGGTCCCTAGGACCCAAAAATAATAGTTTATACCTGGAGAGAAAAAAAATCCGATTAAAAAGTAATTTCGGACCTGTGAATCCGAAAAACTCCAGCAAACTAGTGCTGATTTCATGCTGTATATAATTGAACTTTTATAATCATGAAAGGAGAGGAAAGAATAAAAGCCCATCCTTATCAGTTAACTCAATGACCCTCTATTGTGTTGGCCATGCAATCCTAGTTCTAAGAACCGGGTTGGACACGGCTGTTACTTTGGAATTTTAATCCCTCTGCCCAGAGCCCAATTCCTTAAAGCCATGACATTGCACATGTTGTCCCATTGTCCTCCCATTTTTTTCTTGGAATTGAATAGTAAACATGGTACAAGTTCAAAATTTTCGTTTTATTTTAGATCTTTTTCCTCCGCTTTTCGTTAGTACGTGGAAAATGGGCTTAGTTAATTTTGGCAGATTTATACTGATTCAGCAGCAATCTTTTAGCATCTGTTTCTGGTTAGTTATTTTTCAGATTGTTTCCTAAATAGTTCCTTGTGCAAAGTCTACAGAGCTGAAATTCAATAGTATTTTTCCAGCGTTGCCAGACGTAGAATTTTTGATACTACGGTAGTATTTTTTCGGCCCAAATAAGGAGCGTAGTATTTTTCTGGCAACCCTGTTTCCAATATACTAATGACTTAATTAAAAGATTTGGCGGATTTTTTTTTTCATTTTCAAAGATTTCGCATTTCAGCAACATTGATTTTGGCAACGTTTGGAAACAGTAGTATTTTGTAATATTTTTTTTTAGAGGAGGCGTAGTATTTTTTTGTTTCAATTCTCTGGCAACCCTGTCTTTTTCCCGGTTAAAATGCTTTGGGACCTTACTTAGCGCGTTTTCGAAAAATCACCAACTAGCGCGTTTTCGGTGTCTCGCGGAATTGAAAGCTCCGAGAGAACCTACGCAAAATAGTCAGGGTTACCACGCTTGGCACGCCTATCGCCCATTTAGCGAGAAAAGGGTATCTAACCAAATATCGTATCAATTGCGTTATTGCATCGTTCTTTTTAAAGTGTTTGTTTTTAAAACTAGGAAAGGAAACTTTTTTCTTCTTTTAAACTTTTGTAAGATTTCTGTTGGTTTCTGTAAGCAACAAAATTGTTCTTATTTTCTCTTTTGGCTTATTTTTGTGCATCTCCCCTTGGGGTTGCATTCGAATGTTCCAAGGGGGTGTTTTACCCCTTTTCTGGAGTAAATCAGTGTTCATTTCAATGCAGACAAAAGTGATATGAATTGGCACGACCACTTGGCGATATATCGCCAAGCTTTTGGTCGCCAAGTATTTGCCGCCAATTTGGTGACATATCGCCAAGTTGGCAAAGAAAAATTGTTTTCTTTTTTTATTTGGACTCAATTTGGCGCTATTGGCGATATTTTGCGAAAGATCCACTGAATGATGTTAAAATCAGCTATATTTAAGGGATTAATCATTGTAAAACATTTTTTTTTTGCATTGTTTCGTGGCAAACTAGGGATATAAATGTTTGAACTGTTATCTTGCTCACTCCAAGCACTATTTTAGCACTTAAGGCATCTACTAAGAAATTTACACATAAAAATAAGTAGCGTGGGGTCCATACCAGATTTTTATATCATACTTTGAAGGAATTATAATTGAATTACAACTAAAATAGAGCATTTTTTCTGCTATATCAATTATTTTACAAATGAACTTTTAATTTATACCATGGGCAAAGCCGTGCGGGTACCGCTAGTATGTATATGAAGGGCCAAGGGGGTAAAAGATAAAAGTCACTTTTTCGTCAATTTTGAGATATTAGCGCTATTTAGGGGCTATGAAGGCGTAATGTCATCTGGTAGAACAACAAGGGGCGAAAAAGATGAGAATCAACCGAAATGTGCATGAAAACTCTATTAACTAACTACACAAGGAGTTACGAGAAATCAAACTTTGTTTTTTGTTTTTCTCGAAATCGCTTTCTGATCACTTTCATCTTTTTCCCCCCCTGCCCCTTCATATACATACTTGCAAAAATACCCGGGGTTGCCTGGTCAATAATAATATTGAAAAACAATTTATACTCGAGCCAATATTTAGAAAAGTGCCAATTTGAAGTTGGAGTTTTCTGAAAAAAAAAATCCAAAAAACTAATATTGGATTTTAAGTCTAAATTGAGTCTAAATGCAAGAAAATAAAAGGGGGGAGGTCAAGGAAGTTATTTACCCCCTCCTTAGATTACTCACTTTTAAGCCGTTACAGATCTGATGAATGTTACAGATCTGATGTTAATATGAGCTACATATTTGAGTTTATGCTTTCAGTCTTCGTTAACATCTCTAAATATGATATCATTTCCTTGCATTTTTAACATAGAATTAAGATAATTATATTAAAATATATATATTAGGCTAAAAAGTCAAATTTCATTATAAAAAAGCATTTCTTGGAAATAAAAATGAGCGATAAGGTTTTTAGATAAAATAAATTATGAGATTCCCAAATCCAAGCTAATAAAACATTTGTTTTGTTTTGAAACAACACACAACTTCAACTTTTTCAACACACAACTCTGCTGCTTGCTTTTCTTTAATTAGTTGCAGGAAATTTAATTTCTTGATCAGAAATTCAAATTTAGCATGCTAGTTATTATCTAGTTATTTAGCGAAGTTATGAGAAATTGAAGCACCAAAAAAATAAATAAATAAATAAAATAATAATAATTAATTAACTTAATTTCTGCAGTGTCACTTTTTCTTATTTTACTAACTTCTATTGTAAGGTCATACAAACCACAAATGAAGCAATTGTACTAAAACTCATTGCTTTTCATTTTTTAAGAACAGAAATATTCAATATATGGCTAAAACCTATGATTTTTGCTTTTTATAATTCTGAAACGTGTGAGTTAGTTCTGTAACATATTCGCTGTTTTTCAATGTTACCGCTCTGACTGTTACCGATCTGACAAACTGACAAAGTTTTTTTTTTTTTTCCGAGTCGATCGCACTAAACCAAAATCAAACACGTGGTT
Organism: Uloborus plumipes; assembly: GCA_038373865.1. Taxonomy (NCBI): domain Eukaryota; kingdom Metazoa; phylum Arthropoda; class Arachnida; order Araneae; family Uloboridae; genus Uloborus; species Uloborus plumipes. The sequence goes on from JAXGGA010000658.1 coordinate 146,766, forward strand.
TTTTCACTTGTAATAAAGGACTATACTTGCATATAAAATAATTTTTGAAATAATAAAAACTGCGCATTTTAGAGCGTGTTACCGATCTGATGACTCAAATGACACACATTTTATAAAATCACTTTAAAAAATTTTACATACAATTTTAGATGCAGAAATGCAAATTTTTAATTACGATTCGATAAAACATCCCACCAGTTACTCAGTATAACGTGGTATAGGTGCAGGAAATAATTTTGGGAGCCTAAACATAGATCGAAAGTTATTGTTACCACTCTGACGCGGGAACTTGGGACACGCTTATTTCGCATCGGCTAGAAAATCAGAAATCGATTGAAACAAAAATGAAGTAAAATATTAACAAAGGGGTAAAAATAGAATCGTTTTTCGTGCAAGTGCGTTTTTTTGGGAAGTTAGAAAGTGCGCTTGACCTGTTTGCATGCTAAGCTTTGCTACTGGGGACATGTTACAGATCTGATTTTTGATGTATAAAAACAATATTTTCTGAAGAAAAAAAATTTTTTTTTCTGATGTTATTAGATGAAATGAAAGCAGAACCTTGTCTTCTTTCTGTGGAAAATTATTTTTTCAACTAGTTATTGAAATACTAGTGAAAATTCACTTGGGACTAAAATTGGCACTTTTCTAAATATTAGCTCACTCGCCTTTTTTTTTTCTGAACTGAAAGAACCTCAAACACGCTGCTTTGACAATTTAAAATGTCGCTAAATTTGCCGTAACTGTTTTCTGATACCTAGGATAACTTTACTCCCCTCTCTACTTTACAAAAATATATTTAAGTATTACTATGCTACTAATTTTTGTCAAAGAGAAATTGTCATCAAATGCTGACCATGAAATGACGCTAAAAGTTTTTGTCTTTAATGATTACAAAATTAATAGGAAGTATTTGACAATATTTGTGCAAAAATGCAAATGAATGGTAATTTTAGTCTTATTTAAGAGTTAGAGTTATTTAGCATGCAGATTACTTTACGCTTTAACATTTTAAAAATTTTTTAATGGCTATGTACGGAATCGGCCAACAAAAGAAAAAAAACTGAACTTTTCAACTGAGGGAGCGTTATCTCGATGATTAAGATTTTGCTGCAGTCGACAAATGTCACACAAGAATAGTTTGGTTACATCGTGTAAGAAGTAAAGTATTGTTACGTAGTCTTTGGCACCAAAACTGGCATCAGTTGAAAAAATCGCCGAGAATCTCAGTTATTAAAATATCCTTGCAACAATTTTGCCAAGATTCCTGTTTGATTGCATACTAAGTATTTCCTTACTAAGCACTTACAATTGGGGATACTAAGTATCCCCAATTGTAAGTGTCCGATCAAATTTTTAAAAATGTCGTTGAGTTGTATTTGAAACTCCATCAAATTGGAAAATAATGAACCTAATCTATTTTTTAGTTGCCAGTCTCTTCATGCAATTACGTTACCGATACTCTAAAACTCATATTTGCAAAACTTGCGAAAATAATTGATGCAGTGAACAACTAATGGAATACGATTTACGGAGTACTAATAATGGGACACGATTTATTCCACAAAATAATCTTTGCACTTTGCAAAGCACAATAAAAAACATTGCTTAAGGATAAATATTCTACTCACAACTAAGATTACAAAATGTTTTAAATACAAATTGTGGTAAAAGCATGGATATTCTGCATGAAGCTGCAAAGATAAATAACTTTTTGATTTGACTGGAGAAAAGCCTTCAACATTAAATACGAAAAGAAGAAATGATACACGCAATTCTAACTATCGACAGGGGTTGAGATCATACACTAAATACTGAATTAGTTTGCTGAAAGCCTTCGGATTCATGCGAAAAATGTAGCTTAAAATGGAATGAAAAAAGCGCTACCAATCGAACTTTTTTGAATATCGTTATAAATTAGAGCCTATGTGTTATTCTGATGTGTACGCAACATTACTGTAAAAATTTCATTAAAATCCATTCAGTAGTTTTTGTGTGAAAGAGAAACAAACGTACACCCTTCCATCCAAACAAACTTTCGCATTTATAATAGTAATAAGATATATATATAAATTCAGTGCCAAACAAAGAGTTAAGACAATGAGTAAAGACAAGTGTTAGGGCAGTGCAAATGAAAGTTGCATCGTTGTCTGGGGTAGTGTTGTTTAATTTATGATTAACTAGCTGACCCGGCGAACTCTGTTCCGCCTTAAAGGCAATAAATAAGAAAATTTTTGAATTTATTAAGTTTTTTATTATTAGAAAATACAAAAAAAATTAAGTACCTACATTAATTATTCATTATTGTTTCTGTATTTTAGTACATAGGTTGCTCTTCACTGAAGTACCTTGTGTTGCACAACATTTTTTGTTTTATTATCAGGCGCAAAAAGAAACAACTCAGATGGTCTTCCGACCCGTAAACATGCCACATATAATTGATCATGGGAGAAACGGTGATATTCTAGATTCAAAACCACAAACTTTTAAGGATTGGCCTTGTGATTTGTTAAAGGTCATGACAAATGCAAGACGGATCGGAAATTGAAGTCTTTTAAATTCAAACGGCATATCGGTTGGGATTATCGGGATCCTAGGAATGAGCAATCGTTTCTGACAGCTTATCACATATAAATGTCAAGGGAAGTAACGTGTTTGTTTATAATTTATTTCACGAAAAAGTCAAATAACACTCAACGCCCCGCTAACTTACAACCAGTTTACTGCGCACCGGTAACTGCCAGAACGTGTGCTTTATGTCGCTCAGCCATGGAGGTGTCAAAAAAGGCTTAGTAAAAAGACTTAGTCAATAAGACAGTTTTTCTATTTATGTAACTGACACACATAAATTATAGCCTATGTCCGTCTCCTGGCTCTAAGCTACCTACCCACCAATTTTTAGCCATATCGGTACAGCCGTTCTTGAGTTATAAGTAGTGTAACTAACACGACTTTCTTTTATATATATAGATGAATCCTGCTGTAAGTTGAGATTAAATAGGTCGCATTGGCGGGGGAGGGGGCATAGTTAATTCGCGCCAGCGTATGGTCAGCGCCTTCTTAATGCTATTTTTTTTTATATATTCTCTGAATAATTTATGGGTAAGTACGGTAAATCACGTGATTTATTTTTTACAGCCAACTCTTTGGGGAGACTGATGCAGACGAAGAAGTGTCACCAGATCTCGCAGATCCAGAAATAGGTCAATATAGTTACAAATTTTATGTGTTGTTATTCTTGCATGCATAGTTTGCTGTAATTTTACCATATTAGTGTTTATGGCGTGGTCATTGCTAGCGTAATTCAACATATACCAGTTTCAAATATCCAATTTATGTAGTTGTCTGTGTAGAAACAAAACCTATAGGTGAATTTGCATGTGTAGTCGAATGCACCAACAATACTATGTTTGTTCACACAGCCATGCAATTAGAATACTTTTCACCATTTTCGTCTAACATATCTTTCTTGATCAATTCCTGGCAATTTTGGCAACAGTGCACATGGTCTGCCCCGAGCATTCGCCACCTCACCAAATGCAATAAAATCTTGAATTGTGGCGAAACAAACTCTGATTTGGTAAACATATTGGCAGCAAGGAAATTCTCCAAAATTTCCAATGAAAAAAAAATACCCCTCTATCCTCAACATTGTCAGAAGATGACTAAAAATTCCACTAGAAAAACTAAACCCTGCTATAAACAATTATTCTATTTATATACATGTCACTGTATGCTGGATAAAAAAAAAAAAAAAAGTGGTTGCATTTTATTCTTTTTTAAAATCATACTTTGTTTTCTGATTTCTTAAAATTAGAGTTTGGCTCAGAGTTTTAAAATTCAGCTGATGTTTTCTTTTTTTTTTTTTTTTTAATTTGGCTAATTTACTGGCTAACAATTTTAAATCCCTTTTGCAGATTATTTGTAAGTGAATTTGCCTTGTTTTAAGTTGTTTGTTTTTTGTGAACTTTCTTGAAGCATTCATAATAGCATGGACACATTTTCCTCAAATGAGTTTGGTGTAGTAGGCTTTTAGCAATGGCGTGTCTTTTTCATCCACAGGGCAGCAGTCTCTGGAGTCCAACGAGACGGGGAATGTGGCTCGAGTGTCCACCAGGGAGTGGGCCAAGTCCACGGACTACGATCCCGAAAAGCTCTTCAACAAGGTGGGTTCATCGTTTTCGACCTTCTCTCGTCGGAAGGCCACAGCTTTTGACCTGTGCTCAAAAGTCATCTAAAGTTGGTATTTTCTACTCCTCGAGACATGTTGCAAGCAGAATGCAGTTGCTATCGAGCGGTGATATATGATACTCTCGAACTGTCCAGTAATGAATGCTAGAACAATACACTGAAGTGACAAAAGTCATGGGATAGCAATATGCAAATTTTCAGATGGCAGTAGCATCGCATAGAACAGGTATAAATGCGCAGTGCTTTTACAGAGCTTTCATTTCTGTTCAAGTTATTCATGTGAAGAGGTTTTAACGTGATGATGACCGCACGACGTGAATTAACAGACTTTGAACGCGGAATGTCAGTTGGAGCTAGACGCATGGGTCATGCCATTTCGGAAATCGTTAGAGAATTCAACATTCCCAGATCCACTGTGTCAAGAGTGTGCCGAGAGTATGAAATTTCAGGCATAACATCCCACCATGGACAGCGCAGTGGTCGACCGCCTGCACTTAAAGATCGAGACCGGCGACGTCTGCAAAGAGTCGTAAATTCTAACAGACAAGCAACACTGCGTCAAATCACCGTAGAAATCAATGTGGGACGTACAATGGACGTGTCTGCTAGAACTGTGCGGAGAAATTTGGATTTCTTGGGCTATTCCAGCAGAAGACCGACTCGAGTGCCTTTACTGACAGAACGACATCGCTTGCAGCGACTCTCGTGGGCACGTGAGCATATCGGTTGGTCCCTAGATGAATGGAAAACCGTGGCCTGGTCCGATGAGTCACGATTTCAGCTGGTAAGAGCCGATGGTAGGGTTCGAGTGTGGCGCAGACCCCACGAAGCCATGGACCCAAACTGTCAGCAAGGCACTGTTCAAGCTGGTGGTGGCTCCGTAATGGTGTGGGCTGTTTTTTCATGGCATGGACTTGGTCCTCTAGTGCGACTGGACCGAACATTGACTGGAAATGCTTATGTGCAGCTACTTGGAGATCACTTGCAGCCATTCATGGACTTCATGTACCCAAACAACGATGGGATTTTTATGGATGACAATGCGCCATGTCACCGGGCCACAACTGTTCGCAATTGGTTTGAAGAAAATTCTGGACAATTCCAACAAATGGACAATTCCACCTAGATCGCCCGACATGAATCCCATTGAGCATTTATGGGACACCATCGAGAGGTCTGTTCGTGCCCAAAATCCTGCCCCATCAACGCTTTCACAATTATGGACGTCTATCGAGACAGCATGGCTCAATATTCCTGCAGAAGACTTCCAACGACTTGTTGAGTCCATGCCACGTCGAGTTGTTGCACTTCGCCGGGCAAAAGGAGGGCCGACACGATATTAAGATGTATCCCATGACTTTTGTCACTTCAGTGTATATCCTATTACAATAGTAGGGCCCTCGCTAAGCATTCGCTACCGTACCAAATACAGTAAGTACGAACTCTTAATTTAAGGCACATATTGGTGATCGGAAACAAACTTACTCGGGAAATAAAACATTTCCTTTGCTCCTCAAAATAATGTCAAAAGATTGTAGAAAATTCCGCGACAGTAAAAAAAAAAAAAAAAAAAAAACCAGTATTCAACGAAAATACACTGTCCTTTAATAATAACTGTCTTGTTTAAGAACTATTGTTATTAAGTTCTTATTTAACTTAGGTGTATGCTGTATATTTAAAATATGCAGAAATGTTAAGGAACTTGTTAAAATTAATCTTAGGCTAAGACTTTTTAAATTTGGCTATGGCTTTTAAAATGAAGCTAATTTACGACTAACAGTTTAATCTCCCTACCATGGGCAATTGCAAAAAAGAATCTAAAAACTCTTTTTTAAGAATTGACTCAGTGAAAAAAAATGTCAATTATTTGAGGTCCGTGGTCCGAGAAATTTCACCCGAGCATTGCAAAAATGCACAAAAACATGTGCGAGATTGACATGTCATGCATGGCATTGTCTGCTGGGACTTGCAAATTGGATTATTAAAAGTTTAGATAAGTTACTAAGACTACTTAAGGACAATGCTTTAATTAAACTGATTCATTTGTACAACAGTGCATGAGAATTTCGATTCAATAACAGATCTCTCTCCATTCCAGCTCTTTTCTGACGACATCAACTACCTCAACACGATGGTGGACCTCTGGAAGACGAGACCGAGGCCGAAGCCACTCTCCTACAAAAATCTGCCAGATGCAGGTAATGAATGATCTATGCACACAGGGTGTCCACTGCAGTTTTCACATTTCACACCTCCAGGGTTCCCCCGTACCTACCACAGCTTCGTGGTTTAACCGGGATAGGGCCCTGAAGGGCGTTCTGCTCTTAATTTTGAACCAGAACCTAGGGTCAAGCAAACCCTAGGCCCGGCACCCCCAGAGGTATCGTTTCACTTGGAGGACTTTGTAACCACGACATTTTTAACACCTCCCAGCCACCATTAATCAAGGCGGTGGATCTTTGATCGGCTGGGATCGAACCCGGGTCCCTCCGGACACGAGTCCGATGCCTTACCGATCGGGCTACCACGGCCCTTGTCCACTGCAGTTGTGGCCCAATAGCTAATTTCTTGACCGTTAGAGAGACGCATATAGTTCCAATTTGAAAGAACCTTCAAATTAAGGAGAGAATTTGGATCTATGAAATTTTTTTTCAAAAAATCAATTTTGAAAGTTGCGAAATTTTACTTTTCATACAGTCTCCCAGTCTTCGCAATCATATTTAGTGAAACATTCTTGACTCTCCAACAGTTAAAACTTTAAAAAATCACTTTTCTAGGACAAAAATTTACTGAGTAATGACCTTTTGATGAATCCCGTTTTGTAGCATTTTATTACGTCATCCAGAGATCACTTTAGGGTCCATATGCGAATTGAGAAAATGTACTGACTGGTGTAAATTTGTTTCGATTCTTTATATCAGAGGGCATAATTAATAGCTGAAAAGACTTATTAAGAACAAATTAAAAGTTAATCAATCATTCTCGGCTTTGCTGTTGAATCATCGAACGAATCGAAAGAATTACTGCTGAGACTTCGGGTGCTCTGCTCACATACAGTAAAATTTATTCGTGAGTTCACCCTTTTCGTTTTTCCATAAATGGGAATAAAATGTCATACTTTTGCAAAATTGAACACATTGAAAATAATAAACTAATAAATAAAATAAATTACTAGTGCATAATTGATATTTAAAATTGTTTTTGTTTACTTTTGTGCAAAAAAATGCTCAAATTTAGAAAATACATAAATGTGTGGGGTTTTTTTTTTTTTTTTTTTCCATTTTTCTAAAATTTTTAAATTAAAGTAATACATAAAATTTAAAGTTATTATTTTAAGTGACACAAGTATGTGCAGGAAAATCTAGTAAACACTAAATCGAGTAGTAGTAAAATAGAAATCTATGCCAAAATCTGAATGAGTTTATCTTAATGAATACAACTATCCTGTATTCGTAGAAATAAAAGTAGAATGAAATGAATGTATGAACCCTCTTATAAAACATTTATTTTTCTAATCGTTTGATTTTTTTTGCCATCGGCAGAGGAAAATAACTTTGAACAATCGGCCAAAAAATGTCATCGGTCGAGCTTTAGTAAAAATGAAATGATTAATATCGTTTATTGCTACATCTTTTATCAATCGTCTGCAAATTGGAGCTGATATTTATTAATGCAGAGTTGTCGAATTTAAACGCCATTTCTATATTTCGAAGAAAGTAAACAGATGAATGAATGTCGTCCCGATTTTAAAGGCGAGATAGATGCCAACTGACACGAATGAGACAACAAATGACATCGTTTGGTCATAGACGACACTATCGTCCCGAAATCCGGAGACGGAAAAGCCCATTGCATTATTTAATGCGTTTTGCGTGCACCAATGTCGAATGACGACAATTGCTCCCGGTTTATCGTTGTCGTGTCGGTAAGTGGAAAAGTGCCCTCGAGATGGACTTAACGTCAAAATGATGCAATGAAAACGATCGATAAAACACGTGCAGTTATTTACCGATCACGTTCATTCCATCAATCACTTTCAGTCCTTCAGTCGCTCAATCACGTTCATTCCATCAGCAGGGCTGCCAACTACTACGCATTCATCCAGCTTACTACGCACTACGTAAGGAGAAGCAAATTCTACGCATTTGTTGAATAATCATGCAAACTAATTATTAATTATTATTTTTTTTGTTCCTTGTATATTGAATGTCCAGATGATGCTTTTTTGAGTCGATTCCAGTATCATTTCGCACTGCATCTTCCGTTTAAAACGCATGCCAAACACGAGTCATCCAGTCCACTCCTGAGCGCATCGATGACGTCGCCGGAGCTGTTTCGCTCACGATAGGAAGAACGTCTTCTTCATCCTGATTGGATAGTGAACTTGGATGCTGTTCTTTGAATACTTTGAATGAACTTTGCACTGAAACTCGGAATGCTTAATGAATTGAAAAAACAAGAATGATTCATAACAACGAATCATGTTGTTTGAAGGAATTTCCTGATGAACTAGCAGCTTAAGCAAAACAATGGGCAGCCAAACATTGTTATTAAAACAATCTTCATAGATAAAATATTTCACTTTTTGTTTTTCTTTATTTTATCCTGTTGTATTACCAAATTAAACAAAAAATGAAAGTCTGAATTTGGATTAAAAATTTCTTTTGGAAATTTGTTTGCCAAGTTTTTCGGTGAATTTGCTGTCATTTGACAAATCTTCAGTTTGACTTGTTTTTAAAAAAACTCAGAGCTGCAGAACAGTATAATCAACATCATTTATTAATAATTTTAAAGAATGAAATATCATTTTCCTGCAATTGTTTTATGTAAGGAATTTGTCTGAAATTGGGATGTTTCGAAATTGTTTTGTGTAAGGAACAGATTTAAGCATATCGGCCTATAATGTTGGGGAGGGGGGATTTTTGAAGCACTGGAAACTACACTTTTTTTTCCTTCTGACTACACATAGCTCCCTAATAAGGTTGGCAGCCCTGCATCAGTTTATCATTTCATCATGCTTATCTCTAACGGTTTAGAAATTAGCTATTGGGCCACAATTGGAGTGGACACCCCGTATAGTAGGTACCTTAGGAAAACGGCAAGGCCCAGAAAGGTCAAATTTGGTACAGAGAGATAACTTTTGCCGTAGATGTGCAGTGCACCTCGGGGCTCAATTTTTGATATTTTATTTTGAATAAAAAGTTATTCAGTGTTTTATGTGATGGTATCTGACAAATTCTAAAAATTGGACTATTTCAAATTAAAATTTAAAAAAATCACTATTTATTAAGTATATCCAAGACACACAGCACTTAATTAATGTACCCACTTCATTTTTAAAATAAAAAAAAACCTGTTACATAAAGGTCAAGATTTACGGTCGCCACTCGCCACGTGGCGACCTAGTTTTCAAAAGTGGCGACCCCAAAAAATTTCAACAGTCGCCACCTTTTTTTTTTTTTTTGCTATTTTTATTTTAGATTCCAAGAAAAGAAATCCACACCAGTCCAGAGATGCATCAGTACAATAAGGCTCCCGAAAGAAATGGGAGAAGACGATGTATTGTTTAGAATTGCCCTTCATCAAACAAAGGGGAAAAACTGGGGAAGAAGTTTGTCTGGAGTTGCTGTGGGTAGGTGGAAACAGGTTTCCATTTCTCCCCATGCTGGGGGGAGAGCAGGCTCCTATTTCCTCCAACAAAGAACCCCTTGCTTGACACAATTTTCTAGGAAAGAAGTTGCGTGGGGGGGGGGGATCGGGGAAGATCGTTTTTTGACCGGAAATACGAGTGGACATTGGACCTCGGAGTAAAAAATAACTATTGCTTTACTGAAAGAGAAAGTTAGCAATTATAATGTCCAATTCTTTTCATAGAAACAGACTGCAATGTTTTACCAATCCAAATATCTCAATTCTATCTGCATCTGACACGTTTTTTACAATACAAAAAGGAAGTACCGCATTTTCGAGTAGATAAGCCGCGGCTTATACATGTTTAAAAGCCGAATTTTAACTCCTGCTTAACTCCTGCGGCTTATACCATGTAAAAGTTTTTTTTTTTTTTCAAAGTTCATGTTATGTTTAGTTTTTGCTTAAAAACAAAACAAATTAGAGAACTGCAATGCCCTTGAAAAGATCTATTTTGAAAATGGTGATAGCATTTCTGCTTATTTAGATGTTATTTTATTCTCCTAGATCGGATAAGGAAGTGGAATAAATTAAGAAAAAAAAAAACATCAACCGATAAGGAAGTAGAATAAATTAAGAAAAAAAAACATCAACCGATAAGGAAGTGGAATAAATTAAGAAAAAAAAAACATCAACCATAACCAACGAATCCAAAGGAAGAACAAATAATTTAAATTATTTTTTAAGAAAAACAACGTTGCCCTGAGGATAGGAAGTAGGGTTGCAGTAGAAACCAACTGGAGCAGAACAGGGTTACTATAAAGTGCAGTTATTGCCAAAATATTGCAACGTTTTATTTATTTATAATATTGAAACACTGTTTTCAAATCAATGTTACTAATTCTTTGTCATTGTTTTTGAACGATGTCAATTCCAGTATACAGCGTAGGTGTAGGTTCTCGCAGATTGAATTTTTGACAAAGTTTTATGCGGCTTATACGCCGATGCGGCGTATCTGATGAAACGCATTTTTTTTCTCCCGAATTTTGCGAACTGCGGCGTATACGGTGGTGCGGCTTATCTACCCGAAAATACGGTAATCAGAAAATATCTTGATATATACAATTTAGTATATTTGAATGCATTAATAAAACCAAAGCTTTTTTTTTTTCAAAGAGGTTTTTGTTCTAAGCAGATACTCTTGCAACACCAGGTGCACAATCAGGGTGAAAATTTTAAAGTTAAACACAAAGCTAATGTTAAAATTACAATCCATATAACAGGGAAAAGTAGCTTAGTTTAATAGATTAGTAATAAGTTGTTTGGTGGTCCTTAGTCCAATATCACTACCCAAGGAATAACGTTATAAAATCCTTGTTGCACCCATGTTACTATAAATTTAGTATATAATGCAATAATTGAAATTTCATAAAATAAATTTCTGGAAAAGAATTATTTGGTTTTTCACTTTACAAATTGCAACCCTTTGAAAGGATAAAAAAATCTGCTGCTCTTATTGCATCTAATCAATGCTTTCAAGGTCTTTTCTGTACTCTAACTGATTAAATGAATTTTATAAAGAGAAAAATTAGGGGGATATATCAAATATTTGAGGGAAAATTTATTTAAAGGAAAAATACTTTTGACCTACATTCCTGCTTACAATACATTGAAGAATTAATTTGAAACATTGCTATTTTCGCAAACTAATGATTAATTGAAAATTTCAATTGTTCATTAATAAGCTATGTTTTTAATATAATTGCAATTTAAAAAAGTATTGAACAATATATGGTTGAATACTATGAAGTTTTGCTACTTCCTCAACTTTTTGACTGAAATAGTTATTTTATAATTTAGCTATTCAAAATTATTGTTTGAATCATTAATATAGTTACAGATAGTGAAAAATCAAAGCTGTTGAATTTTATCATTTTGAAACATGCTCAACAGTGTACATTTCTCAAATTAAATTTTCAGAGCATTTGTATTTATAAAACTGTTATGCATATATTTTTTTAATTACTAATAACTGTTTTTGAAGTATTGAGATGTGTAAAAGTAGATTGATTCCTAGAGGCCACAGTCAGTGGTACTTTAGAACTCGTAACTAATTACCTTGGAAGTTCTAGGTACGCAATACTTCTTGTAACTCCATGATTGATATAATTTATATTTTTTGTTAGCATTACTTTAGTATTAGCACCTTTATAATGTTTGATAGTTCCCATCAAGAATTTTAAATAAAACATACTTAAAACATTTAAAGAGACAAATTTATATTCCCCCCCCCCATTCTCGTACTAGAGTGGTATTTTCAAAACTCGGTAAAACTGGTGGCCACCAAGTTTTTTGAGTCTAGTGGCCACTGGCCACTTGAAAATTTTCCAAATCTTGAGGTCTACTGTTACAGTAATTTCTCGAAGCAATAAAGCCATATGTTTGGTTTTTTTAAATGCTAGTTACCATTAGTTACTCCCGAGCCCTTAAATTATGTTTAGGATTGCCTATTACACTTTATTTTAATAACCTAAAACTCCAAAAGTCTACTTCATTGTCTGAAATCAGAAATTGTAAAATTCATTTGAAAATGTATTTTGATTATCAATTTCAAATTTAAACATGTTTTGGACAGAAATTTAGGTTTTTGACAATTATGTCAAAAAGGGGTTTTTGACATGACGGTAAAAACCACAGTTAAAACCGGATAAAACCTCCGACTGTCAAAAACTTGCCAACCCTGTAAAATTTAGTTATGTAATTAGTGAGAACATTTTGCCTTCAGAAAAAATAGTTTTAAGCAGAGCTACTTTGCATCCTACACACATTGCGAGAATGAACAAATTTCTTGGTTTGTTGTTATCTGACTCTGACGCCACGCCAGCGTAATTTTTTTATCATAGCAGTTTAAAGCTCTTGGAAAAAAGAGAGAGAGCATTAAATATAAAGAAAAATTAAACTTTTTACTGAACAAAAATTAAGCTATTGAGTGAAATTAGTTCTAATAGTGGAAAATAAAGAAACTCCCTTTTTTCATAAGTCTCTTTTTGCAAGTTTTTTGAAATTTTTAGGCTATTTTTGCTACTTTTTTGTTGCATTTTTCCTGTGGCAACCCTGTTAACCCCATAAGCATACGTGCCAACTCTACTGTTTTTAATGGGAGACTCCCGTTGCTTAACCTTGTCTCCCGGTTTTTACCATTTTCTCCCCTTTTTAACTCATAAAAAAGCTCAAATTTATGAATGTTTCTTCAATCTATCCTCAAAAAGTTTTCCTTTCTTCTCAACAGATCATGCCCGTTTTACTGTTGTTCATTTTTTGAAACTTTCTACTCGTGCACGTTCAACAAAGCACGTGCTTCGCCGAAAATTGCGTCTAGGATATTAGATTTCGATCATTTTGCATCTTGTAAATATTTCAATTATATTGATAGTTGGAAGTTATTTTAATAAAAACTACCACATATTATCTTAATTTTATTCTTTATTTTTTAAACTATTTATTTTTTATTTTATCTATTGATTTATTTTTTAATCTTGATTTTCATTAAATTGTTATTTTCTTTGGTGGGGTATATTCTAAATTTAAAACAAATGTACTTTAAATTTTTGAATTTTTATATCTACTACTTACTAATTAGCTTAAATCAAATAAATTTAAAAAAATGATAAAATAAAAGAAATCCTATTTCATTTTTCATACAATGTTCATGACATTTAAAAGCATAAAACAATAATCTTAAAGTAAATCATGTTGGCATGTCACTAATGAGTCATTTATTGAAATCTACTGTTTTTTTTTTTTTCGTCAAAAGTTGGCAAGTATGCATAAAAATTTTTTTAGGCTATTTCATTTGATAAAAATACATGGTATAAAAACGCTGGCGATAGTGTAGCGTCATTTGTTCAATTTTGTGCTAATATTAAATTTCATAAAAATCAAATTGTTTTATATTTGAAAGGAGAATTCAAAATTTTATTTATAAGTCTTTAGGCTCAGTAAAACGTGGATTTTTTCCCTTTCCTTACAAAACGTTTGAAAACATATTTTAGGCAAAAGCAACTGAAAGCGAAACAAAGTTTTCTATAAGTGCTAAGTTTTATAATAAAATAGCGCGAATCCGATTTTATTTTCTAATAATTAAATCAACCTAAAATTTTAGTACCGAAAAAAGTTTGTGATAATTTATTCGAGCATCTTTAATGAAACTTTATTAATTAAGTGAATTTAAGCTCATTAGCTTTTGTGTAGCATACATGAAAAGTATTGACTATTCCTATTTGAAAAATAGCTTGTTTTCAATGAATTGTAGCTCAGGTTCGTCAGTTTTCATTATCGTTTCATCAGTAGCAATAGAAAGAACATATTTTTTCCTATCGGAATATCTGTATTAACAACTAAATGCACTTAAAGTTCCCAAATATATTAGGCTTCCATTGTAATAAAATTTTCTGCATTCTTAGCTTAATTATGCCAATTCTTCATAACTGACTATTTCAAGCTAATTTTTTCATCCTTATCTGAGAGATCACCACCGAAAAAAAAACTCATTTTGATGGGAAAAAATCTGTTCTTTGTAGTGGTGCCAACCGAAAAATGGTGAAAGGCGACAAACCGGAGCCATGACGAGTCGGAAACGGGCGATTTTTCGTGAGAGGGATTTTGATGGACACTTTGAGTGTCAATACATTTTACAGCACCAATATTTTAGCTCTGTAAAACATTAAAAACAAGTAATTGGACAATAAAACTAATAAGTGTGATCCTTTGAATTTTTTTTGTTAAAAATGTATGACAACCTGGAATCCGGGAAAAAAAATTGCCGATCATTTTTTTTCACAAGTTTATATTTTGCTACACAAAATCTAATCGAATCAATCTCAAAAAAAGAATACTAAATAGTATTGACAACCAAAAGTACTTTAAAATCCAAACATAGGAGGCTTCCATTGGGATAAAATTTTCTGCACCCTCAACCCGAACCTCGCGACGCGTGTCACGGAGCCGATCCGCCGTCTCGGACCCCTTTTTTTCTCGGGATCCCGAATTCGTCCCTCGGGAGCCGAATGGACGTGGACGCGTCCACATCTCCATAAGATCCGAGCTAAACGGGCGGCGAATCGAAAAATGGGTCCGGTCGACGCGGAACGACTCTTTTATATACACGTGGAGGCGTCGGGGAGTGTCGCCGCGCTCGGTCACTCCTCGCGAAGCGGGAGAAATGATAGAATTAGCGCTAATGTCACCTTCTTACTTACCCCTTCATTGCTTTTCCTCCATCTCATCGATGCTCAGGTGCATGTCATTAGTTGCCCGCCGGAGGGCGTGCCGACATGCAGACGATAGACGTGCCTCGTCGAGACGGGCCGTTGCCTTCGGCACGTGTACGGGCGGGGCATCACTCGAGCTTCTTGATGCAAGTTAGATCGGTATATAAGCGTGAGCTTTACCTGGAGACTTTCACTTGCCTTGACTTACTTACAACTTTGGTTGTCTGTTTCTTTTTAGTAGCGAGTCGCTACTCAGGTTTTCGCCCGTATGGCTCACCTACGATGAATCTTCCTTCTAGCTCCCCATTTCTACGTATGTCATAGTATGCCTTGCCATTTTGAGCGTTATAGGCACGTAGAATAATATTATCGGGTGGTAGCTATACTTGAAGTCGAGGCTGCGTAGGAATGCCGAGGTACCGGCGGTCGGTTAATCTTGTTTTTATCTGTTTCTAATGTTGTTGACAATAAATATAGTTATTGTTTGAAGAACTAGTCTGTATCCATATTTTGGGGGAAAATACGAACACTCTGAAAATATAATTATTTAGACCGATGCCCCACACTCAAAGTAGTCCGGGACATCGAGAAACGACCCTCGTGCAGGGTGACCGTGATCGTTCGGAAGTACGAATGAATGGAACGGGCGCCGGATCCGAGCAACCGAGCATGAAAAACTGTCTTTCCAGCTTCGGGCGGCTGCAAGAAGCAGGAGGCGGTGATGCGGGACCACGCCGTCTGGCCGCTGAGGCGCTGCGGGGAGGTGTTCGGCGACAGCGTGCGCCGCCTGCGGGAGAGGGCCCGAGGCTCCGACCAGGTGCTGCTCTGGGACAAGGTGAGACCACTCCCATCTCTCGGTAAAAATTGCCCGTACCGTGCATCACTGATATCATGAAGCAGCGTAACCCGTTATTTTTCAACTTTACCTTCATTAAATTATTAGTAATGTAACAATTTTAGTTAAATTGGGAATGCCTGGTTAGAATTGAATGTTGTTCAAAAGAAAAAGGAAAATGGCGTGATGACTGGAGTGCGCGGATGGACGCATGTTTTATTTCTCTGTAATTTTATAATTATGCAAAAGTAGCCAATGAGAGAAAAATGGAGTAGAGCAGCTAATGTTAAACGAACAGAGTCAAAATCTACAAAAATGTTGAGCAAAGTTCTTAGTTTTGCACACTAAATATATGTTTGAGTATAAGTAATGTAAGAAACATTCATTTGCAGTCTATAATAATAATCTAAAGAAACAAACTACAGCCATTTGAAGATGCATTTGCTATTCGAAGACTCGAGTTCGCGTCCACGTCGGATAGTTTCGGAAATGTCGTGTTATTTTTGAACTCTCGTGGACGAACGACGTGAGTAAAGTTTTCTCGTTTCAGGATGACGACGTGTGCATGGACTTTGTGGCTGCGTGTGCAAACCTCCGCTGTTTCTGTTTCTCCATCCCGCAGAAAAGCAGGTTTGAAATAAAAGGTGAGACTCCCTTTTACTTAATTCCACTCATTGTTTTGATGATTGAGGTGGGCTTTAGGTTGAGTATAAACCAGGGTGTCAATGGTTGAAATCAATTGATTTTTTTAAAAAAATCATTGATTATTTTAATCCTTATGAAAGTTTCTTGGACAATCCCAATTTCATTATTTTTGCCATTTTGTGTTAGAGCTTTGATTTCCATCTAATAAATGGAAAAGTAACCCTACTCATCCCCCCTCCACAGATTGGTGGAAGATTGCAGTCCAAATGATATGTATGCACAAATAGTGCTGTTTGTTGTCTAATATGTGAAATAAAGAAAATACATGCAGGTGAGCAGGGAGTTTTCCATAAGTGCGCATGTGCGCCGACTTCGTCACCTGACTGACAATATAGCGAGGCAATAGAGCATGTGACACATTTAATTTTTATTTCACACTTTCGTTCTTCTGCTTTGGGCGATAATAAGTTGTTTTGGCTTTTAAATGTTGCTAAGTCCTTGTACTCATTTTTTTGTATCAAATTGTTGCACATGATCTGTTTCAGATATATTTAGTTTAATTTTTTTTAGCTTTGGTTTAGATTTATTTGCATAGCCGAAAAAAAATATTTTCGAAAAGCAAAGGTTACACTGTCTTGCACTCTATATTGATATTTATGCTCTATTTTGATGTTAACGTCAAATGAAATAGTTAAAATCAGAAGTCATGGAAACTATCTAGGGACATGGATAAATAATTGTATTTTCTGGGGAATTTTTTTTTTCATTTGCATAATAATCTGCAGAAATGGTGTCAGAAGCATCTTTTGTTCTTACATTTCAGTTTAATTTTAAATCACATTTAAAATTCTAGCAATTTTAAATCACATTTAAAATTCTAGCAAATTGAAGCTGGGACACGCCATTTTCTCCTTCTTCTGACAAAGATGATTTTTTTTTTGTGTGTCATTTCTAAATGGATTATACCTAATCAATGGATACTTGATGGCACAAAATTAAATGGAGAACCTATAAAAAAAATACACTTAATGAGTGGTAGTTATTAAAATTGATTTTAAAAAATTCTAAGGTTTTGGACATGATTTGTATCATTTTCGTCGGAATGACCCATATGTTAAGCAGGTTTTAAACATGAAAGAAAATGATTCTGAAGTTCTATTCATGAGAAAAAGTTCTGAAGCAACTTTTTCGTTTCCCACAAATGAGGACACATTTTGGATTTAAAGATCACGAATTTCAACAGTCTTGTCGCAAACATCTTAAGTTCCAGCAGACATTATTACTTCAATTACCAAATGGAACTGGAAATCTTGTTTACAAGTAAACATGTGTGTTCATCTTCAATAAAATCCTGTTTGCATTTTAATATTTGTATTAATATTACCTGTAATACTCATAAAGTAAATGTGTCATCGCGTGTTATGTTGGGGTCAATCCATGTGAGATCATACAGACCATGTTGCTCACTATTTTTGATTTTTAAAACTTTTTGCCTGTTAATTAACTGTTATATTGGGAGCATGAAACAATGGTTTAAAAAATTTTAAACCTTCAGATTTTTTTTTTTTTTTTTTTTTTTTTTGCAAGCACTTTTCAGTAGCTGCAGAAGCGACTTTTTGTGAAAAGAGTACTTTTTGAAGATACTTATAACTTTTTTATTTATAAATATATCAAAATGATTTCAAAACCACTTGATTGAGCAAAAGATGATCTAAATTTCTATACCAGGTTTTTTTCTGGTAATTAATAACAAATTTGTGTAAAATTGGCTTAAAATAAGATTTTTTGTGTGAAATTTTACATTTTTGGCATAAAAATATTAGTAGAAGGAATTAAGACTCACCCTTACTTTTTTTCCCTTGAATAGATATCTCATAGGACTGTTCCCAGAAGTAGTGTGAAACTTTTGAAGACCGTCCTTTTTTTTATATAATTTGTCAAACTTGGCATTTTGGAGAAAAAATGCTAACTTTGAGATTTAATATCTGAAAAGGGACTGAATGAAAATCTACAAAAATTTAACTGAATAACCTTCTTATAGTAGTAAATATGTAGCAAAATTTTTATGAGTGATATCGTTCTAGTTTTAGAGATATGGAGCCGCGAAGTTGACTGAAAAATCTCATTTATTTTGAAGCCAAAAAATCATCACATAATGCAAAATTAATTATTCTCATAATATTAGATGAGTTTTTTGTGGTATAAACTAACCCTTTTACCAAAACATATAATATTTAAATTTATTTTCCATTTACAGGAAGAAATAATTTAGATATTATGCTTTTATAAATGCATTTTTTTTCCACGTGTTAGTCACAAAAACATGATTTTCCACTCTAAAGCTGGACTTTCACGGTCTAAATGCATTTAGTGAGCAAAGAACAATTATAGTTTTAATCTAACCTACAACTCTTCATTCATTTTTAAAAGTTTAAAGCGTTTAAACCCCCCTACAGCACCAAAAAGTCGCTCAAAATCCGAATTTAAGCTCTAGATCCTACCATTTTCCGTTAGACTGCGTCTGTATAACAGCAAAAAATGGCGGACGTATTTTCGCGGAAAAGTGTAGGATCTAGAGCAGTGTTTCCCAAATTTTTCAAGCTCATCACCCCTTTCAAGATGCTGACTGACACCTATCGCCCCACCCCCCCCTTCTTTTTTCTTCCTCGAAAAAACCATAATTTGGAGCAAGTGAACATCGATGTATTTACGCATAAGTGGGCGTTGTTTTCTGGTGAAATCGCGTCGGGTTTTGCCCTGCCAGCACGGAGATGTGTGTCTCACAGTGTGGTGCCTCTTTGCAGCGGTGGCGGGCAACATCGTCCCGGCCGTGGCCTCCACCAACGCGGTGGTGGCGGGGCTCGTCGTGGTGCAGCTGCTCCGGGTCCTGCAGGGGAACCTCGACAAGTGCAGAACGGTGAGTGTCTCTGCTCTTCTCTTTTTCCAATGTGTCTCGAACGATCATGGAACATGGCATTCGGATGAAGTGAGCCCACTCCGTTTTGTTTAAAAGGGCAGATAAGTCTCAAAAATCCTCTTTTTTTCCCAAAACTGGTGTTTTCTCCTAAAAGTCCCTTTATAATGGAGCTACTGATTTTTTTTTTTTTTTTCACATTTTCCCCTAAAAACCTTTTTTATTCAAAGTTCCTTAAAATCCCCCCCCCCCCCAAAAAAATCTGGTCTTTTCCCCTCTTTTCCTATAACATTTCAGGTTCATTTTAATCTCCCTTGTAACATCTTATATTCATTTGTAATTTTTTCTCCTTGAACAAATGAAGGGCCAGGGGGAAAAAAGATGAAAGTGACCGAAAAGCGATTTCGAGGAAAACGAAGAACGGAGTTCGATGTATCTACACTCCTCGTGTAGTTGATAGTTTTCGTGCATATTTCGGTCGCTTCTCGTCTTTTTTCCCGCTTGTTTTACCAGGTGATATTACTCCTTCATAGCCCCTAGATGGCACTAATATCTCAAAATTGATGAAAAAGTGACTTTCATCTTTTTCCCCCTGGCCCTTCAAATATAAATGGGGTTTTCCCAACCCTACTACAGCAATTCACATTTTGAATCGAATGGGGCACTACAGCTGGAGTTAAGAACGATTGGTTTAGTGCAATAAATTTATTTATTCAGCATAGTTTCTTGTTTGAAGCAAAAGTTATTTTCATTAGGTAATTTTCAGCCTATTCATTATATTATTCTTGCTCAAGCAAAAGTTATTATTTTAACTCAAAAAATGTATTTTTTGGCCCATTAATTGATGACATTGGACAATTATAGATAATTCACTGCCAATTAATCAATGTATCTTTAATTTTAACCTTTGAACTATGAGATTAAGGTTCTTTTTTTTAGAATTTGGGTTCCTTTTGCCCTTGGGGTAAACTAAACATTTGTTGGGAGTCCTGTGCAGACGAAAATGTAAATATTGTCAGAAAACTCTTTTTAATACGTGCAATATACCACTAGCCCGTCTATTCCACCCATGGACTGCCGTTCCGTGCTATTTAGCACTCGTCAGCATGGAATAGGAATTGAACGAGCTGGAGACAGAAATCCCCTTATAGAGCAAAGGGAGCCAACAAAAACTGGTAGCTAATGTGAAATTAGAACACCACCTTTTTAATACGCTTTAATTAGTTTCACATGCGGGTTTGTACATATGTATGTAACTCTAAATTAAAGACAAAATTCACGTTTTTTTTTTTAAATAAAAAGTAATATATTCAAAACTATTACTAATACTAAAGGCCGAACTATATTGCATGTCGATGTCTTATTGTAAGTGCTTGTAAACTTAGCAGATATTCAATAGTTTTGAAAATCTCCTTTTTAGTTTGATTAACAGGGGTGATTGTGTTCCGGTATTTTACCAGATTTCCGGTATTTTCATGATCGATTCTGGCATTTTCATGTTCGAAAATACCGGAAATAAAATAATTTTAATTGTGCTTTTATCTCCCCACCTCTGGTAGCCTTCATTTTAAAAAATGCAATCGCATTATATCTGATATAAAAATCGAATTTTTCTCATTTTTGATGCTTATTACCCTTAGTTTGGAGACAAATAAATGAAATATCTTTTTATTTATATTAAAAAATCAAAAATTAAAAACTTTCGAGCGAAACTCTGTGTCCTTTATGAAAATCAACATTTCAAAAAGTTAAAATTTGAAGCTCTGATTTTATTTTATTTTTGCTTCAATTATGTGGATAGTAAAACTAATATGTTTATCGGAGATCTTCTAATTGTCTATCTGAAGTACGTTCATTTGAATTCTTTTATATGCCATTTTCAGTTTTACCGCCTTAATTTTGAAAATTGCGATCTCTTAACATCCGCTGGGAGAATTAGATGTTTCTCATTTTCGATGCTTCTATTCCTTGTTGAAAGGCAAACAAATAACATTTGTTTTTATTTTAATTTAATCATTAAAATAAAAGTTTTAAACAAAATTCCATGCTCTTTAAGAGTTTCAAATGTCTAAAATTTAAATGCTGACTCTGGCTGAATTTTATTTTTGTTCCAACTATTTAAGTTTTTTAACACATGCATAACATCTTTAAGTGGTATTTCACTTCATTGTAATAAATATGAAATCTTTGACTCTGGTCATATTGTATTGATTAGGAGGTTTATAGGTACTGCATTTAGATAATTTTTTTTTCTATATTTTCTGTAACAAATGCAACTTTCATTACTTTATGAATATTTTCGCACAACAAACAGTATTTCTGTTAGACTTTTACTCTCCTTAAAATATTTTTTGGAGATAATTTGTACAACACCAGCTCAAAAGTAACGTTATTACTCAGTTACTATTTAATTAATTGCATTCACCATATTTTGACAAAAAACAATATGAACTGTGTCTTGTTTGTTTATGAAAGCAGGGTGGCCACAGACCTGGAAAACAGGGAAAACCTGGAATTATCAGGGATTTTGAAAATTCTGGAAAAATCAGGGAATAATCAGGGAATTTGGGAACAAATCAGGGAAAATTAAATCAGAACTTCAGTCCGTAATTTTTCAACTCTAAAGTGTTAAAAACGATTACATCTTTGATAATCTAAGGACATCTCAGACGATTACTAGAAAATTTTCCAAAACGTCGTGAATTGTTTGTAAACAAAGACGTAAAAAGGTAATTGCAGGGTTTTTTTTTTTTTTTTTTTCTAATATGGAGAGTTAAAGGGGATGGGAGGTTTGGGATTTCTTGTCGTCTTGGAATATTTTGAAAAATGCTGAAGCCTGAAAAATTCAGGCTGTTATGTAAAGTGATGGGGGGAGGAGTGGCTTTGTTTTTGGTAAACTGCAGTCTTAAAAATGCAAAATTTAAACAATCTTTGGTGAACTTAAGAAAAAGGTTTCAACTGTAGTAATCCAAATGAAAAAAAAAAAAAAAAGAAACTCTGCAGCAATAAAAACTACATTTTTGGCTACTTTTGAAAAACTTAAAAAGAAGGGATTCGGAGACTTTTTGCCCAGAAATGTTTGAAACTAAAAATGGGGGGAGAGGGGGTGTAAGACTTTTAGTAGTTGGTGATCTAAATGTATAGAAGGGTGCATGATAAGGAAAGAAAGTCTTACAAATGGAAATTTAGATCACCTTTCGTGAACTTATAGGAAGGAGTAGAGAAAATATCAACGTAAAATAGGCACAAATATGCAGAGATACTGCAGACACGTGTTTCAGCGTCACAAGGAGCGCCTTTATCAATGCAAAAAAAATGTTGAGCTTATGGATGCACAGACATCCGATAAAAGCAACGGAAACAGAAGTGAACAGCTTAAAAAGCAAAAATAGCGGATTAGCCGAACACCAATAAAAAAATTTTAAGGCAAAAAAGATCCAATTGGAAAATAAAGATTGAAGCGAAGCTTTCTACCAGATACGAAATGGAAAGAAAGAATTCAATTGGAGACACGATAAGCCAAAAGGCTAACATAATAAAAAAACACCAAGCTAAAACTGTTAACCGCAAGAACAAAAAAGCAGAATGAAAGAAAGCGAATCAATAAATGAAGAAAACAAAGAAGAAAATAAGAAAATGCCAGCAAAGTCAGAGGAATAAATTAGAAAGGAAAAGGCAAAATGAAACAAATGGACGCCAAACAGCAGAAAAATAAGGAATAGCATTGAAATCGTTAACTAAGTCTGAACTGTTTTTCAAAATATGGAAGGATTCCCAAAAATCAAGATCTGATGAGTTGGGGCATTTTTTGACAATTTAAAAAGAATTAAAATCGAAAGAATGATTATTTTCCCAACAATGTTGCGCAATACTCGACTTATACAATTGTTGCTTTTTCACATAATTCTGATGTTACTTTAAGCGGAATTTCAAAGCATGGCGCGTTTGTCCGATATAAGAGATTGCAATTGCAATTAATTTTATAAATACCACAACTGTTAAGAGGATGAATGGGATCTTTAAGAGAAGAGAAACATAGTTTATTCGTTGGGGAGAATACCACTTGGAAATTAAACGTTTGAGAATCTTGGTAATCCGCTATTGTTGCTTTTTAAGCTGTTCGCTTCTGTTTCTGTTGCTTTTGTCGGATGTCTGTGCAATCAGGGTTGGGTTTTTGACGTCAAAAACCAGTTTTTGACATGACATGTCGAAAACCTGTCAAAAACGTCGAAAACGTCAAAAACATGTCGAAAACCTGTCTAAAACTCAAACACAGTGGTTATTGAGATTTTTTATAAGCATATACGGTTTCTAATCCTGAAAAATATTAAATAAAAATTTATACATCTTATCAATCAAGTTTAATAAACATTAAATTAATAAATTTAATGAAAATTATTTCTCATTCTTTTAAACTAACTTGTTTTGCCGTGAAAAAAGTTAAATATTAAAACTTAAATCCAGCTTTTAAAGTAGTTTTGTTTAAATGTTTATATAACTATCAATTAGTTATCTTATCAATCAAGTTTAATAAAAATTAAATTAATAAATTTAATGAAAATTAATTCACATTCTTTTAAATTAACTTGTTATGGAGTGAAAAAAGTTACAAATATTAAAACTTAAATCCAA
The DNA here is from genome assembly GCA_038373865.1 of Uloborus plumipes. NCBI lineage: Eukaryota > Metazoa > Arthropoda > Arachnida > Araneae > Uloboridae > Uloborus > Uloborus plumipes. The sequence continues at coordinate 170,878 of JAXGGA010000658.1, forward strand.
ATTTTAGAGTAGTTTTGTTTAAATGTTTTAATAACTATCAATTAGTTATCTTATCAATCAAGTTTAATAAAAATTAAATTAATAAATTTAATGAAAATTAATTCGCATTCTTTTAAATTAACTTGTTATGCCGTGAAAAAAGTTAAAATATTAAAACTTAAATCCAGTTTTTAAAGAAGTTTTGTTTAAATGTTTAAAAACTATCAATTAGTTATCTTATCAGTCAAGTTTAATAAAAATTAAATTAATAAATTTAATGAAAATTAATTCTCATTCTTTTAAATTAACTTGTTATGCCATGAAAAAAGTTAAAGTATTAAAAGTTAAATCCAGTTTTTAAATAGTTTTGTTTAAATGTTTTAATAACTATTAATTAGCTATTTTATCAATCTAAAAATCTTTACATCAGAATTTAAAGTGATTTTTTTTTTTCTTTTGAGTAAAAGCAAAACTAAATTAATTAGTACTCAGTGTACAAATCTGCTAAGTATTTTGATCAAACTATTTATATTTATTTATATATTCGTAAAAATCTGACTATTTCAAATTAAAATTTAAAAAAATCACTTGTAAAAATTTATTAAGTATACCCAAGACACACAGCACTTAATTAATGTACCCACTTCATTTTTAAAATAAAAAAACCTGTTACAGTAATTTCTCGAAGCAATAAAGCCATATTCAAAAGCCATATGTTTGATTTTTTTAAATGCTAGTTACCATTATTTACTCCCGAGCCCTTCAATTATGTTTAGGATTGCTTATTACACTTTATTTTAATAACCTAAAACTCCAAAAGTTTACTTCAGTGTCTGAAATCAGAAATTGTAAAATTCATTTGAAAATGTATTTTGATTATCAATATCAAATTTAAACATGTTTTGGACAGAAATTTAGGTTTTTGACAATTATGTCAAAAACCATGTCAAAAAGGGGTTTTTGACATGACGGTAAAAACCACGGTTAAAACCGGATAAAACCTCCGACTGTCAAAAACTTGCCAACCCTGCTGTGCATCCATAAGCTTAACATTTTTTTTGCATTGATAAAGGCGTTCCTTGTAACGCCGAAACACATGTCTGCAGTATCTTAGCTTATTTGTGCCTATTTTACGTTGATATTTTCTCTACTACATCAATAGCACAAAGGCATTTGTAAACTTTATAGGAAGGAGTTCAAGGTACTTTCTTTTAGTTTTGTGTGTTGCTGAAGTATTAAGAACTGTTTCAGGCTACCTTTGTGTGAATTAAAGAGAGTGGAGGATCTCTCTAGGAAATTTTCAAAACTGAAATCTTAAATCTTTTGTGCGGTGTCTTAGGCAATATCTAAGTAAAGGAGAGGCTTTTTGTTGGAAAAATCCAAAACTGGAGTTTTAAAGATGCAACTATAGGCCACCTTTCATGAGCATTTTCATGAGGTTCTGGGCTTGTACTGGAAGTTTTTGAAGCTGGATCTGCTCAAACTTCCCAGTGAGCTATCTTTCAGTGACTTAAAAGAGAGGGTATTCGTTTGATACCTTCTGATTTTTTTTTTTTTAATTTTAGTTGCAGTCTTAAAATTTTAACGTTGTCTTTGGGGCTATAAAGATAGGGGTGGGAGCTTTTCCTAGAAAAGATTCCGAAACTGAAATGTTAAAAACCCAAATTTAAGCCATCTTCTGATGAATTTAGGGAAGGGTTTAGGGGGCTCTCTCTCAAAAATGCTTTGAAGCTGAATTATTAAGAACTCTAAGCTATCTTTGTGTAGCTCAAGCAGGGGGAATTTTGAGGCTCTCACCCAAAAACTTTTAAACATTGAAAGTTTAAAGCTTTTCGTTGTGTTTGGTGATGTAAATTTTGGAGAGAATTGAATCTGGTTTAGAAAAATATCAGAACTGGAGGCTTTAAAATGCTGATTTGGGCCATCTTTAGTGAAAGTAGGAGATTTCAGGCATTCTCCCCCAGAATGTTTCAAAATTGATGATTTAAAAGCCTAATTTTAAGTTGCAATCTTTTGTAAAGTTAGGTGTTGGAGTAATGAATCATTAAAAAACTTCCAATGCTCAAATATGTAACCCCCCCCCCCCATTTTATTGTTTGCTTTCAGTGATTTAAGGAGGGAGAATTTGGAACCCTTCTGCCGAAAATAATTTGACTTAAAATTGAAGGCTTAAATATTTTACGGATTGTTTGGTGAAGAAATAGTATGGCTGATACAAATTTGCTACCTTTGTGAACTTAGGGGGAAAGGTTTGGGCCTTTTCTTTTGAAAAGTTTTCATAGCCGACATGTTAAAAACTTTTATAAACTATCTCTAGATTTCTTTAGGCTGGGGAGATTTTGTGCAGTCTTGAAAGTTGAATTCTATCTTTTGTGAAGTTAGAGGGAAGAGTAGCGGTGAAAGATGTTCCTCAAAAGTTTTTAGGCTCTCTTTGGAGATGTTGGAAGTTTAGTAAACTGATTTTAAATTTGAAAAACATTCCGTTTGTTGATGACGTTTTTTAGTGTTTCAAATAAAACAAACCAACTGTGTAACTTCATTTTTTATCAACAAATTAACAGTTTCAAATGCATTTCTTGTAATTGTTGTTAATTTTAGAAAAATTAATAATTAATGCCTGACGTAGTTTAAATAGCCAGAAATATCCAGGTATCAATTAAGAGAAGAAATTGAGCTTCAAGAGGATGAAAAATGCGTCGTACGAGAAATCAGGGAAAATTTTAGTTGGACAGGGAGAAATCAGGGAAAAGTCAGGGAAAAAGATTTTGTTCTTCCTGTGGCCACCCTGGAAAGGCAATTAATTATTATATATGTATAATTATAAAATTAGGTGTGCTTAAGTAATAGGGGCCTTGGTTTAACCCCCACCCCCCCTCATACACACACTCACATACATTTTCTCTTAAAAACTTTCAGGTATTTTTTTATCAACTCACCGTCACCCCTGGATTAACTCTAAAAGCATATTTTTTAGTTTTTTAAACTATATTTGGGCTTATTTTGTTTTCAATTTTGATCTACAAGCATGAAATTGATTCTAATATTTTACTCCCGGTTATTGGTGCTAAGTACAGGGATGAAAATCTTTCGCTTTTTTAATTTTTCCTTCTTTCCACGATCTAAAAGTTAATGTTGCATCATGCTTGGAAAAAAATACATGTTTTCATTTATTGTTAAAATAAAGCATAAAATAAGTCTATTTAAAGTTGCAGAGGTTGAAATTGCTTTCATTTCCAAAATAATGGAAACGTTTTTAGGATGCAGCAGGATTTAAACCTTAAGGATGAAATGCAATTAGCGAAGTACGTACTCTATTTCGGCATACTGCCAAAAACAAGTCTCGGTCGTAGGAGGTAGAAATTTAGAAAATACAGCTAAAATATCCGAGATCTGGACCAAAAAAATCGTGGAAATTACTACAATCTTTAAAATGTATCAAAATAACTGAAGACCATTCAATATTAATTAGAGAATTCATTTCATGAGATACGAGTGTCTCATTCATCTAAAATGACACCCCCGTCCATTTGTTTGTCTCTGCATTGTTTATTATGACTCAAAAATATAGAAACAGGAAATGAGCAAAACAGAGGTTTTAGAAACAAATAAAAAGCCTTCCGTTCGATCTCACGGCACGGATGGGTGGGGACTCATTTTGCATAACAATTTCCCCTCTTGTTTTGGTGCATTGACCTGTCTCCCCGCAGTGCTACGTGACGAACGACTACCACAGCAAGCGCAAGTTCATCTCCTCCTGCGAAGTCTACGAGCCCAACTCCATGTGCTGCGTCTGCTCCTCCAAGGGAACCGAGGTCAGTGTCCTTTTTCCGGGAAATTCGAACACACATCTGTTGCTGTCGGTTACAAAAAAAAGCATCAATTCAAGTGGAACACGGACGATCGCAATTCCCAAATTTGGATAAGTTGCAATCGCTATAAATGCTAATCGCACTGACGTCACTACGGGTGGAGCCGACGAGAGCTCACGAGCAGTCGGCGATCTCCTCTTATTCGCCAAGTAGGCTGTGACGTTTTATCTGGCTCTTATTTCATAGGCAAACGTCACGCTGACGTCACGATGTTTTTATCGAGAAATGTTCTAATGTAATTCACTTCCAGTAGTGATTGCAATTTGCCATCGCCTGTTTCACTTGAATTCCTGCCTAACTTTTGAAACGGTGACCGTTCAGCGAAATATGCGGTTTCGGAAATCGTCGGGGGGGGGGGGGGGGTGCTCGAACGCGGGGTCGAGACGAGGGCGATTTTCGAACGGGTGACTTTCGAGGAAATGTGCTTCGGGTTTTTATTTCATTATTTTTTTATGCGAAAAGTACTCGATGGAAAGTACCGATATTTCAGTTTGCAGGAATAAAAGATCAACATGCTTAAACAATATTTTATCAGAAAAAATAGGAGTTATCATCTCCGAGTGACACGGATGTAATCATGTAATCGTCGAGTCTGTTGTTTTTGTTTGCTAAACTGATTTTTTTTAAATAATGTAGATAAATAGATATACAAAACCAATTCAAGACACAAATTACTACTGATATTTAGAAAATATACAAAGTAAAGTTTATAGATAGAAAGTACAAAGTTTAGTATTTTTGTAGGGTAAAAAAAAATTATGTTGAATATCTTTAAATTTTACTCCAGGGAAAAAATTTTTAAAATCGTATTTGGTTTGATGAAACTGCTTGCCACACCTTCGAGTACCCGTTTATCTCTCATTTATGGACCCCTGAAGAATTGCGCTGTATTTCAACTTCTTCTAGGTCATAGTGGTGTGCAAATAAGTTTTCCATCTTCTCAGGGCAGAAATCGAATGTTTATTAAGTTTCATTAAATTCAAGCTAAAGCTCCAAATTGCATTGAAACTGCATTCAAATAAAAGCAGAAATACCAAAACGAATATTTTCCTCATTCTGAAAAAATGATGATGGGTACTCAAAGAACTAAATTGAATGACAGAATTATATTCTTGTAGTTTTCTCGTTTTCTGTTACAGAATAAATGGTGCACAAGTGGGGTTTACCAAAGATTTTTATTTTTTGATCAAATTTCTTTCCCCTCCCCATTCACGAATCTTATATAAATTGAATAAAATGTTATTTCTCTTTTGTTTTGAAGTACTTGAAGGTTGTAAGGTTTGGAAGTACTTGAAGGTTGGAATGAAGGAATAAAATGTATTTTCAGTTTGATTTGTCGGGTATTAAGTATCAAATTACTATCAGGTACTCGTAAATTACCCCTCAAATTTTCCTAAAAATTTGCCGAAATGTTCCTGAAATTTCCAAAAAGTCTTCTGTGAGCCCTGCACTTTTCCACAGGCCCTGTTGAGAAGTCCTGCGAGTTCATCCCCTTTTTGAGTGTCCACCATGAACTTTCATCCTTTTTGGAAAAATGCTACTCCAGCCTATCATCTTAAGTCTCATTTAGAAAATAAGGCTCTTTTTTTGGAAGTTTGCTCATATCTGATGAACTGATTCGACCCCCAGTAAAATTAAGTTCGCCAGTTTTTTATTTATTTCCAATTTTTGACAAAATCATCTGAAGCCTTATGTAGAGTGAAGTTTGCAAACATGCGTGCGTTAGATTAATCCTACTTACAAACTTTTTGAGAATCATTTTTAAAATGTCTGCCTTGATCGATGTCTCTCATTCTTTTTCAGGTTTTTGTGATGCTGAATTCACATACAGTCACAATCAAGACCATAGAAGAAAAGGTAAGTGTGTTACATGCACAACAAGATTTATGAGCGTACCCATTGTTCGTAAAAGGAGATTTTTGTTAAATTTATGATGCACAAATTAACATTTAAAGTCCATCGTATTGTTAAGTGCCCGAGCAGAGAGAATTGGAGTTGTGCAAATACGAGAACATATAATTTTAATGACATTTACATGGATTAAGGTTGCAGCCAACTCGGCTGAGAAAAACGAAAGTAAGACGTATACATGAAGTCGAAGAAATAGGAAGAGAGCGAAGAACATATTAAATTCCTGCAAACACATTATAAACACATATAAAACGGATTAATCGGCATATAGCTAGTTGCATTTCCCGATGATAGAACGGCGGCCAATCAAATGAAAAGAAAGTTCGTCACACTACGAGCACGTGTCTATGATTGGGAAATGCGTAACAAGCATGAAAATGTGCATTGTGACTTTGCAAGAAGAATACGCGAACCAAAATTTAAATAAAATTTCAAAATATATTTTGGAAAACCCAACAATTTTCTTGTAATAATTGTCTCAATTACTGTTTACCTCTGAAGGTTTTATTGGAAAAAAAATATATTTACTCCTTCAGGTAATCAAACCACCGGTAAAGTGAAGCAGGGATTTTGGACCTCTCGGGCTCTATGCCCCAACCACACCACCCAAATTGGTAAAGACAAGAGTTCAATCAAAATTTCAAACTGAAGGGAGCTGAACCTGTTAAATATTTTTTTAAAAATAGATAATTTCATAAAGAAAAGTGTTACTGCTTATAAATATCCATTGTGGACATATCTTTGTTAAAAACCAGGAAAGCAAGAAAATAACTTCTAACACATTTGAAGCTGCCCAAAATGTAGCAGGATTCGGGGTATTATACAAGTCAATTACATAAAATGGGGGATTACCAGTAACCTGAACAAGTTTTTGAACATCAGATTGTAAAGTAACCACCCCTAAGCAAGCGCTAAGGCAGGAACATGTTCATCAGATTGTAACTCGGTGAAAAGCACATCTGGGGTCACGTTCAATGCTGACCCGCCCGCCACGTGAACTTGTCGCCGTTCTTCCGAGAGTCCCAACGTGTTGATGTTCATTCTTTTGCTCGACATTTTCCATTTTGGCTTTATGCTCGCCAGTGCTATATTAATTACTGGGGATTATATCATTGGGATGTGTGCTTGAAAACTGCACCAAGCCCGCTAAAGATGGTGATTGTGTAGAAAATATTTATTCGTAACTGCAAAGCTGTGTTGATAATTAGTTTTACGTTTTTACTTCTCTGGAAAATAATGATGACTCCCTTGAAATCATTCTATATCCCCAGATTGAGAACTCGAATACTGCCATCATGAACTAGTATGTTGTGGCCCTCACGAAACTTTCTTCTATATCTATCTCATGAATTCCTGTTGCAAAATAAAATACTCTCCCAAATAGTTGGATGTTTTGATAACAATTGAATAGCTTGAAAGCAACCTTTTAATGGATTTATGTTTCTCATTATTGATTTAGGCAGATAAACTCAAAAATCTTTCCCCCTTCCCCGAGGCGATTGGCGCCAAAATTTAATCCGAGCTCGCTTTTATATCGTTTTAGTGTTGTTCCAAATTTTATTCAAATCTCAGCAAAGTTTCTTGAGATATAGCAGTTGTAATAATAAAATAAGCACGTTTGATTGCACGACCCCCCTTAAAGCTATTGGCCTAAAAATTGAATCGGCTCTCGTACCCTCTTACATCTACTTGAGGATCAATTTTGTTTGATTCCGTTCATTACTTCTCGAGATGTAGCAGTCACATTAAATGAGAAAAACGTTTGATTTCTCAACCTCCCTTTCAGACATTGACATACAAATTGAATCGGCACCTATACCTTTGGACCAGATTCCGCCCGTCACTTCCCGAGATATAGCAATCACCCGAGCATAGAAAATGTGGGGTTGCTCCACTTCCCTCGGCAGACCAAATCAGGTGCACAAGTTCACATGAGACACATATATGTAAAAGAAACTGTTTGACTTCATGCAGTCGTTTTTGCTCAATAGGGGCCACAAAAACTGCTCACACAGACAGACATTTACCAAAAATGGTCAAAATGGACACAAATCCGCTACTTTCTTCTATATATTAGATATAGAAGAAAGTAAAAAGATAGCTCTCTCTTTCTGAGGGAAAAAATGTTGGGAGATACTAAATCTTTAACCTTCATAAATGCTATTATAATTTTAAAAAATGTTTTAACTTATACATAAAGCCCTGCAGGATACAAATTTTTTTGTCTTTGACAACTATATCTTTGAACAACAAAACTAAAAATGAATTGTGGCAAAATTTGGATTTAGGGGCTTTTAAATTACTACAGTGTAGTAGAGTGAGAGGAAGAACCATCGGTTGTCGCTTCATCAATATCTGCATAACGGAATACCAAAAATTCATGTGTTATTCTAATTAAGATGCTACCTTTAGATTTATCTATGAAATACCCAAATGTGTTGGTCGTATTTTTATTGCACGGAAAGAGAGGCCGTGAAAACGTGGTTTCCGAAATCAAAGGTAGAGAAACTCGAAAGAAGTCGAGCGGAACCATTTACTGAAGCTATCTTTTAAAACTGCTTGGCTGGAACTGTGCAATGTGCAAACTTGTTCAGTGATGGCTCTCAGTTTGATTAGCAGAGAAGTGTGTCCCTTACCATAAGTTATTTTGCACGAGGTTAACAGTTCACTTTTGATCATTGTCGTTCCAAGGTTTTTCTTATAAATTCCTACATTTACGAAAAAATTAAAGGTTGGGAGTTTAAAATTTGTTAACCTAGTAAAAGCACTTGACTTTTGGGTGTGATTTGTTAAGCAAAAAAAAAAAAACTTTATGTTTTTGTTAAGTTTATTTCTCACATGTAGGACAAACTTTTGGACATGAACTTTAAAGTTCTTAATGCTAGCAATATATCCTCTGAACCCGTCGGCACAATTCATAAAATATAAACATAGCTTTCCTGATAATTAGTTTTAGTGCTAGTTTTAAACGAAACAAATACCAGATTATTCCATAGAAAATCTTTATCGACCACTCGATAGCTGTATATTTAGCCTCAAAAATTCCCCCTAGGGTGAGTGCTCCAGTCGTCGGCCACAAACTCCTCATAAAAAGTATATTTTTCATTCAAAATCGGACATGACGCATTCACACCCATCCCCAATCATCAACCAGGGACAGTTAAGTTTTGTGTACTTTTTTTTGAATTGGTAACGAGTCATTTCATTTTGAATGGTGTGCCCGTCATCCAAGTTTGCGATTCTGCTTATTTTTCAGCCCAGAGGACACGTCTTCCTTGAATCGTCAATGGTCATTACACTTATTCATTTCATTCTACTGTGACTTTTAGCGTAATAGAATATCTAACATAATGCTTCAATGAAAAGGCACACTCCGGGTCAGACTCGATCGTCCTCCGAAGGAGACGAAGGGTTGGGTTTTTTTTTACATTTTGGTTCACGCAAAAGCATTTTTCTAACTATATGTTTGTGTGTTATAGTGTGACAGGGGAGGGGGTAACGTGATTTGTGAAATGTTGAGACAAAGGGATGGGGAGAGGAGCAAGTATGTTGGGAAAAAATTATTGCGTCATTTACGCTCTTAGGGCCCTGCTCCACATTGACGTAAAGCAGAGACGTAAAATGGATTAAATAGTGTCCCTATGGAAAGAACCCGGATTTTCGGTTTCGGTCGCGTTTTCTGCTGATGTGGGGCAGGACCCTTACACTTATGAAGCTTCTTTTGATGCTTTAAATTAGTTTCTTTTTGATATAGACATATTTTTAAACAAAAAAATACCCTTTTTCTTGTGCTTTTTTTAGGCATCTGAAGTATAAAAACAAAAATTACATCAACATTCCGAGAGCACTGTGCTAAGTGTACTGTCTGAAATTCATAATGGTAGATTAATAGTCAGAGAAATAAGTGGAGTGCATGGTGTATCAAGAAGTACACTACAAGATAATCTAAGTTCTACACTGCCGAGTACCAGAGAAATGTGACTAGATTAAGGAGAATACTGTGCTGTAAATTTCTCCTTAAATTTTGTTTCAATTCAATCACCCATATCACATAAGGTCAATGAAAATGAAATTTGGTGGCCGACTACTGGAGTTTTTACTCGTATTACCGCATCGCTTGGATTTTAATATGAAAAGGTTTTTATTTCTGAAACAAATTAGTGAATCTCTATCACAAAAGTATAGCCTAAACTTCTACAGTGTTTTTGTTGTTGTATTAATTGCTGAAATTTGATGAAGATCAACAAAGGAGCTCTTACATGGCCGGCTACTGGTGCGTTTACCCTATCTTGTATCAAAATGTTTCAAAAATGAAAAAAAAAAATTATTACTTCAGAAACCACACATGCACATGATTTCTTTGGCAAAACATTTTTGCTTACAACACATTTTGAAATAAATTATAGATCCATTTATTGAAACCAAGATCTATTTATTGAAGTCCCAAGATGGATTGATTCCCCAAAAGCAGAATACTTTGTGACGTTCTGCTATGTTAAATCATTTGACCAAAATTGTTCTGCAAGTACATCAAGCATGACCTTCTTCAGAAATTGTTATCGTAAAATTGAAGCTGTTTCATACAGCACTTATTTGTTCAATACTCGGCTTTACTTCAGATAAAAAGGGTGAAATCAAAATTTCATTGCACACATTCTGGACGGAAAACTTAAAATCCCGGAACCATGTCTCCATTCTCGGCAGCTAAAAGTGCTTTTTCTGTTCTTCCAAACGTCAGAGATTTCTGAGTGCTTTGAAACCGCATTAGAAGCGATGTTTTCCGTAAAAACAACAGCACATGGTCTGTAATGAGACCAAGTGATGGCTACACAAAGATGTTGAAAGAAAAATGTTGGCTTATATTGCCAATCAGTTATGGATCAGTTTTCAACTGTCAGCTTAAGGCTCATAAAACAGGTATGGCGATAGATAATTTTCTGCAGATTTCTGTAGAATTTCTGCAAATATCTTAAAACTAAACATGTAATTTTTCACAAATTCTGCAGATTTTATCCAGTTCAAATCAAACCTAAAGTTTCCTTTTATGTCGCAAAAAATTACTTTTTGATTTTCTGCCCAACACTCGGTAAGAGTAATTTTTCAGGATTTTTTTTTCCTATTTTGAAAACGCCTGCTGAATTTCTGCAAAATTATATCTTCTGCTAGAAAAATTAACTGCAGAAGTTCTACTTTATATAGAAATCTGTAGAATTTCTACAGAAAATTTTTCAGAATTTTTCCCTCATATTTGAACAGAATAGTTCTGCAGTCCAGATATCTGTTCTGCGACGTACGTTGCAAATTTAGCAGTATTCTGCTTCGGAGCATTGACTATTCAGAGTTCACTGCAAGGAGAAAGAAGACATTTCTCCATTTTGCAAACAATGTGTATACTAGATTCCAAAATTACCTACCCTAATAATTTTGAACATAATTTAGTATTGGTGATAAATTTTGATTTTTTTTTTTTACAGCTTTTTTCCGGAGGGGGGGGGGGGATTGAACAATTAACTGCATTTAAGGTTTTGTTGTTTGTGATGTGTTACAATTATACTTTGTTTTGAGAGATATTAGTGTTAGAACTGTCACACAATGCATACACATGCTTGCCATCATTGACAAGCTTCTTCCCATCAAAGTATTAAATGTCAAAAAAATCAAACTTGGGAAAGATTAACTGTGTCGTTTTCTTTCAGATATTGAAAGAGAAATTGCACATGACGCAGCCGGATGCGGTGATCAACGACGGATCTGGTAAATCATCTAAAAAATATTTCATACTTTACATTTAACCATTCCCGTTTTCTCAAATTTGCTTGTTTTGATGTGTGGATATCTGTTGCAGGAAAAATTCTAATCTCCAGCGATCCAGACGACATAGACGGTACGTTGATTTCTCACTTTTACAAAGCATCGCCAAAAACGATTTGCCACTTGTTGGAATATTTTTTTCTAATCAAACAAGTTAAAAGAGATTTTATTTTAAATCGGTGATGTAATTATTGTTGTTATCAAATGCCTTTTGCTATCTAGTAGTGAATTTTAAATCTCTGATGGATTTTTTTAAAGCAGAATATCTTGAATGACACTTTAGATACAAGCCGAATTTTCGAGTGTTTTTTTTCCATGTATAGATCGCAATGAACTGAAATCAGATGTTGCAATGTCAGGTGAGCATTATGGGTGAAGCGATCGGATTTCCCTTTCTTCCGATCGCTAAAACACTTTCTATTGCACAAAAACTTTGACAGTTGGCTTATATCCGAGATGCCATTTCCAGAAACTTTGCTTAGAAACAGGGGTGATTGTGAGTTCATGAAAAAATACCTGAAATTTTTAAAATGTGTGAGTTATTAATATCGAAGTGAAATACTATTTTAAGATGTTATATATGTGTTTAAAAGCTTAAATAGTTAAAACAAAAATAAAATTCAGTCAAAGATTCAGCATTTAGTTTTTTCATTTGACTACCTTAAAGAGCATGGAATTTTGTTTAAAATGATTTAATTAAAATAAAAAGAAATGTTATTTGTTTGCCTTTCGACAAGGAATAATAGCAAGCATAAAAAATAAGAAATATTAGATTCTCACAGCGGATGTAAAGATTTCGCAATTTTTGACATTAAGGCGTTAAAAGTATGAAAATGACATAAAAGAATTCACAAATGAACTTACTTCAGATTTACAATTAAAAGCTTTACAATAAACATATTATTTTTACTATCCACATAATTGAAGCAAAATAAAATTAAATCAGAGATTCAAATTTTAACTTTTTGACATTTTGATTTTCATAAAAGACACAGAATTTTGCTCGAATTTTTTAAATTTGTGACTTTAATTGAAATAAAAATTATATTTCAATTACTTGTCTCCTAACTAAGGGTGATAAGCATCAAAAAAGAGAAAAATTCGATTATTATATCGGATGCAAATCGATTGTATTTTTTTTAAATGAAGGCATAAAAAATAAAAAAAGATGCAAATAAAATAATTCATAAAAGTAAAAAAGATGGAATGGCATCTTCACATTTCCTTTCGATGAATATTATTAATAATTATTGGTATAATCACCAAAAATTCGAAGAAGCAAAAAAAATGCCGGATGTGGAAGATAAAAGCTCAATTTAAAATAATTTTTTTCCGGTATCTTTGAACATGAAAATACCAGAATCGATCACGAAAATCCGGTAAAATACCGGAATACAATCGCCCCTGTTAGAAAATCGATTTGTACTTTGTTCTGTATGTGATATATAGAAAAAAGAGCAAAAACTGTTGTATGAAATCGAACACAACTTGATTCACATATGTGTCCCTGAGGTGGGGCAGCAAGTTCCTTGAAAAGGAGTGGAGCAATCGAACAGTTTCTGCGCTTTGGGTGACTGCTCTATTTCGGGAAATAACTGGCAGGATCAAACAAAAACCATAGGGTCCATAGGTAGACCCCTATCAGGTGTAAGTGCTGATTCAATTGTGGTGTAAATATCTCAAAGGGGGGTTGAGCAATCGAATGTTTTTCTCATTACTTGTGACTGCTTTATCTCGAGAAGTGATGAACGGAATCAAACAAAAATAGATCCGCAGGTAGACCTTAGAGCAGTGGTTTCCAACCTTTTCCACATTACGACCCCCTTTTCAACTCACTAAACAACCCGGGACCCCATATGACCCCTACCCACAATCATACGACAAATGAGTGTATATCGCTTAGACGTGGCGCTTATTTTGCGTGATAGCTCAAGGTGCTTGAGAGACGTTATTTATGCTGAACGGGCAACGCACCATGATTGTAGAAATGGGGTTCAATGGATGTTCAATCAACTCAATTTTCTTCAAATATATAAATAGCAAGAAACTGAGAAAGTTTTTATTTTTTGTCCGTGTGGGGGGGGGGATTATTACCAGCATGTGGGCAAACAAATCATGAGAATTTCATCACATAAGCAGAGAAAGGGAATAGCCATAATCATGAGTGTAACATTAGTAACTCACGGTTGAGAAAGCGTGTCGGCAGGTGTAAATGTATTTTAATTCTTTATGATTAATGACCCGAAACACTTGGCAAGTACTAATTATTCGCTCAAATGCTGACTGAACGTGATTGATGTAGGGTACCTTTTTAGGACAGCTCCTCTTTAAAGCCTTATACAACAGTTTTAAAGCAAAACAGTTTAAACTTGTTGATTTATTTTATCTTGGAGATTATTAATAAACGCGAGTTCAGCACTATTTCCTAAAAAAATGTTTTAAATATTTTTAACTATGGTATTCTTTAAAAAATGATGTGGATGACTCACTTACCCCCTAGGAAGGAGGCGTTTTTTTTTTTTTTTTTTTTTTTTTGTAAATGTATCCATTAACAAGATATCTACTTGTATTTAAATGTGTATGACACAGAAAATAAAGTGGAATACACACAAAACAATTAAGTCTGAAATTCATTAAAAGCCGTCAGGCATATTTTTTGCTTTTACACATAATTTAGTGTTGAATAAACGTAAGAGTCGATAAAATCAGTGTTGGTAAAATGAAAAAAAAAATCATGGGTTGAAAAAGAAAAGGAACCACTTAATGGCATCGTCTATTTGAAGTTTGCTGAGGGAGGAACATTATCATTTCATCCTCAGTTATAATTCTAGCATCACTTGCATCAAACAAATCCATCAATTTCATTCAATTAATCACGTTCACTCCATCAGTTACTTTCAATCACATAATCACGTGAAGTAAAGCAATTACATTTATTCCATCAATCACAGTCAACCAATCATCACAAGTTATTGATTAAACGAACACCATTGCTTGAAGACAATCATAAATGTCCTTGGAGCTAGAAATAGTACTAAGTGTGCCTCCTGGTAACTTAACATAAATTTAGACCTGTCAACATGCTTTCTCAATTTGCATGCAGACCCTCAAGAGTTTGCTGGATGACGTCGTAAAATCTTCGAAAATCGTGATTTTTCAAAATGTCATAACTCGCTCAATTTTTGTTGGAGAAGAATGACTTTTTTTTTAGTTTTAAATATTCGTGAGTCAAGAATGTTTCACTAGACATGATTGCTAGGACTGGGGTGCTGTATAAAAAGTTAAATTTTGTAACTCTTTCAAAAGTTGATTTTATGACACAAATTTCATAGATCCAAACTCCTTCCGTTTGTTAGAGATTGTTTTCTAAATGGAACTGTATGCTTATTTCTAACCGTTTGGACATTAGCTTTTGGGCCACAATTGGAGTGGACACCCTGCATATTTAGGTATTGGGGTAATTCCATGTCAAATCAACCAATGGTCAAAACTTCATGTCTTCGGATTTTGCTCATTTTTGGCTCAAATAAAGTATTAATAGAACAGGGGAAAAAAACAAAGTTTTGGATTTTTTTATGCATTTGTTTCTGAGTTATAAATTTTTGAAGTTTTGACAAAATCACAAATTTTGCATTACTTAGACACCTTTAAGTAGCCGTCATTAAAAAACTACTTGACCTAAAAAATTGCAATTGATCTTGTTTTGTTCAGTATTTAATGAGTTTTCATAAAATATGTAACATGACCTAGCTGCTAAAAAATTTTGTTTTAAATTTTTTGCAAAATTTTAATTTATAAAAATTTAAAATCGAAAATTTTAATTTCTTTGAAAAAAATTGAGGTTATTTAGCCTTCTGTTAGCAACATATATGGAAAATTTCATGATGGTAATCTAAAAATTTTCTCTTTCAAATTGCTTTATTTCTAGCATTTGTTCTGTTAAAAAGTAATTCAAGTATCAGGGCCCAATCCAGGATTTTTATCTTACTACCTATTTTTGTGAATATATTTAATCGTCATCCTATTTTTGTGAATATACTTCTTGTTCGCTATTTTTTCACAGCACATTTTAAGTTATTGAATTTTTGACAAAAAACTCATGTCATTGTTACATTTATAATCATATTATTAAATAATACAAAAAGAACTTACATTGTCAAAAAAAAATATGAATTACTAACACCATAAAAAAAGACTATAAGTCAAAAAAAAAAGTAATAACATGCCTAAGTAATTGTGAAGACTATTTTTCTTCCTTTCATAACAGTAAACAACCTTAAATTCCACTTATCAATGGAAATAAAATAAGTGTTCCAGTTTATTCTTGAATTTTCCTTTTATTTACATACCGTATTTTCTGGTAGATTAAGGCACCGCTTATACCTGTTTAAAAGCTGAATTTTAACTCCTGCAGCTTATACAATGTAAAAGTTTTTTTTTTTTTTCCAAAGTTCAGTTTGTGTTTAGTTATTGCTTAAAAACAAAACAAATTAGAGTGACATGGGGAACGCCCTTGAAAAGATCTTTTTTGAATAGGGTGTTAGCATTTCTGCTTATTCAGATGTTATTTTATTCTCCAAATCATCCCATAAGGAAGTGGAATAAATTAAGAAAAAAAAAACATCAACCATAACTAAAGTGTCTAATAAAGGAATCCAAACGAAAAACAAATAATAATTTTAAAAAATGCCCCCCCCCCCCCCCCGCAAGACGTTGCCCTGAGGATGGGAAGTAGGGTTGCAGTAGAAATCAAGGGGAGTAGAACAGGGTTACTATGTGGAGAGTGGAGTAGAACAGGGTTACTATAAGTTGCAGTTATCATGATATAAAAACACTGTTTTCAAATCAATGTTACAAATTCTTTGTCATTGTTTTTGAACGATGTCAATACCAATAGTTTTTGTGAAGGTACCGTTTTTGTTATTTTATTTTTGTGAAGGTACCATTTTTATTATTTTATTTTTGTGAAGGTACCGATAAACGGTAGCAAAATCGGCCTGCATTGGGCCCTGAGTATACACCATGATTACAGCAGGAAAAAAAACAAGGTGGTACTCCTGGGAAAAATTGTTTCTACTTTTATTAACTTCATTCCTATTAGCTTGATCAGAGGGGGAGAAAGATTGCCATTAAGATATTTAAGGGAGTTTATAGTGGGTCCTTTTTCTGTTCTTTTGAGTCTCATTCCTGGGGAGTTAGAAGGGTGCTCCACAGTAATAGAGCATTTAAAAGTTAGTACATTAAAAAATACATGAGTTTTTTTCTGGAAGAAAGTCAACATTGGGAGAAAATGAAGCTGTAGTAACATGTGACTTTGCGGAAAGCTACTTGTTTATTTTGCAACCTGACCCACAAGAGTATGGCTACCTTACGCCCAATTGTTGGGTACTACAACAAAGATCACACAAGAAATCAGGCTGTACCGTACAAGAGTATTTATTTCAGACTGATTTGTACACTTTTTATTTTCTTCAGAAAAAAAATGACAGATTTTTTATGGGATATTATGCTTAATTTGAAGAAGTTGTACTTCTTTTCAGATGGCTGAGCAGCTTACTATCAAAACCAAATTTTTTTTCTAAATGTTTGCTACTATAAGGATCATTTCGATAGAATTTGAGGCTGAATGGCATTTTTATGCCATAGAACATGTTAAAGGTGTAAGTGTAACAGTAAAAAGACTTAGCTGCTAAAGCTAACCTCCAAAGTATAACAGATAACCATATAGTCACAGATAACCATATAATTCTGCACAGTCAAGCGAACTATTCCCTGGTTGGCGATAGAACGCCGGTAGATTCTATTTAGTCTCATTCATCCCTTACCAAAGGGTCAAGTTATCAAAAGTATTCAAGTATTCAGCTGCCTGGAATAAAAGTAAAGTAACTTTATTCAATTTTACTAGCTGACCCGGCGAACTCTGTTCCGCCTTAAAGGCAATAAATAAGAAATTTTTTTAATTTATTAAGTTTTTTATTATTAGAAAAAACAAAAAAAAAAAAATAATAATAAGTACCATAATCATTACAGTTACATTAATCATTCATTATTGTTTCTGTATTTTAGTACATAGGTTGCTCTTCACTAAAGTACCTTGTGATGCACAACATTTTTTGTTTTATTATCAGGTGCAAACAGAAACAACGCAGATGGTCTTCCGACCCCTAAACATGCCACAGATAATTGACCATGGGAAAAACACTGAGGTTCTAGATTCAAACCACAAACTTTTAAGGATTGGCCTTGTGATTTGTTAAAGGTCATGACAAATGCAAGACGGAACGGAAATTGAAGTCTTTTAAATTCAAACGGCATATCGGTTGGGATTATCGGGATCCTAGGAATGAGCAATCGTTTCTGACAGCTTATCACATATAAATTTCAAGGGAAGTAACGCGTTTGTTTATAATTTATTTCACGAAAAAGTCAAATAAAGGGGTCCTGGCGGCGTTGTCTGTTCGCCCGTCACTTTAGCAAGCCCAGGACGGCGGGTTCGATTCCCGCCCTCGCTCTGGTTGTAACTTCCTTCTACGTGAGCGTAAACTCTGTCCTGTACTGTCTTGTACTATCTGTCATATTGGACGTGAGTTCATAAACGGGTCCTGTGTGACCAAGTACACGAGCTCGAAATATGTGTTGTAGATAAACAAATAAACAAATAAACAAAAAGTCAAATAACACTCAACGCACCGCTAACTTACAACCTGTTTGCTGCGCACCGGAAGCTGCCAGAACGTGTGCTTTATGTCGCTCAGCCTTCGGAGGTGTCAAGAAAAGCTTAGTAAAAAGGCTTAGTTAATAAGACAGTTTTTCTATCTATGTAACTGACCCACATAAATTATAGCCTATGTCCGTCTCCTGGCTCTACGCTACCTAACCACCAATTTTTAGCCTTATCGGTACAGCCGTTCTTGAGTTATAAGTAGTGTAACTAACACGACTTTCTTTTATATATATATAGATTTGGCATTCAGAATTCTAGAAGATCCAAATACACTATTTTTTGTTTACTATAATTTCAGCAATTTCATTGTTAAAAAAAAAAATATTATTCAATTTTTTATGCATTTTTGTTTGTTTTCCTAGCCAAGAAGCGGCATTGTGTACAGTTGTACGTTAAAAGATTTTATTTAATATAAAGATGTTCTCCATTTCAGTTTTTAAAATATTTTGATCTAAATGGACAGACATGCATTGATCATATATAATATGTTAACTGTGGTAAATTTGTTATTAAAATATTTCTAAAAAGGTTCAGCAAATCAATTTTTTAAATTAAAAAGTTCAAATTTAACTCAAAATTTGAGGGGTTTTTTTTCAATCCTACTAAATATTTTGCTTGTAAATGCTAACTACTTGTTTTTTTTTTTTTTTTTTTTTTTTTTTTCATGCCGTAATCATTGTGTATACTTGAGTTACTTTTAACAGAACAAATCAGGGTTGGCAAAACCCGGGTTTTTCTACAAAAACCCAACCCACCCGGGTTTTTGTGGGTTTTTGTATGTTAAAATTTTATTTCTTATGCGGGTATTGATATATAATGTATGCATTCCTTCAAATAAAAATATATTTATTAAGTTAAAGTTCTGAATTGCATTTAATCAATGTCAATCAATTAATAATTAATATTATTAACAATATCAATTAATAATATCATCAACCGAATTGTAATATTTAATGTGTATATTTAAGAAGCTTTGGACAATGGTTTCAGCTATGAACTTTTATCACTTGTCTTTTACGAAATAGAAGAACTGTTGCAAATGGGCTTTCCTACAAATTCAGGAATATTTAGGGGGTGAAAGTTTCAAAAACTTAAATTTATACCATTAAAAAAATTAAAACCATTTGCACTTGTTTATTAATAGAAATAATCATCTTTTTTCATTAAGTAGCCTGCTTCAATATCTAGTCATATAATTTGCATGTTTTTTTCAGGCATATCTCAATGATAGGTGTGTTTCTGAGATACGGGAAGTGTCTCCCCCCCCCCTTCTTATTTTCAAAACCAAAACTGATTAATTTCAGATGGGGAGAGTGGGGACTTTTAATTGATTTTTTTGAAATAATCTTATCTAAAAACTGGGTTAACATTAGAACTTTGCGAGAATTATAAATTTATTATTAAATGCTTGTTATAATGTTTTAGTAGTAATAAACTGCGTGGGGACGCATTTTCTTTGTTTTTTTAAATCAAAGAAAGGGTTTAGCGCTTAAAGTCAGTGGTATGGTACCTCTATAATATAGCACTTGAAAATCATCATATACTAAATGCAGTAGGGTTAGAAGAAATGAAGAGCAAAACTTTATTTTTCTTGCTCCAGAATAAAAGCAAAAATTGCAGTATTTTATCATTATTTGACTTCTGTGTTGAATCAAAATTATCATAAAACATTTATTAAGCAATTTTTTCCATCTACAAGAAGTTAATCAATGGCTCTTTATCAATTTATTTTAAAATTTGAAAATTTGCTATCAAAAAAATAAATAAATAATAATAATAATAAGTATTTTGCAACAAAAAGTAGTATCATAGCTAGGAAAATTTTCTGGACGATGACTTGAAAATTGAAGAAATAATAATTATTTTATAAAATTAATAATTACTCTAAGAAAAATTATCTCAAATAAACCTGATTTCTTACTTATTTTTTATGTATAATTTAGATGAGATATTATTATTGACTATACTTGTTGCTAACTTAGAAATTAACAAAAACCCACTTTTGACAAAAACCCGCGTGGGTTTTTGTTGGTGGACCCGCCCAGAAAAACCCGGGCGGGTTTTTCTAAGCTGGGCCCACCTTTGCCAACCCTGGAACAAATGCTTTTTACGACTAGAATTAAAGCAATTTGAAAGAGAAAATATTTTTTTTTTCACCATGATACCATAATATTACCATCATAAAAATTTGCACATATATAGATAATAGAAAGCTTTACAACATATATTTTTTTCAAAAAAATTAAAAATTTAGGTTTTGAATTTTTTCAAATTAAAAAAAAAAAATTTAGCAGCTAGGTCATGTTATATATTTTATGAAACCTCATTAAATATTGAACAAAACAATACCAGTTTTAACTCTCTAGGTCAAATCGTTTTTTATTTGCGGCCATTTAAAGACTACTGAGTTAGGGAAAATTTACGATGCTTCTAAAATTAAAAACATTTATAACTTCGGAAATAATTGTTGAAAAAAATTGAAACTTCAGCTTTTTCATCATGGTGGTAAGTATAATGAACAGACAATAAATCATTGCAATCTGAAATATTGACCTTAAAAACTTTTTTTTTAATTGGTTGATTTTATATGGAATAACCCATTAAGGGCTTTTAAAATGGTAGGTAACAGGGCTCAAATAATCTTTAAAATTTTTACATGCCCTGCCAGGCATGTTTGTCTGAAAAGTACATGCCCGAATAAAATTTTTACATTACCAGTTTTATTTTTGTTGCTTATAAATAAAAACATTTGAATTTGTCGTATAGTGTTTAGACGTTGATTGCCAAGCTACAGAACATACATAGCACATGAGATGGACCAAAAACAATGTACCTGTCGATTAGCTTTTACTTTCATCTCCTCGGAAATCAAATATCCATATTAATGTCATTGTAAAAGACGAATTCTGATCTGGAGGAAAACAGCAAATCACATACAAGCTAACTCAAATTCTATTCTGTCAGCTAAAATGATATGCTACAAATTATCATCTCCTACTTGGGCAGTCAACATGTTAATCAGACAAAATATTAAATTAGCAGTTTTGTATCTGAATTAAGAATTACTTTAATCCTGACATATATGCTAATTTTTTTCCAAAATCCGAAATAATAAAATTTAGGAAAGAAATATATTTGATCGTAAAATTACATGACCAGCTGGGCATGTAAGGGTCGAAGATTCATGCCCGATCAGAAATTTTAAACGCCCCAAGCATGTCTGGAAATATAATTTTCGAGCCCTGGTGTGTAATCGATAAAATAATCCAATTTTTCTGGGAGAGAGAGCTTTTTCCAGAACTTTACTGCCCTGGTCCAAACGTCCATTGATTTCTCTTTGCTCTGCTTGTTCCAGAGGAGGTGAGGGGGAGGACCCTGCTCGACTTCGGCATCACCTCCGAGACCAGGCTCATGTGCGAAGACTTCCTGCAGCACTACAAGATTGTCCTCGTCCTGGTCCCCAGGTGAGTCGCCTCCGTGCTCCGAGAGGAATCGTCTTGCACAGGTGGCCCACTGATGTCTGTAATCTGTTTGCAGTGTTGAGTGATGCTTGCTGCCTGGGCCCGATGCAGGCTGATTTTGCTACCGACTTTTGGTGCACGAAGACCGTGTAGGAGAACAAAAAAACTTTTTCCAAAATGACAATAAAATCGTCATCTACACATAAACAATCTTGAAAATCTGCTTATTCAAAAAAATCTTGGTTTTTGGCTTGAAAATTTATTGACTCGCTAAGTAGAGTCAAGATGAATGAATGTCACAGGAGTATGCCCCGTGGCAGAAAGTCGCCGACTTTGTCGCAGAATCGGAGACATTGTGCAGAAAAATTTTTGTGGTTGAGAAGAAAAAAAAGGTTAAGAACAACAAATGAATAAAACAGCCAGCAGTAAAATCATTCTGCAGAACAGCCTTAGTTAGAGGTAACTCATTTGTCCCCCCCCCCCCCCCCCCCCCCCCATGACACTTGTCCGGCTGAATAATGGTTTGTTATAATTTGAATTTTCAGCTCATCAAAACATTTCTCAGATAGTTAAAATTTTCTTTTCACAAAGTACTAATTTAGACAATTCTTGATTCCCCTCCCCTGCAAACGTTGCATCCAGTGAGTCATTGAAAGTCATTTATTTCAACTCCAATTGTATCAGATACCTTTTATTTTGTAAAGTTTGTGTTTGAAGTGTTGCATAAATCTTACATTTATCCAAATTGTCTACATGCAATTCTTTTTAATAACATAATCTTCTCTGTGAAGAATTCTTCAGCTTAGACTTTTTTGGAAACTTTGGCATATCTGTCCTGAATTTTAGCCCCTGTATATGTAGTTTAGGAAAGGGATTAATTTATTTTTACAAAATTAATTTTTGATCTTAATTTTACCAAAATCTGAACTATACTGAAGTAAATAGAAGTAGCATCAAATTAGAACTGCTTGCCTTGTATTGAAATCCGTTTTAACATTTTTGTTTCCTTGAGAAAGATAGTAAATTGACCCTTTTTTCCTCTTGTTAACTTAATGTATTTGTATAATACATATTTTATACATTTTCTGAAAAACGTAGCCTCAAAGATTCTAGTGCATCTTGTACTCAAAGCTAGTACTTAAATGTCCAGTGTTTGATGTAAAATTGCTGCTAGTATGGAATTGTCATTGTCATGAAGACGAAAAAAGTTCAGATCACAATTTTTTTATTTTGAAAATTTTTCTTAGTTTGTTTTCTTAGGTTTTGAAATGTTTGGATAAATGCTTCAAAAATATTTTTTGGGGAATAAAATGATTGAAAATAAAGGTGTGTATGTGTAACCCGAAAAATTCATGTATATTTGATGACTAATAAATACTTTCGAGGTCCTTAATTTTTTTGAAAAAGGTTCTTAAAAAGTCCTTATTTTTCGTTTTGAAAAAGAAGTGGGAACCCTGGAAAACCAAACTTGAAATAACTCAATATTTTCCTGGTTATCTTATGTAGCACTATAACTAAACCCGGAAGAAACAAATTCCATCACGTTCTGGTAAAATTTTATACTATCTGTTTGTTAATTAAAGAGTTTAATTACAGTAAAAATTCGACTATGTTAAAAATAAAATTCAAGAGCTCTGAATTTTGGGTTTATCATTTTCTTTTTCATAGTTGAGTGTCTAGAAATTAGTTTGTTGAAAAATGCTTTTGCTACAAGCTACAATAAGTTAAAATGAACTTTTTTTGAAACTAATAGAGATTAGCAGCAAAAATTGTTAAAAAATGAATCTCCGAAACTAACCCATTTCAAAATTTTTGATTGCCTTTTCATGCATAAAATAAAAAAATTGGATACATCTCCGATTATTTTGAACCCAGGGCTCGCATTCCCCCTAAAATTCCTAAATTTCCTTAAAAGATTCACACTTCCTAAAATTCTTAAAATTTTACTAAAATTTTGTGGCATTCCTAAAAAAAAATTAGAGAATTTACATTAGCTCTTTAGGGGAGTTTAAAATACCTTTCTGAAAGTATTTTATAGCCAAAAGCGAACTTTTCTCTAGGTATTTAATGTGATAAATTGATATTTTACTAAATATTTTGTTTTAAATGCATTCTTCACACTATTTCTAATCTTGGGGCAGACTGAAAATTCTTTCCCTTAAAAACGAACTATTCAATCTTTAAAACAGCTTTTCATCACTCTACCAGGATGAAACATAACCTGCCTGTGAAATTTTTTGACTTCGAGCTGTTTCTTACGCGCCTAAGCCAGGGTCGGACTGGGTTGTCGAAAGGGCGTGGGAAGGCTGAGTCGAAGGGCGCCGATTTAGCCTCCATAGTACTTTAAGAATTTAAAACGGACATTTCAAAAATCCCCGTAAATACAGAAGCTTGTTTTTTTATTATTTATTTATTTAAAATTCATTATTATTTTTTAAAGACTTTAAAATATTTTTACAGATAAAACACATATGAGTATCATCTAAAGTCTTTTAGTATATTTTTTAAAGTCTGATTTTTTTTTCAAATTCGATATTAATTAATTAATTTATTATTAGTATTTTTACTAAAATGATAAAAACGTAGCAAATATCTTGGGTCAAAGCTACAGCAAAATGCAACTGATGGAACTCTAATTTATCCGGTGTACCCAAAGTGAAACTTTGTAGTACTAAATGTCAATTTGATGATACTGGGAGACTATTAAGAAACGCTTGAAAATTAAATTAATTGAGAAATCATTTTATATTGATGGATATACATTGCTATATTGTTATCATTATAAGGAATAAATGAATGAATTAACTCTTGTAACAAAAATCAAAGATTTCAGTTTGAAAGAATAAGAGCGAACAAATTTCTTGGCCATGTTGTATAATTTTTCATTCGTTTTGCTTTTCCTTTTGCCTCTTTTTTTCACATTTGTGAGTTCAATGTAAATTATAATTAAAATGTAAAGTAGCACGTACATGTAAAATTAAAATTTCAAGTTTCTTGTTCTCTTGGAGAAGAAAACAAAAAACTTTCAGGATAATACTTTTTCCCAGACACATTTGTATATCAGGATCTAGATCTAATGTCTAAAACTTCATTTCAGAAATGCTAGCTGTCCAAAGTGTTATATTTTAAAAGTACATATGTTTAAAAATCATTTCAAACATTTCTATTCATTTTCATGTTATCGTTGTCCTGAAGTTACGAAATTTTTTTGAGTGCGCCCGCGCGCGAGAGAGAGAGTCTTCATTACAAAAAACAATTATATTAAAGAAAGAGAGAGAGAGATAAGAAAGAAAAAAAAGTTCAGGGTCTGACTAGATCCTGACTACCTTTTAAAGTACAGTATACTCCCGATTATACGCGGAATTGGATGGCACATGTATCGCGGACAACGGAAAAAAAAAGCTTAAAACGGGGGTAAAGAAGAAAAAAATGGTCTTTATTGTCTTTTGCTAAAAAATGATTGTATTGTACTTAAAACGTGATACAAACAGTGAAGATAGGTACAGTATTAAGAATTATTTGCATTTTAAGTTCTGAAGCACATAAGATCTATAAAGGGATAGGACCTATGATAACGTCCAACAATTTATTCGCTAAAGTACGCCGCACTCTTCTGTAAGGAATATTAAGCAAAAACAACAAATTTAATTTCACCAGATCTTCGCGGATAATCCGTCCAGTGGATAACCCGCTCGAAGATAATCGAGAGTGTACTGTAATAGTTTTCATCACGTTGGAACTCATAGATCATATTACAACTAATTATAAATCCATGTATTGTAATTCTATAATTTAGGATTATACATCTAGGAAAATATTTTTTTAATACAAAGAAAATGAAAATTAAAATAAGAAACTTACAGTTAAAAAGATTCGTTCTTTTCGTGTATTCAATTTTTCTAAAGCTTCAAAATCACTTCTTCCCTAATGCTAAAATCTAACCCAAATGACTCATTGATTCATGTAACAGCACTCTCCCGAGACAAGCACAAGACGTAAGTACCGTCAATAAATCTCGCCATTCTACTCGTATTCTTGACCATTGATATGTGCTGTCACTTTCACCCTCACATTCCTTTTTTATTGAGGAAATGCCCAGGAGATTCTGGGAAACAACGAGGGTCTGCTTTTGTTCTCGGGACTGTAGGGATAGTGACTTTAGGGAGCAAAGATGGGCAAAGATGAGCTACAGTAGATAGCGGAGCACAGTGGACTGCTTTCCCTGCTTACGAAAGGGCACCTACCCAGCAGCCTTTAGGAGGGTATGAGATAGCATTTCTTTATAAGATATAGAAAACCTAATATACATTTAAAAAAAAAAGCAAACACATTGTGAAAACAATAAAAGGGCGCCGTTCGGGAGGGCACACCGGGAAATCTCCCGGTCAAGTCTATGGCCAATCCGGGCCTGGCCTAAGCTCGATTATTTGCGAATTTCTCAATCTGTTTGCATCAGCTTCTATAAAACCCGTTCATTTTAGTTTACTGTGTAAATTCACCGCTTGGACATCGATAATTTTATTCTTACCATTAGTTTGAACTTTGTTTCATTTTCTTTTGTTAATAGATTATTTGTAGGCTCGTCATTCAATGTCAACTCTAGTGATGCAACGAATATTCGGCCGAAGCCGAATATTTGGCCTATTCGGCCCGTCCGCCGAATATTCGGCTTCGGCCGAATACCTATTTAACTATTCGGCCTTGGCCGAATACTGTACAAAAAATGTATTTAATTTTTGCAATTTGAAAGTTTTATATATTTTTAATTCTTTTTATCATATTTAATGGGCATTTTAAAGGAAATCTTGTTTTACTATAATACTTTGTTATTTTTGAGGGTATTTACTAATTTTATTGTCAACTTAAACTGTGTGTACTACAAACCTTGACCACCTTAACACGTAAAATAAATCTATACAAAATCATAGGATAAAGCAGAAAAACAAAATACTTTTTGCATTATTACAAGGGTTGGTTTACCGTTTTTATGAAACTAATTCTTGTACATAAAAGATCTAAATTGATAAAATATAAGCATAAACCATACATGAAACAATAGTCAGTTCTTTCTTTGTCAAAATAAAATACGTATAAAAATGGAATAGTATGATAGAAATATGCTTCTTTCCGAATCTTTTATTTTTACTTTCTTCTATATCTAATATATAGAAGAAAGTATTGGTTTCGTGAAAATTTTCGAATGTCGAATTTTGACGGATTTGCACGTTTTGAGGTGCGCTGAGTCCATTTCGACCATTTTTGGAAAATGTCTGTCTGTCTGTGTGTGTGTGAGTCTGTATGTGTGTGACCAGTTTTTGTGGCCGCGCTAGAGCAAAAACTACTGAATGAAATCGAACAAAAATTTTTGCACATATGTACCACCATGTGAACTGGTGCACCTGACTTTTTTTAGCGAATTCCTCCAAGGGGGGTGGAGCAATCGCACGTGTTCTGCCCGGGGGTGATTGCTATATCTCAGGAAGTAACCGGCGGAATCAAACGAAAATTGGTCCATAGGTAAACCCTACTGAGTACAGGTGCTGATTCAATTTGTTTGTCAATATCTCGAAGGGGGGTGGAGCAATCGCACGTGTTCTGCACGAGGGTGACTGCTATATCTCAGGAAGTAACCGGCGGAATCAAACGAAAATTGGTCCATAGGTAGACCCTATTGAGTACAGGTGCTGATTCAATTTGTGTGTCAATATCTCAAATGAGGGTGGAGCAATCAAAAGTGCTTATTTTGTCATTGCACCTCCTGTATCTCGGGAAATATTGCTGCGATTTGAATGAAATTTGGAATAACACTAACCCAATATGGAAGCAAGCATCGATTAAATTTTGGCGCCAATCGCCCCAGGGGGAGGGTGGGGTGATTTTTGCGCTTAGTCAGCAATGCGAAAAATTAATTCATTAAGAAATCGCTTTCACGCTATTTAATTATCAAAACAGCTGAAAACTTTCAATGATTTGAAATTTTTAACTGTTGCCAATTTCTTTTTACTAACAAAAAAAATGTTTGCAATTAATCTAAACAAGGCTTTTGCAATGATTACCGATTTCACTCATTGATTCTGCATTTGCAGGATTATTACGATAATTGGGAAATTGGAGCTGTTTCCAATTATTCGGGCGAGTACGTATTTTATTTTGTAACTGGAATTCATATGATAGATATAGAAGAAAGTTTCGTGACGGCCACGACAGCTAGTTTAAAAATTGAATGTGAGAATTTAAAATATAAAAATAGTATTGTTAATTTCCCTACATAACATTTCAAAAATATTCTTTGTAATCTTTGCAATTGTGAAAATCATAAAGCTAAGTTTTTTCTGTTCAAACAGATTATGGTGCAGAAAATTTTTTAGGAGATAGGCCTCTTTCTTTTTTTCCCCTAAAATTTTATAAGATTTAGAAAATAAGTTTATTATATCTGGTACATGTAGTGACATGTAGTTCTGAAATGCAGTCTGGCCTTGTAAAGATAGGTTAGGAAATTTAATTCTCACTACTTAAACATTTTCATTTTTTTAAATAAGGGTTTTAAGAACGAGAACAGTCGATTTTTCTCTTGGTGCTTACACGGATAAAAGTCTAGATTTATCTAAATATAATTATATTTTTTGTATTGGAATACCTTCACATATTAACATTCCTCGTAGATGAATATGGTTTGTTGCTGCTAATTTTGGTAAATGTAAACACTAAATTCAATAAAAAATTATGATACATTTCATTGCTGAATCATTTCAGTTAATTTTTTTCCCTTATTTATTTGGAAGAGCTTTATGAAATACTTTTTTAGAAGCTTAAATACAGAGCTCTTATCTTTAAGAACTATTGGTAAGGAAATACATTCTTCTTTGGTCTTCTTTTCAGTAATTTTTTGGCCGAATATGGCCGAATATTTTTGAAGTTTGAACTAATGCTACCATTTTCCAAAAAATTACTCCAAATTATATTTTAAAATCTTTAGTAATGTATATTTAACTCATAATCATACAAAAGTATACTTTAAATGCAACTTGTGCTTTGTTTATTAACAAAAATAAATTAACTATTCGGCGGCCGAATAGCCGAATATTCGGCCTTGAGTTTGGCCGAATATTCGGTATTCGGTATTTGGCCAAATCACTATTCGTTGCATCCCTAGTCAACTCATTCAAAAATGTCATTCCTGTTACATCTAAATCAGTTAAAACCATGAGCATTTTTAAAAAGTAGCATTAATTTCTATCAAACTTTGTTTTTGGCTCAAAAAAGATTTTGAAAAAGTAAATAGATTTAAAATGTTGATAAGGATGTTTGGACAGCATTAGAATTCAAAAATCAGGGAGTCCAACAGATCTAGTAAGCTTAGTAAACTGTTATAAATAGATGTGACGTACGCCAATGATTCCTTTTCCTTACTTTCATTTTCTATTAAAATCAGGGTTATTATGTCAATTATAATTATTAATTTTTCCTACAGTTCTAATTTTTGCTCAACAGTTTTTTTTTTTTTCTTTTGCTTTTAATAATGCATTAAATTATTACATGTTGTTTATTGACAGTTTATGGTAGCATGCATAAAATTGTAGCCTCAGCTTAATTTGATATTCAGATATGTTTACACTACTTCAAATATCACAAGGGGAAAGGGAGGCAGAGTGGAAAAGCAAACAACTGGGCTTTTGACGATTCATAGATATTACACTACTGGTTTTGAATCAAAAGATCGTTATAGGTCTGAAGAACTTTATGCATATTAATTATTTCTGGTAATTAAGAAACTGACAAAAAATATTAACAAGCAGGTTTTTTTTTTTTTTTAAATATTTTTGTTATTTCAACAAATCTGCAAAAATATTTTTTTTTTGCTTTTTCCAATAAATTTGTTTTCAAGTTTTTTCTTTTTATCTAGTAAAATAGCAGTGCATAGAAAGCAGTTCGTGAAGTTAACCCGTGTGGCATGTTATGTTCAATGTTACGAATCGAAAACCATTTTGCATCACCAAACAATTTTTAGTTAGTAATTTTCTTTTCTCCCCATGTTTTTGAAACTAACTAAACTGAAAACAATTGATTGAAAAAACTAAAACAATTGCTTTTCCGTTGCCGAATAGCTTTAGAAAATCTTAATGAGTAAAATGTTCTGCATATATCATGCCACAGATTTATAAATTCTATTAGCTACGCTAAATGCACTTTGATTTCAAAGTTTTAAGATTATTCAAGAGTTTAAAGAATGAATATTATCTCTGGATCTCGTGAAATAGCATTTAAAAACAGCTATAGAAAGCTGCTGCAGTTAAAACATTATGGAGATAATTGTGGAACAGAATTAATATCTGTAAAAGTTTGTCAACTGGAAAAACTCAGACATGCCTATCTTTCAAAAGAAAATTTTGGAAACGCATCTGCAAGTTAAAGTACCATCTAGCTTTTGAACATGTCATATAGCATTAACACATTTCTTTTTTAAGTATTTGAAGGTTGTAACTTATGCTATAATAAATAAAATGCATTTTCAGTTTGGTTTGTCGGGTACCACTGTTAGGGACTTATTTGTAGTCAAACAAAATCGTAAATTACCCCTAAAATTTTCCTAACATTTTGTCAATGTTCCTAAAATTCCCCTAAAAGTTTTCAAAAGTCTACTGCGAGCCCTGTGAACCCTTTTTATTGCCTTTTGTTTTCCTTCTTTTCAAAATAGTTTATTCTTCTTTCAAAATGCAGTAAAACCTTATTTTCAAAAAATGAAAGATAAGAATGCACCACATCGGCAATTTAAAAACTTTTCTTGTCGAAGGCGCCTAAAAATACGGTAAGCTACCTGTGGGTGACAGGACAGGAGGTGGTTTGGGGGCTCTTTTTGAAATGTTGAAGAGCTTTAAAGCTGTCTTTGTTGATGAAATTTTTCATAACTGAAGTATTGAAAATTCCATTCTAATCTATCTTTAAGTCACCCAAAAAAAATGGTTACACACTCTCCACTTCCTTTATTTCTGGAAATTTAGACATCAATTTTAAAGTATCATTTGTGATGCTATGGGAAAA